>CM057005.1:6597753-6726599 GCA_029891345.1 Dryococelus australis | reverse complement strand
ACTTTATATTTACATTTGTTTTCAATTACATAGACAATATAATAGTCTATAGTGAAGACTGGGAATCACATCTGTTGCATTTAAAACAAGTTTTGATGAGGATGCAAGAAGTAGGATTAAAAGTGAATCCCGATAAGGTGAACTCAGGTATCAGTAAAGTCAAATTTCTAAGCTTCTTACTTAGTGAAAGCCAACTTCTGATCGACCTGGACCGCGTTGCTCCCATTTTAATGTCTCCGTGGCCGAAGACCCTTAAGGATGTGCAAAAATTCTTGGGTGTTAAGAATTACTACGCCCAATTAATAGATCATTTCAATGAGGTGGCTGCCTCTTTGAACAAATTAAAAAAGAAGTGCATGGCATTTCGCTGGGATCCTGAACAGGAATTTGCCATTGTCAAGCTTAAAAATATGTTATCTTCTCCACCTGTTTTGCATTTTCCGAACTTTTGTAAGCGCTTCTTTTCTCCAAGTTGATGCCTCTTCGTTGTCTTTAAGTGCTCTCCTAGGTCAGCATGTCGAGAGAGGCTTAGCCCCAGTCGCATTTGCTAGTCGTACTCTGACGGCGGTGGAAAGCCACCAGGGTATCTATGAAAAGGAAATGTTAGCTTATTTTTTTTCGGTTTGGAAAAATTCGCCCAGTATATCGAGCACGACATGTGATTTATACACAGGTATTCAGACTCTTTCTTAGGTGCATAGTCACCCCCAACAACAAGGTCCATCAACAACTAGGTCCTTCATCTTTCTAGATTCCGCTTTAAAGTACACCATATTCTGTGTTCGGATAATCAGGTCGCTGACGTCATGTCACATATGTACGACCCTAGGACTTTGAGACAGTAGAAGAGGAACACTCTACTGCTAATCTGAATTTGATACAGGGCTTCCCTGAAGTTTTGTTAAAATGAGCGAAGTGCAAAAGAATTATACATTCTGCTCTGAAATAGTTCAAGATTTAAAGTTGGTGTGGTTCTGCCATATCTCTTAGGTAAGGATACCTTGTATTTTACTGGAAAGAATGGTTGAACTAGGAATTCTGTCTTTGGGGGCCACGGAGGTTTAAGTCGTACTCTGAATAAAATTTACATGCATTTCACCTGACCAACCATAAGGAAAGAGGTTTCCTAATTTTTAAAATTCTGAGATGCCTGGCAGCGTGGCTAACAGGCCCGACAGGCTAACTTTGGTTAAAATGTGGTTCGATTGCAAGTTCCCTGGGAAACAGTTCATGTCGATATTTTCGGCCTCTTATTCATTCCAAAAGGGGCAGTATTTGTTTTCCAATCCTACTCGACACCTTTTCCAAATTTGTTGTTTTACTTCCCCTTAGGAACATGAAATATAACTATTTTTAAGGCCTTGAGTAAGAGATTTGGAAGCTGTTTAGTCCTTCTGAAATTTAACAGTTAGTGCCAGGTATTTCACCTCCACAAATTTCAAAATAAGTGTTTTCGTTGGTCCAGTAAACATTTCACTTCCAGCCTTTATTCCCCAAATGTAATCAGGTAGAGAGCTTTAATAAAGACCTTGTATATTTGACTATCTTTTATAATTATGATAATTCTCTTTGGGATCAGGACCTTGATTTGATCAATGTAGGTTTCAACAGTGATCTTCATGGTTCAACATGGGTCCCTCCTTCTCAGGCCGCTCGCTCACCCATCCTTTGCTCAATATCTGGGGGATCCCTCCTTTCCCTTCACCACTCCCCCACACTGACCGGATAAGCTGCTTGACTGGGTGCATCTAAAGATGGTTCAGGTGAAAGATTTTGATAATACTCAGCTGAATAAAGTTAGATCGCCTCCCTCTTTTAAAGTAGGTGATTTGGTCATTTGCCATAATTTTTCCCTCCCCGACTTGGGCCATAATGTGATAGGAAAGTTCATACCTATGTTTGTCAACCTCTTCAGGGTCGACAAAATGTTTGGTCCCAACACTGTAAGACTGGTTAGCCTCTCATCCGGTAGAATATTTAGTAAAGGGCATGTTAGTCAGAAGAAAACTTATGTACTAAGATATGGAGTGATCTCTTTTTGGCTCTCTGTGTGTAATCGACTATTTGTAATAATTGTTTGTGGGTTTCGCAATGTACTTCTTTTACCTCGTCCTTTCAGTATTTTGATTTTGCCATTTTTCTCTTCCTTTTCTAATATCCTTTTGTTTTATGTTTTCCTGTCTTCCGCAAAGGGGTTTAGGGGTGGCATGTTGGCGGTGCTCCTACTGCTGTTGCGGAGGACTTCTGCCTGGACTGCTAGGGCGCTGATAGCTGAAGACTGGCATTTTGGACGACTCACCTCCACTTTCATCATCATTCCGAGCACTTGAGAAGAATGTGCCTGGAAGCTTTCTGGAGTGATTCTGGAAATTTGTGTCATCCCTGGGGATGGATCACTTTCTCATCATGAATGGTGTGTGAACTGTCTACGTCCTGAAATATGACTGCTTTTTATAATGTTGTGGTCTGTCATGTTGAACTTTTCTAAGCTGGCCTTACTCTTTCTATGCTCTATTCTTCGACCTTCTCTTCGAACTATTATGTTATGTTTGTGAACTGGTTGTTTTGTGTGATTTTGCTAGGTAACCAGGGTGCTCAGGATCTTGCTTGAACTGTGCTTGTGGATAGCAAATTTCTACAGGTAGGAGTTGAAATGATGACTCATTGCACCGAGTGTTTGGAGACGTTTCTCCAACATTAAAGTGTTGAGGCACCTTCTACGAACTGTGAACTTCGTTGCCTTAGTACTTCTTGCCACACAAGCACCCTGATGTTTCGAACTCTCGCAGCTTCGTTTTTTAGCACACGTGCCAACCTCCAATAATGTTCTGGAGCACCATCCCTTTCTCCTTGCTTCACCCACTAACAACCCTTCTTGATTGCATCACTGGTTCATAGCCTTGCCTTTTGTATGCAAATGATTCGGCGAACACTTCTTGTCTGATTCTCACCTGTGCTACAAGCCTTCTGAAGATCGACATTATGTCACTACGATAGCTGACCGTGGTGCAGCATTCTACACGATCATGCTTCCTCGCTGAGCCTTCTTCAGCTGCTGCGAATCACCTAAAATAATATCTGTTTATATTTTAATTTAATGTCGGTAATGTAATAATGCTGGGTGAGAATTCTACGTATCAGTAGTGAGTAGAGGCCGTAGTTCATTGTGTTGGCCCTTTTAGTGAATATTGTCATAGCAATTATTTGCAGTAGATAGTTCATTGTTTTAATTAATTTTGGGTTAGTTACTCTCAGTTGGAGCTTAGTGGAAATTTGCATTTTGAACGTGCATTTAACCATTTTGTGATACAAATTGGCTCTCTTAATATTTAACCCTATTTATCATGAGCCAAGTAGTAATGCGTTTTGCATCCTCGGCTCACTGCTTGATGACTTAGAATATTTTTAATCTTTTTGTTTGGTACAATTAATTAATTTTCTATCTATACCTTTGTTTGACCTGACTCGTGGAAGGATTCTCAAGTGTCCTGGAAGCAATATTGATTACATTAGAAATGTCCGGTCTTGTGCAAATAATTAAGTACATAAGGGTTCCACAGCTTCCCTGCAAGGAAAATCCCTTGTCTTAAAGCTTACGTTCTCCTTCACTGACTCCATATTCTCGTCTTTCAAAAAAAAAAAAAAGCCTTCAGCTCTTTCAAAACACAAGTTTATGATGGATAAAAAAATAGGCAACATTTTTCCTTAATTATCCTAAAATCTTCGGGGTTTTCCTTCATTTTCAAAGTTTTTACATGGTTTTTCAAGCTTAAACAAGTATCACAAAAATCACTTTAACTTTATGCAAGGTATAATTACCTTGCTAATTTTAAAAAATTGACTAATCTTAATTTTATTATTTGGTAAAATTTTTTAATGAAATTGAAGATTTGATAGTATTTTAACAAGTTTCAAAATTTTTGATTTTAAGGGAATTCTTTATCATGCATAGTTTTTCCAATTTTCATTACTTTTAAACCTTTATATGTTATATGATATTGTTTCTCATTTAATAATTTTAAAGTATTGTTATAAAATTTAATTACATAGCGATTGGGTAATGTAATTTTATATTTACCATATATAATACATTTAACTTTTTTTTATCAAACTACGAATCGTAAAATTGAAATTCTGTAGCAACATTTATTATTTTCAAGATCTTTTTGTTTAGTCAACTCTTATGAATTGTTTAACTTTCTGAGCAACAATTCCATTTTTTGTGTTATTCATAAAGAAATTTAAGAAGATTATATAATTTTTAAAATTTATGAAACTGAATTGTAATCAATAATTACATTTTTAATACTAGAATTTCACCAACATTTTTTTTGTTCTTAATAAACTTCTTTCTTTACAAATAATATAAAATGGAATCACTACTCAATTATGAATTGGTAGATATTAAAGTACGTAAAAAGTGCAATGAAGTATTAAATATAAAATGTTTTACTCATATAAAAACTCGAAAGATAAACTATTTAGTACCTATAAAAAATTTTCCATTGAATATGGTAAAAATCATTATGAGATAAATAAAGAGAAAGTACAATGCAAATGAGGCAAATATGTTTATAATCTACATCTCAAAAAGCATTAAAATACTAAATCACACAATACAACAGTAGAGATTATAAATTAAATTCAACATGTTAAAATTATTCAACAAAAACATGTACAGTATGTAAAGAGAATAAATCTATAAAATTATTTTCTTGTCAAAAAACTTCTAAGGACAGTCATGCGTTAATATGTAAAAATAATGTTTTATTGAGAAATATTGTAAGAAGTTAAATAAGTTTAAATGATTTAATCAATAATTTTAACACTTTTTCAATTTAATTTTGTTTAGTTATATTATTTTTTCATATGCTTTTTTTTTTTGTTGAATTTAAATTTTTTGCAAAATTTATAAATTTTTCTTATAAACAAGCAAACAACTAACAATTTCTGCGGAAAATCTAAATGCTTTAAAAGTGGCATAGTTAAGACCTATAGCTAAAAGTTTATAAATTATATATATATGCTAAGAAAACATGATTTAATTAGAACTATTACTACGCAATGTCTTCAAGCAAGAGAATGCCAATTTAAAAAAATCTACGGAGAATCTAAATGATTTAAAAGTTGGGGAATTAACAGCTAAAACTAAAAGCTTTAAAATAAAGAATATACAGAGACTAAGAAAAATGATTTAATTACAACTCTTATACATTTTATTTTAAATTTAAAAAAACAAACAATAATTTTACAAAATTTGCCTTTTCCGAAAGGCAGATTTATATGTAAAAAAGCTAAAAAGCAATTAAAAGAAATATTTCCTTTTCTAATAATGCATTTGTAAATCCAAGAAATAAAAGTAATCGATAATTAAAAAATTTACCTTTTTCAAATTCCTATATTAAAGGAGAAAATAAACCTTTAGGTAAAATTTTTCCTTTTGAACAAAAATTTTTTAATGAGCATGGTGAAAGGAACCCACCATTCGAGACTCGTGAACTCAGTCGTAATTTATTTGATATCAACATTTGGCAAACAAAATACAGCATTTGCATAAATAATTTACAGGATGATTCGATAGAAAAAATAATCACTGTGCGAAATGCTGTTCACGCAACCATGAAAGCTGTAAAAAAAACTGGTTATAAACATGGTGAGCAAATGAGAATATTCGCAAATAATCAGAATTTTCACCATAAAATTTCAGCAGCTTGAAATTACAATTTAAATGACGAAAATTTACTTGATCAAATTTAAAGAATAATTACATTCAATGAAAATGAAGACATAAATGAAACTGCTTTCGACATTGATGTTTACAGTGTGCCAAGAGGAAATGGACGAAGAAGGAAAAAAAAAAAAATCAATTTAGCTAAGTTAGCTAAAGACATAAAGGCAAAACGATGGATTAATAAAATTAACAATACTGATAATTTATGTGCACCCAAAGCAATATTACATTTACAGTACAAAAGGAAGAAAATTGCTAGGCGAAATGGCTTGGGAACTTTGTGTGAGAATGGGAAAAAATAGTGAAATTGGTTTCAATTAGGAAGATATTACGGAGGCAGACAATTTTCTGAACGTTCAAATTAAAGTTGTTTCAGCTGTACATTTCAATTAAATGATACAGTCTGGAAAAAAAAAAACTATCTATTTGTATTTACACAATGAACATTTCAATGCAATTAATAGTATGAAAGCATTTTTAGGAAGTGTTTATTATTGTAAGAAATGTGACAAACCGAACGACCCATAAGGATCAACATTGTCGTATAGAAGAAATAAGAAATATATGCAATATGTGTAAAAAACACCATCACAAAAAAAACTTTGGAAGGTGAAGATCAAATGAGAATATATTGCGTAAATTGTAATAGATATGGTTTTGGGCAGGATTGTTTTAAAAACCGCGATGAAGTGTGTAAGTTGCTCTATAAGTGTAGAACGTGTAACAAAATACGCTTGAGGAACCATCGACAGTCATCGTAATTGTGAAGAATTTGTGAAGGTAAAATGCCATAAATTAATGCTACATACAGTAAAACCGAAGAAGGGCAGACAACGCACAGAACTTTGTTGTTGTAATTGACGAGCACCGGTGCATCGTGCAGAGTGCACGTACACTCAAAAATATTACTTCTTTTATTACGAAGTCACGGAAGGTATTAGTATTCACACACCATACTTTATATCTGTTCTAGATTTTCATGGCGTCGTCAAACGACAATTTAAAACAAATGATGAGTTTTGCGAATGGGCTATAGCTGAAAGAAACAATGGATGTATGTTTATAGCACATAATTCCAAAGGCTACGATTCATATTTATTTTACAATATTGTGTAGAAACAGCATAAAACCTAAAACTAAATACCAAGTTTCAAAAGTTATGCAACTAAAATATCGAGTCCTAATATCTAAATTATTGATAGTACAAACTTTATTCAAGGGAGTCTGGTTACATTTCCCAAAACATTTGGTTTACAAGAGCTTAAAAAAGGATATTTCCACACTTTTTCAATAAACCAGAAAATCAAAATTATGTTGGAAAAACTCCCTCGACAAAATATTATGGAGTCAACACAATGAAAGAAGAACGTAGAGATTTTTTTACAATGGCATGCTGTAAGAGTAAAAGATAACTATATTTTCGATTTCAAAAAAGAAATTGCTGAAGATTGTAATTCTGATGTTGACATTTTACAATATGGTTGTCTTAAATTTGGAATATAGTTTTTAGAAATAGCAAGTATAGATATTTTTCAATACATAACAATAACGAATGTTTGAATGGCTTTTTACAGATCCAATTTTCTTATGGAAAATACTATTACTGTAGTTAAAGAACAGAAAAAAATAAATAATCAGTAAGGAATCAATATTATGGTTAAATGTACGTCATGCATTAAACAGTGGAGAAGTAACTATTATATTCAACCAGAATGATAGTTCTTATTTGCATATGCAATCCTACGATCAATCCCTAATAAATTAAGAAAAGTTGACAGTTATTACGATAAAACTAAAATGGTATAGCACTATCATGAATGTTTTTGGCATGGTTGTCCCAATTGTTACTCTCCAGACACAAAAAATAAATGCAATAATGAAACTATGTATGATCTGTTTACTAAAACAATCAAACGAACGACAAATTTAAGACAAGATGGTTACAAAATTGTCGAAATGTGGTCTTGCAAGTGGATTAAATCAATTTTCTACAAAAAGAGTTTAAATAAAACTATACATGTAACAGAGACATTACAACCTCGAGATGCATTTTTTGGGGGAATAACAAATGCTTCTAAACCGAAAGTTTCAGAAAAAATTAAGATATATATATATAATATATATATATATATATATATATATATATATAATATATATAATAATATATATATATATATATAATATAATATATATGTAGTTTGTATCCAACAATTATGTTTTATGATTATTATCCTGTTAGTCAGCCTATTAAAATGTTTAATCCTAAAAAGTAGGACGAAAATTGTTTTGGATTAATCACATGTAAAGTTTTGCCACCACGAAATTTGTATCATCTGGTGCTTCCAATTAAGCGAGAAAAACTATTGTTGAATTTATGTTCAAGATATGTTGTAGAGAAAAAAGGCCAATGTAAACACAATTACGAAGAAAGAGCATTAGATGGAACATAGACTACATTAGAACTAAATAAAGCTATCGAAATAGGTTTCAAAATACTTCAAATTCCAAAGAAGTAATAATATGTTCAGAAATTATCAATTGCACTAGCTCCTCCAGCTAAAGCTTCAAGTGCAGCATGATGTAAACCATTTCCAGATTTCTTTAGTATTTTTTTTATTATTAGTATTGGTAAAGTTAATTTGAAACCTTTCCCTTGTTTTCATTTTTGATTTTTTTCTCAAGTTGATCTTTTGAAAAATTATTTGTCTACACCCAAATATCTTAATTGATTAATGGGTATATCAATATTTATGTTTGTTATCTTAATTTATAAAGAAGAAATATTATTAACTAATAAATTTTAATACCCCCAACCTAATTTTCTTTTTGTAAACATAATTGAAGCAACAGCTGCAGAAGCAATTTTTTTCACAAATTGGAATATTTTTATCGAACAGAATTTCTTTTGCTTCTTTTTGTAAAATGTTGTCAGCTTCATGTCTAGATTCTAAATCTTTATGTTCTCTGTAAGCAATATCATGATGTTAACATGCTTCATCTAATTTATTTATTCCATTGACTCCTATTTCCAATCTTTCCTTTAATTTTGTAACTTGTCCACAATAATTATAGCCTGGCAAATGCATTTCAGGAAAATTTAAGTTGCTTAATGCCCAATTTATTATTCCTCTGCGATGATGTTCTGAATCCAAAATGAATGGGGAATTACATTTAAGACTCTTATAAGATATGGAGTTCCTTTTGGATTATTAATAACTAATTCAGAAATCTTATTGTTTAACATATACATTATGCTTAATTTTTTGTTGTAACAATCGTGAAGTGAATGAGTGAAGAGATGTGGGCGGGTTCTTAACAGCGAGGTCTTGAGAGCCGATGTGGGTGATTGAAGTGAGTAAGGAGTGGTGCCGGAATGAAGGGGGGGGGAAACGGGTGATCCTATTTTTGTTCCATGTACGATCACCCAGCGTTGTTGATTTATATAGATTTTTATTTATTTGCTTCAGGTTCTCTAAGTAAATAAGTTTTGTTACCTTTGTGCCACTTATTTTACATTTTTTGTGGCTATTGTTTGTTACAAGAACTCAATGCATTTATTTGTTGAAGTTAATATTTTATTTTGTTAGTGATCTTTTTGTTGTATATGGGGCACAATGTTTTTTTACTGTTATATTATCTTGAATATAAACTCTGGAACTTTGATGAATATAAAGCGAAGATTATCACAACATTACAAGTTACATTTATCTTTTAATTCTATTTTGTAATACCCAACCATTCTCATATTTTAGAAATTGAAATTTCTACCTCAGAGTTAAAATTAACCCGCTCTCAACGCATATTGTAACCTGGAGGTTCGTAACCATTTGTGAAATCTATTACGTATTGCATTTGCAATGTAGTCAGAAGTTTGTGGTTTCATTCTTGCGTATTGACGGAACAAATGAAGATCGTCACGAAGCTGTTCATAAAGATAATGGAATGCACCAAACTGAACGTCACCTTTATAAATTTCATGTGTGCAATACCTTATACTTGTAATACTTTCACTTTGCTGTTTGCATTTTGCAACATAATAATTACAAAGAACACTTTCTACGAGCCGTGTTAGACTCCATGTAAAGACAACCGAATGCCTTGCGATGGGGCCGCAGTGGTGTAATGGTTAGACTACTCGACTCCTATCTTGCGAACAGAGTTTGAGGTACGATTCCCGGCAGGGTCGCTCCCAGAATTTGGTATGTGGGAATCTTGAAGTACAATACCGCTGGTCGGTGGGTTTTCTCGGGGGTTTCCCTTTTCTCCCATCTTTGCATTCTGGTGCTGTTTCGTATTCACCACACTTCACCCTAATCAGTCTCAAGACCTCATGTTTAAAAGATGCCCAAGTCTCCCCACTCCACTCTCGTGCTCTCGCGTCTATCGACTGTACGTAGGACACGACATTCGCCCGCTTGCCGCCCGCATCGCCCACTTAGCGCGCACACCTAGGACACCACGTGAGATCGCCCATATTGAACAACACTGGCACTCTACGAATGTCCAGATTTTGGAGAGTCTGTTTGGGACGAACGGACTCAAGAAGGGGCCGTGTTATGCACAAACTCAAGCACTGGATGCATGCTCTGCATTATAGGCTGTTCACAGTAAAACGAGCACTTCTGACAATCCCTGCCTAAGATCTACTTGTATGTACGTTGTGTGTTCTTACGTCTTATGTAAAATTAACATTGCCAAAGTGTCTTGTAACTTTATTCACGTGTCGGTCAATTGAAACTGTCAAATTATTAGAAAAGTAAATATTTTATAAATCTGCTAATTTTAACACACTGAAGCATTACAAAACCAGAAAGCAAAATAAAAAATTTAAATGATCACAAAATCTTACGTAACCCTTTTTATTCAACTTTAAGATGTGGCACTAGTTTCAATCTAGCGTTACCAACTTTACCGGGTGCATGCCACTCAGTGCTCCTGTTCAACTATATGCAGGCATGGGCAGTGACTTTTTTCTAAGGTTGATCTCAAAAGTGCTCATTTTATCGCAAACAGCCTTTACCTAGTTATGCGCGGCCCGGCGCAGTGGCGGGTGACCTGCCTCGACTCTCCTCTCACCTCGGGCAGACCTGCTCCCAATTTAGTCGCCCAGCCACCCAGCATGAGGCGAGGGGGACGAGTGACAGCCGACGTGGCTGGCATCACAGCCCCTCCTCCCCCTTGTCGAGAAGACGATGACTTGGGAGGATGAGCAAGAATTTTCTGGTAATACTTTTTCTCGGTGCAATGCAGCCTTGCGAGAATATTCTGGACCAGAGGCGACAAGGCTATAAATACCCCCCGCAGCCAGACAGGAATCAGTCTTTGTGGTAGACATCTGGTTGAAGTGTGGTAATCGAGCTAATTCCGATGCAGCGAGAGACATCAGTGAAGAGGACGGACGATGGCGGATGACGTGAGACGACGACAGACGTGTATTTGTGCGGTGTGGATGGAAGAGAGGGCGTGTTACCCGACGAGCAGAGGGCTATGTGCATGGAGGCGCTCGGATCACTCTAGAACATTCCAGACTGGTGGAATGTGGACTGAATTAAGGTGGATCTGTATGAATGTGTAATAGGGATTTTATTGTTAAATAATGGAACCATCGAACATGGAGATATAATATGTGAAATTTTTAAAATTTTTTTATCGATTGTTTATTGAACGGTTTTATTTGTTTGATAGCATTAATTTCTGTGAGACAATTGTAATATTAAATATATGAAATTTGTTAATTGTAAATAGCAACTGATAGCCATTTATTGCAAGATGTTAAGACGAGATTTTTTTTGTGGTGTTTACAATTAAATTAGGAAGTTTGTATAAACTATTTTATCAATTAAGACATCCATTCCCTAAAGAAACGCTAAGCCCGCTGACCGTGTAATGTAATTTTCTGCACTCTCTAGTACTATATTGGTGAGAGTACAGATTGTAAACATGTATGGAAAAGACCACAGTATATTCACTCTCAAAAATAACTGCAATACCACAAGCACGCGGTGCGCTAGTTCGATACACAGCTATCGGCCGGCGGTGGTATACCAACACATCAATACATTCTCGCTACATACCTTTCAAACCCCGAGACGTATGACTCGTGAGTGCCGACAAGTGGAGAGGTGGCGGCGTTACACAATAAATTTGCAGCGTGTATGGCTTTGGATAGACAACCTGTAGTGCATGTTATGATGCTCCTCTGGTGGCGAATTAGATAATTAATACACTAGCCACATAGCTGATGAAAAGTAAACATATAAAATCCAAGATGGTGTGCCAAGCATATGCAAGAGACAAACTACACGATGTAAACAAATGACAAGAAAAAAAAAATTCTCAAATTAAAATGTTACTTAATACACATGCACCACCTGAGTGTTGAAAAAAAAAATAAATAAAATCGAATAGAACAAGAAGCCTGCATACACAGAATGAGCAAGTGTAGGTGGTATGGGTGGAGGCATGCCGAATAAACAGCCAATAACTAGTGACAGGGTCAGTCGTCTGCTGTAAGTCGTGCTGGGAAAACTCTGGAAATGCAAGTTTTTAATTCCTAAAGAATATTATTAATAATATTTAAAAAATAAAATAAAATAAATCTTTGTACATGTTTTGGGATTTATTTATAATTTTGCGAATTTTTTGGTTTAAGGTCATGGTATGGGGTCAAGGTCATGGTCAAGATAAATGCCACTTGGATCCCATATGGTGGTCGAGTGACGTCATAACATGGCGGCTGTTCGACTCTGGTCCTCCCATCCCCCTCTGAGCCCAAACTATAAAATTTTGATATCATATTTTTAAAATCTATTTTAGAATACATTTTTATAATCAATTTTAATAAATTTTACAAAGTTTTTACTTTATTTTCGAATTTCTGGAGAATTTTATGGTTGTTTGGTTTTAGCTCAGTGGTCACTCAAGAGTCTAGGTCAAATATCAAGTTCACACACATTCAACATGTCGAACTAAAAAGGCGTCCTCCAGCAATGTATAAACAAATGATAAACGAAACACCAAGATGGCTGCATATGAAATAATGAGTATTGAAAAGAGGGGAGGGGAATGTTAAACAATGTGATTGATTGGATGTGGGTCCATCATCTGCTGAACATGTCCCAGAGGTGGCCATCAAAAAAGTACGTTTATTAATAAATTATAATAGTAAATTTATTAGTTTCATTACATTAATTTTGATAAAGAATTTTTCAATATTAATTAAAAATAATTTTCAAAAATTTCATTTTATTTTTAATGATTTTTCCATCATTTCTTTGGAATTTTTTAATGTCTTTAGAATTTTTGGACTTTCAAGATCAGTGGTCACCAGGCCAAGGGCAAAGGTCCATGTTACCATCATCCAACATGGCGGACAAAATGGTGACCAGGCGAGTGGAATGACAGTACATGAACAGCTCCTGCGCTCCAGTCCCAGGTCCAATTCCACCAAAACAAACTACATCATTCTACTGACATGTTCTGACACCGCCATTAAGTTGATATACGAATCTTGCCTGCGTTATAAGTATTCGCTTGGTACATTCCTCCTATATATGTCTATGGACTATACAACCAACTGCCTCATATCTATCTCACGAAGCCTGCTGCGCCTCAAGCTCACCGCGCTATGCACGCCTACAGCTGTAAAAAGTCCAGGTTACCTCACGACTGGGGTTACCCTCGCCTCCGCGCCATCGCCACTATCGTGACTTCCAATTACAACTTGTTGGCAACTTTGGTTGGCCCTTCAGGCCCTAGTCAGGGTACAAGTTTTGTTACATGTGTTGTTGTCATGACAATAAGCAGGCATAAATCAAACTAGTAGAGATATCACCTCCCAGCCACTTTGTTTGAACACCTTGCGTACTGCTATATCCTATATCATCCAAAGAACCGCAAACACTCTTGCAGGAGCAGCCACATGCCAACACCCGAATCCCATCCACGTCAATTGTGAGTCACGTCTCTTAGGAGTGGTGACCCATAAGACTGGTGCACCTTTCTGTGAATGCATAGGTCTGCCCCTACTTACGCCCCACTAATTTACTCACCAAGACATGAAAAGGGGGGAGGGGGAAGATAGCCGCCCACAACAGGGAGCTCCGCTCTAGATGATATATGGATTTATGGCGACTTCCCACCTTCCTGCATAACACGAATGTGGTCCCCCCTATCCTGAAGTTGATATCTGCAGTCAAATTATCTGTCTGCCAGCGACTTTCCGCCCACCAAGTCACTTGCTGGAGACCAGCAGTCAGGCCTACCTATATCTCCCACCTGCCTACACCCAATTACTTCAGGTCGCACCCCCTTCTAGGAACGCTGACTATCTCTTCTCTTCCCTACTACCCCATATGCTTTGCCACAGAGCTGGGCGAGATAAGGTGGCCGGACGTCTAGTTGGGTAAGGCCAGTGTGTTGGTCGGGTATACACCTGGGAGCGCGAAGAAGCTGCACACCATGAAGGGAACTGCAACCAGCACGTCGATTGGAAACCGCAACTTACACTACGACTCACTCTGGTACGCTCCATGAGCTCTCTCATCACTGCCACACACGCGACCCAAGAGAACATTCACTGTCGCACAGTTTTCAAACTCTGAATGGGTGGTTCGACGACTAGATTTACACCAAGTTATACTCCTACACACACACAAACCAAATCAGCACCTCCCACTGCACCTGCATGTGTACAATGGGCCACAAGTGAACTGCCCTTAACAGCCCGTCCTGCCCCTAGTTCAAACCCTGTCAAGACGATGACTCCAGCTTCCCAACCGTCTGTAGGGAAGGATGAAGAAGTCGCATACTCCTGCAAACACCACTAGCTCTCGTTAGGTGGGGCATCAAATTTATAACAAAATCTAGCAGTCCTTGACCTCAAAAAAATATAATCACAGGTTCAAACCATACTCATCAACTACACTAGCGAATTTCTCATTTTCCCGCAGTAGTTTAGTTTGCCACCTGGCCGCTAGGCTTACTACTAACAGCGCCAATCCAACATATTGCAGCGTCATACAACTCACCGCCTGATGAAGCTGACCTTGGCCAGAGATACTTCGCAAACACACAACCATGTGAAAAATGTGTCGGCCTTCTTTGTATGTGTGCCTGTCGACAAGTGGAGTACTTGAATTTCTGTCCTTTTGTATAGTATTTTTTTGTTTGTGTCTCTACCGTACAGAAACATCTCCAGTATGCTGTCTTTGTCTTAATCCACCTTAAACTGTGTGTGTAATATTTAATACGTTAACCAACTTTTAACTTATTAATTAAATTTACTGCATCACAGGATGACTGTTTGTAGAATGCAATATGGATGTAAAGTGATGCATGTGTCACATTATTTGGCTATATTTTCAGAACCATTGGTCGCACAGAAAGTGTGGGTATACCATTGTAGAGGGCATTAAACCACAACAATTTTATAGAGAGTCCTGTTTGCCTAAAATGAATTTAAAGCAGCTAGAGCCAATGGTTTGACATCGTTAAAAAAAAATTAATTTTGTATATTTATTTGCTCTCAATATTCATTCTTACATATGTACACATATAAAAACTGAAAGCAAAAGAAATATGTTTTGTATTCACAAATGTTTACCCCATACTTTTAATTCCGCGTGAAAAAAAGGAATCACTTTCCCACAGTCATTACCAACTTTACTGGGGGCATGCCCCTCACTGCACCCGTTAACCTACATGCAGGTAGGAGCAGTGACATTTTTCAAAGGTTGCTTTGAAAAGTGCTCGGTTAACCATGAACAACCTATAACAAAGATATAATTTGAGAAGTAAGCTGAAGCACCAGAAACACTAGCGAAACAATTACAAATATAATGACGCAAGGTGGCATCCTGCACTCTAGATTGTCTGCCACGTCATCGCATCAGCTTGCACGATGTGCACGAGTGAACGACCCCTACTGCAGGATCAGTGCATGGTGCAGTGCAAGTACGGGCAAGTCAGTCACAATTACCCTCCCTCCCCGAACCTACAAACCTTGGAAAAAAGGGAAGGGCGGAAGGGTTTTTCCAACCAAAGTTGCACAGCAAATAAAAGCCAAATTACGTTTGCTTTCAAAGAGACGAAGGGGTGTGTATTAAACACGAGAGACACTCCGTATTTTTTTTTTTTTTTTTTTTTTTTTTTTTCTCAGTTTGTATTAATGTCTACGTGAGTTCCTTGTGTTCGCCTCATGACGTCACCCTCATTTCACCCCACCATTTGGTTATTTATTGCAAGTTTTAGGTGTGTCAATTATATTGTTGGAATTTCAAGATATTTGTTTTATGAAGGTAATTTGGTTTGTACTCACGTATTGTTCGATACTATTCTTCATCTCCTGACGTAATTCACCCTTCATAAGCTGTTCTTTTTTGTCGAGTTTGTTCTTGTTTCTGTCCAGAATATTAATTTTCTCTTGTAGGAAGTACTGCAGGAAACTATGAAACACAAACAGAAATTCAATGTAAGGCAAGTACGATATAACAATATTACACCAAGAGAAATAGACCTCAGACATGTGCGGTCTCACATGCTACAGAGTAAATACCAATTTTCAAGAAAACATGAGAAACATGGTGAAAAAATTGATAAAAGTATATGAAGACGGGTATTTGTGCTGTAAAAAATGTAATTGGACAACAATTTTGAAGAAAAATAAATGCTAATTTGGAAGGAGTATGTGTAAAAAAAATTATTTCAATGCAGTACTAATAGTATAAATGGTGCAAATTTCTAGCCATACCATCAGAGAAAAACTAACTAAACATAACGTAAATATACCAAAGCTACCTATATTCAACAAGCACATATGTGTATGTTAAGTTGTGAAAAATATCAACAGTCACGAAATAAGCATATCATTTATAAACAGACGTATTTACACTAAGTTTCAGACAATTGATTTTCTCAGATAGTATAAAAGCTTATTCCTCTAATGTATCTGGCATTATTTTTATTGCACTATTGAATGTAAATATTACGCTTGATTAAAATAAAACAGTAAGCGTAGGAAATAATAGCTACTCAGAACAGAAAAGGTCATTTAAGTGAAGTTGCTTGTGTACAGTTACCGTTTTACAACTACCGGATGGTAGAGTTTCTTGAGATGCTGCATGTTTGTTGGGGTCGGCATACGAGCCACTTCAGCTCTCCACACTGGATCAACATCTCCGACTTTAGACTGCAACTGCCGCAGGTCAACGTTGGCAGATGATTTCTTCTTGCCGTCAGCTTTCACCGCAGTTTCAATGGACACTAGCTTGGTCATGCACATAACAAACTATCGGCAAACAATTAATATCAAAATATGATCGACTATTGTTTATAAGTACCTTGTAAAAGCAATGAAACATCGACGGAAGCTACAAAGTAAGTAATGTTACATGAATATATATTTCAGGTACTGTGATTGCAAATACCTACCAAATATGAATGGGAAACATATTATTATAAGTGTATTTTGCCATTGTTAAATATCTTGTGGCATTTTGTCAACCTACAATGCAACTACTATAATCAATTCACAGTTACTGCCGAATTTTCTGAAGCCCAAATAAAGTTCTACTTCCCGCATATTCCTCCCCCTCATGCACACAATGATTACAAATAGAAACTTAAACCTACAGGACAAGGCACCTGATTAATATGCACTCATTGTAATATTATCATGCAAAAGAACAATTTCTTACTAGGTATTACTAAAATACATATTTTCCCCCGGTTTTTATTCATTTTCATTATAAATGAAGTTTCATAATTTATTGATAGAATATGAGTAATAGTTCATTTAAATGAAAAAATGTACTCTCATTTTAACACACGTATAGAAAGATTGAAATAATTGACCTGATTAGTACACATCTAAGCACGTCAAACATTGGGTGATATTTTAAAGGTTTTATTTAAAAAGCTGTGAAGAAACTGTTAATATAATAAATATGCGGGACACCCAGTTGTATAGAATAAAAGAGTATAAATAATCAGAACTAAGTGTCATCACTACAGTAGTATCATTAGCAACCTGTGTTCGCTGATTTATAAGCTTCTCCTTCAGAAGTGTAAGCAGCCAGAGGATCTTGCTCTTATCTGGCATGGCATTCGCCAGGTGCAAGTAACGTCAAGCCATCTTCCTTAGCTTCGCCATCAGCATGGCCGTGGCTTTCTCCCGGCCTTCCAACACCTTGGTCGCATACTGGATCGTGTCGTCAAACATTCCTAGCACCTCCGACCTCTTTTTCGGCGTGCCACGTCTTACAAACAGCTCTTGCAAGCTGCTATGGGTCTCGTACAACTGGAACACCACATGTTTATTATTTTCGTATAATTACTGCTTCTTAAAAAGTTCATATTCATTTTAACGGTTGTTAACAGCAAACTTAGCAATTTTGAAAGCCCTGCTTCGTCTCTACAACTTGTATGCACATTGTGTATTCTTCCTCATATGTAAAATTAACATTGATAGGCCATGATAACTTTTTATTTATGCATCAATCAATAAAACTACTGCAAAATTGTTATAAATGTAAATATATTTAAAACTTGTTAAGTTTATACACTGGGAAGACCAAATATGAACCGATTTTCCTGATTTTAATGAATTCCAACTGTAATTTGTTCAGACGCTTTGCTAGCGTGCGCACAGACACACGCACGCACGTGCCCCACACATACACTCTCTTTCTCTCTCTCTCTCTCTCACACACACTCTTGCATATATTTATAGTATTTCCATGATCTATGCATTTAATTACAATATTGTACCTTCTGTAAAATATCCTTTTACACAGAATTTTCTGTAAACAATAAAAGTCAAGTGTTCTCAGCATTCACATTGCTAAAAGGTGATTGTGTTAGTGGATCATGCAATGAGGTTTATATTTCATTCTTATTAGGTGACAGTTGCACATTTGAAAAAAAATTTTGTTATAATTTTTTTGTAATTACTTTTATAAGCAAGTTTAGAGACAACATCTCTGTTAGAATATTTTCCTTACATCATACGAAATTTATAGGAACAAATCAAACTTGAATCCATTATCATTGTTAATTGAAGATAACATTAATTTAATTTCTTTGTGTCACGTAGCAATCAAAATATACTTGTAATAAAAATGTTGCTATGTTTTCAGTGTACAAATTTAAAACTGTCCACTTTTTCTACGTGTCGGTGTCTTGTAATCATGTCAATGTGATCAAGGATAAAAAAAAAAAGTATTATGGGGTCTAAGACGCGATATCTTGCAAAGAGTATTATTCTAATATGCATTGTCCTGTCAAGTTTGTTGCATTTTCTTTCCGTAGACTAAGCATTATAATGCTCTGTGCCATTAGTGAGCCTATAAAATTTTTTAGTCTCAATTGTATATAAATACAGTGCTTCTTAAATGGTAATCAAATTATATGCTTGTTTACATGTAACAGGTGAACAGTGGCATAGCCATAAATTTGTGATGGGGAAGAAAGGGGAAATTTTCACTGACTGAAGGTTTGGGAGGGAGGTTACATTGGTGTCAGCGGTGCTGGCACACATGTTATTTAGGACAAATGCCAGAAGAAAAATTACTGCACATCATCATCAGAGTTTACAGCAGTTACATATATTTACTGCAGTTAAAGTCTTATTTGTTGTAATACTGCTTGTGGACAACCTTAGGGAGAAAGGAGTGTTAAACAACTTGCCCCCCTCAACCCCTTCAACATTTTCGAAATTGCAGACAAGTCAGTTTACGTTTATTTAATAGTTAAATCCAAGTAAATCCATTAAGAAGTGGTAACTTCTGCAAATAAACAGCAAAAATATTTCATTCATATAAACAAATTTCACTTAACCTTCTTGGAAACCATGTTTAAACAAAACATGCAAAACTAAAGACAATCAGTGCAATTTTAGCTTCCAGGAAAAATTGTATGAAATTGATGTTCGGAAAACCAAAATGTCTCGTAAAACTTTTTTTAGACTGCTCGCCTCCCACCAAGGCGAACAGGGTTCGACCCCCCCCCCCCCCCCCCCCCAGCCAGATCACTCCAGGATATTTGGCAAGCAGGAATCGTGCCGGACGATGCCGCTTGTCAGCAGGATTTCTCGGTGTTCTACGGTTTCCCCGCACTTGGATTCCGGCATTGCTCCATTCTCACCTTATTTCACTTGTTAAGAGCCGCACAAATATCTCAACTAAACTATAATGTTAAAGAAGGACACATAATTAAATTCCTGCACGCACCCAATGCAAATTGGGGGATAGTCTTCCTCAAGGGTTAGAAGGCTATGATAGCTGTAAAAACAAATGTACGCTCGCTCTACTGACGTAGGTCTCGATTAGCTCTTTACTAGGGGTGTTCAGTGATTAATTAGTAGCATATAGAGAACACAGTTATTAATTATGTAGAACTCATTACACACTTTAACAACCTTGCTGTAAATTGCTACAAAGAAATGAAGACGTGAGATATTACATCTTAAAACAAGAGGTGTTTGTTGTGTGCATTGTTATTTTTTAATCTGTTATAATTCTTTTAAAATCATCTGGGCCCATGTGTTTTCCTTTTTTTTTCTTACAGTTAGCCTCATTTATAACACTACATTCAATATAATGGAGGCGTCAAAGCTCTAGAGAAGTGCCATTTTCTAGTTTTTCCTTTGTATTGAATTTTATTTGTTATGATCAGAATGGATGTCATCCTGCCCACTACGTATTCTACACCTACTTCTGGATTAACTTTCAGAGACTAGCTTAAATTTTTCTATATTTTTTATAATGTCAAATTCATTAGTGTTGTGTCGAAGTAATATCTCACAAAGAAATGTAATGTGCATCAGGAAATTTATTATTACTAGACGAAATTTTCAAAAATTGAGTATGTGGAGAAAACCGCTTACCCATGCACTATCTACCTATTGAGAGTACTGAAATTATTTATTTTGGCTTTATGATTTATTAATGCATACAAGTGTATAAAACTCAACAAGTTTTAAAAATATTTACATTTATATCAATTTCACAGTAGTTTTATTGATTGAGGCATAAATAAAAAGTTATCATGGCCATGTCAATGTTAATTTTACATATGAGGAAGAATACACAATGTGCATACAAGTTGTAGAGATGAAGCAGAGCTTTCAAAATTGCCAAGTTTGCTGTCAACAACCGTTAAAATGAATATGAACTTGTTAGAAGCAGTGATTATACGAAAATAATAAACATGTGGTGTTCCAGTTGTATGAGACCCATAGAGAGAGCGATTCTCGCAAATATGTTTCGCAGATATATTGTAGCGTTACAAAGATTGAACGTGTTATATTTCCACCACACATCATAAACCTAACAACAACTTTTTGGTTTGACCTGCCATGAAGGGAGAAAATTGTTTTTTTCCAACTAGCTGAGAGAAATGGCATCGTGCACAGGTTCAATTGAGAAGATGAAATGGCAGGGTGGGACTGGCTAAGAGGCTTCAGGAATAGACATCCAGATATAACATTAAGATTTCCTGAAGCCACAGGAGTGCTCGTGTTCAAACCTTCAACAAACCACAAATAGACAATTATTTGAAAAAATCACAAGAATTTGGAATGTTTATGAATTGTGAATGTCAACAGTGCAGAAACCAGAAAGAAATATTTGATATTAAAGGAAAGAAACAAGTTGGAGCAGTCACTAGTGCTGAACGAGGTCAGCATGAGACGTGTGTAGTTTGTATGAGTTCTGCTGGCAGTTATATTCCTCCAGCTTTGATAGTTACACAGAAGAATTGGAAAAAAAAAACTGTGATGGTGCACCCACAGGCACTTTAGGAATAGCTCAGGAATCAGGTTGGATGACAGGAGAATTATTTCTTAAGTGGATGCAACAATTCAAAGCGTTTACAAATACCAGTCCTGAAAACAAAGTCCTACTTATGGTGGATGGACATTCCAGCCATAAGAACATAGAAGTTTTACAGTTTGCAAAGAATCCTATTATATAAGGAGACAGTCTCTGTCTGTCTTTAATACTTCTAAGTCCCTTGAAACTCAACAGAAGTTCTTCAAATTTTGCAGAGTGAATACTCAGGGTCAAATACAGGTCGAGTTCAAGTATCAGCAAGATCAGATTATGCAATAATTACCTTTTAACCTAAAAACTAATTTTTTAATTATGTTTTTATTGTATGAAAGTTTTGTATTAATGCATAGACATATGAAAATTGGAATAACATTTTTGTTTACTTTAAATGTCTCGCTTCAATGTTGAGTTAATTTCCAAGTGGGGCCTTAGTGACACAGTGGATAGAGATATTCCAAGTAGAAATATCAAATGGGGTTGCAGTGGATATATATATATATATATATATATATATATATATATATATATATATATATATATATATATATATATATATATATATATATATATATATTCAATGTTGGGTTAACTTCACTTTTTTTTCTCTCTCCCCCCCCCCCCAAGTCTTTGTATGATAGCAAAAATTTGTAACATGTTAACTGTTCTAGGCACGTGACTATACTATACTAAAAAAGGTCACAGGCTACTGGGCCCCTAATCATGGAATAGTTATGCTTTGCTTTCCTCCGCATTGCCTCCACCATCTTCAACCTCTTGATGTATCCTTCTACGGTCCTCTGAAAACATATTACGATCAGGCAGTTACAAAGTGGTTGTGCAATCCAGGAAGGGTGGTTTTGCAATATCAGGTAGTTTGTTCATTTGTTGAAGCATATGGAAAAACTGCAACAAACCTCAATGATCTCTCAGGATTTGCAAACACAGGAATTCGGCCGATGAATCCCAATATATTTCCAGATATTCCGTTTAGCTCTGCTTCAATCACAGATGAGTCAGAAAGCACCAATGGCACTAAAGACATGAGTGAAATGTCTTCTGAAAATCCACCGAAGCCTGCATCACAAACACCACGAGATCCCTGCAATAGATCCTGCTTCACAAACTCCTGGAGAAGAACATTGGCTATTCTTTCAACTACAGTCGAATCATATGACGAAATAATCGCAATAGGCCTACTTATAAAGCCTAGTGATATTTCCCCAGCCCCCTCTGGAATCAGATCTAAGTCGGAAAGTAGACACCATAAAGGGACTCGGTGTTAACAAGCACCCCTAACATTGACGAAATCAAGACAAAGTTGGCAGAAAAGAAAGCTTTTGAACTATGACACACTGCAAAAAGTGCCAAAAAGAAGATTTCTTTTCAAGCAACGCAAGAGGATTCTGATTTTGAGATGGACAATGACTGACACTCCATGCTTGTATTGTAACAATTTGTATAGCAGCTCGAAGTTAGGAGAAACATGGTTAGAGTGTTCACTATGTAATATGGAGGCTTCATAATGAATTCGCAGCACTTGCGAAAACTACAAAGCAATTTCTTTGTGATGTGTGTGATCTTTGAATGAATAATGCAATGGGGGTGAATGACTAGATGGAGATTTCTAGACATACACCATTGCAATGCAGATGTCTGTCATGGAAAACAGGACTGAACACAAAAAATACTTAAATAAGACAATCATCCTATGGGCGAGAAAATAAACATATGTAATAATTAGTGTCAGTTTAGCCATAAGTACTACGGTAAAATGACATAGGACACATTCTTTCCAGATGAGGAGTTTGATGATGATAGTTGAATAAAAATATTTTTTATAAATGGAAGTGGCATGTGATGTGTTTCTCTGTCATAGCGTATTGTCAAAATTAATCTAAGTGATTAATATTTTTAATTATAACACATTTTAAAAGTTGTAGTCATTATAGGCCTGGTTCTCCTACTGCTCAAAGAAATATCAAGAGAATACTCCCCACTGGCTAAACGTTGTCTGGATTGACTGTACTCAACATTTTTTGTGGTGTTACGGGCAAGTCAATATGTTACTTTGTTATACATTATTTATTGTCACAACTTTTCTGAATCCTTGCTGAAGTTATATTTTCAGGCCATTACTCAGACATGTGCAGCCAAAACTTGACCAAGTATAGACCATTACACCAAAGGGACGATAGCATGGTCCGTACCTTCAGCAACTTAATGTGTGAAGGGTTTAGCTGGGTACATGTTGAGTACAGCGGGTGTAAATTTGCCATCTGAACGCCTGAGAGATAGTCCCTTATGTTAGAATTATATATGCGTGATTTTATTTTAAAGATGTTACAAACCTATTTCCTTCCATTAAGTATATTTATTGAATATTCACCATGATCATAATAGGTACATGTTAGGCCAGTTCACACAATTTAATATTTATTGATCCAAACATCACTTTTTCGACTTGCAATTAATTGTATTTCTCAACATGAAAATTTTATCACAGACATTAACATTTTAATGAAACCAGTATCTACAACTCATGCAAGACATGAAAATTTCTTCATTTTAGTATATATTTTCTTTTTAAAAATACACATCTTTTTTTTTGTAACAACTTTAAATGTGTGTGCACAACTCTATTATTATGAAATTACTTCTGTTAATACTGTCAGAAAAGCTGTGAGCTGCAAATGAAATTTTTATTTAAAAAAAAATCAGAAAATGTTCTAAATTAGATTCTTGAAGGAAAATGAGACATTCAAGAAATTGAATGGGAAAATTGCCACAATTATGACATTTCTAGGACATATAGCACCCAATAAATTTAATTCAATACAATTAGAAGAATCCGTTTGATCGTGTGAAAGGGCCTTTCTGAAATTCATCATCTATTTTCCCCACCTTTCCACTTTTATACTCGCCTCCTCTAGGTGGTGTAGGTATAATTACACCCTCTAATAGAACAAAATAGTTGTAGCACCCAAGAGTATAACTTCCAGTAACAATAACATGATGTTGCTGGTTTGGTGTAGATGTTGTAAAAGGTACAACCCATGTGACCAAAGCTAATGTACAACTGCACCCACTTGTTCAGTTTAACCAAAAATGTGATATGTGATTATTAACAGAAGTATAAAATAACTTGTGACAAAAAGTTTATTATTTATTATTCCTCTGTTTTGAGTGGCAATTTTTTTTTGGGAACATAAATGTAAAATTATTCTGTACAATTACACTTCACAGGAAGCGTGCTCTGAAAGCAGGCACGAGAGGTTACCAGCCTGCAGAAACTGCTGAATCCCCGTCGTGGCCTTCATTTTCCCTGTGGTTTCATAGCTGGGAATGAATTTTGGTGTATAAGGCCGGCTAGCCTGAACTGTCACACCCCCAAAAGTTACCTCTTGGAGACACGAAGATGGCTACTGACCCTAATGGTGGAATGGATGGACAGTGGATTGCATTCCTACATGCCGCGCTGGCTGCAAAGTTGTTTACAGAAGCCGTCCGCACCCCAGTAGAGGGCGCGTTGCAGATGCGCAGCAACGCTAAGGTTGGGTGACGCAACTCCCATCACAGTAGTTTCACTAATCACCTCCCACCAATAAGAACCAGGTTCAATTCCTGATGGGGTCACCCGGATCTTTGTATGTGGGGAAACGTGGCTGACAGATTCTCTCGGGGCACTCCCCTTTCCCTACCCTTGCATTCGGTTGCTACTCCACATCCACCTCATTTCTCCCTTTCCGTCCCTCAAAATATTGCTGTTAGGTGCCGACGATAACTTCACAACTCATATTTCTAATAGTGCAGAAAAGGAAATAATGTGTAGAAGTCCAAAACGCATTGGGCATGTCCATTGTTGCTGCACTAAGGGGTGGGGTTGTTCAGGAGTAGTATCGAAGGCAGAGAGCTGCTCTGCTTGTGAATAATGCTTGTCAAAAAAATTAATTTCCCAATATAGTAGTAGATAGCGACATTATCAGTTTGGTATTGTCATCGTTCTTCCTTCCGACATCAAAACCTTCACCTGGCACATGGACATCAAGAGAAACTGGCCCAACACCGAGCTGGGTATCGACGTGGGACACAAGCAGCGTGTGGTTTCCACAGTGTTGTGTCGTGTTAGGGCCATAGTAATGCTGTGTACAGAGTGCGGGAATATGCCCTTTACGTTCAGCGAGGTGTTAGAGGTGCCCATGGTTTTCTTTTCAGCGGACTGTCTAGAGCAGAGAAAATATCTTATATTAATAGGTTACGGACAAGAGATGAGTGGGGTGCGGGGGGGGGGGGGGGGGGGCTTGTGAGAGGTTGCAAGCTGACCGGACTCAAGGGTAACAACCCCACGCAACTAGGAGTGGTCAAAATATTTGTGTTTTGTTCATGAATGTCTCACAGCAGTCTGGATGTCATTGTTTGCAGTGTTGTGTTTTGCTATAGAGCCTTTACAATATTATACAGATGTAAACCGTGTAGTGTAACCACATGTTTGTAGTACTAATATGTAAATATTGTTCAAAAATTGTATGCCTCTTTCCATTTGCATCAAGTTGTTTAGTGTGTTTATGTCTGGGTAGACATTGCCATTTTCTCCGGCATGAATTGCAAGGTATTAACCTTAGTAGCAACAGAGTGAGCTAGACACACCCTTATAATATCTTGGGTATCGCTACTGGCCATGGGACCATGGTAGCTGAGCGGTTAGCCTGCTCACCTTGTATCAAGGCGATCGGGGTTCAATCCCTGGCCGGGTCACCTGATTTTCGCATGCGGGAATCGTGCCGGACAATGCCGTTAGTCGGTGTGTTTTCTCTGGGAACTCCCATTTCCCCTATCCTTTCATTCCGGTGCTGCTCCATACTCACCTCAATCATCCCCATCCTCTCTCAAGACCACGCTGTTAAGAGCCGCCCAAATCTCTTTACTCGCTGCCGATCACGTCGTGCTTGGGGATAGGCTCTGCAGCTACATGGTCGAATGGTGCACGACCCCGAGTAAGAAGTTTCTCTTTGCACTTTTTCCCAGCCTGGAGCCTTATAAATAAGCTGTGTGGCACCCTTAATAAACAATGCCTGGCGATAGTATATAGGTATAGTGGCAACAGTGTCACATGGTTTCCCTCCTTCCAGTGTCGAGCATTCGGGAGAACCCTCCTTTACACTGCCTCCCTTAAAACTGTACTACTATTACTTTCTCATTTAACTTTGAAAATCTGCAAGCATTTTTTTATTTCTTCAGTTAGTATCACTTTGTTACACAACTGCCTGTGATGTTCGCAGTTGCTGCACCAGTCAGGTGATGCGCCCTGCCTCTGGCGACCTTCACCAACGGTCTGGTGTATCAGTACGTCGAGGGCGACGTAGTGTCTGTGGAGATGTGCCGAGAACCAGAGGTGTACGTACTTGTGGCCTGCATGATGGCCCAGATACACAGGGTGGACTGTGGGCCCTCTGTGGTCCGGGAGCCGTGCCTGTGGAAGCTTAGATAGTTCTTCGGCTTCGTGCCGCGGATATTCACTGACCCAAGGAAACAGACCAGGTAAAGAGTGTGTAGTCCACATACTAGGAAATGAGTGAATAAGCAACTCAAAGCAAAGAGAGTGCTTGAAAATCTTTGTCCCCTTGTTTGAGTTTCTGGAAGACCTATGTTAAGTCTCAAGAAAGCATTAAGACAGCATTTAGGTAACACTAAGGAGCCAGAGCCCATGCTAATCAGTTCTTCGGGGAGGCAGGATGTAATCAGGGGACACAAGCAGGGGCATCGAAAAGGTGAGGGTGGGTGGTGTTGGCTCAACCCACAATCTCATTAAGGGGCTTTGTTTACATCCAGCACAACAGTTGCATAGCAACTGTTGTGCTGGATGTAAACAAAAGTGTGATCCAGCAGTTTTCTACGCTGTGTTAGAGTTTTCTTATCTTTCTCAATATTTGCGTAATAGTAACGACGAGCGAGCGACTGTAAATTGTTTTGCATTTTGTTGCAATTAAAATAACATTTAGAGAGGCGTGTAAATTCTTTCGTTTCGTGAAAGACTAAGTTGAATATTATCAATGTGCATTTGTATGTGTGTGTACGAATTTGAGATTCTTTGAAGTAATTATATTTCGAGTGCAATATTAAAACACCTTATAAAAGGGCCAAAAATACACGTTTTTTAAATACCAGAAATATGGTAAACTAAAATATGCCCATGTTATTTTTATTGTCTAAATTGGAGTTACAAAAAAATACATGTTACAGGTTAAGGCAAGTAATAAACATTCTATGTAGGCTACCAGGCTTATCATGAATAGTGTACTAAACTATTAGTATGAATCCCTTGTATTATACTTAAAAAATTACCATTCTCAGCATATAAGTTATTTTTGTGGGAGATAAGATAGAGATCCAAACAAAGGCTAACGTGTAGCTGCCACTTTGGAGGAATTTCAAAATGCTAGTCGACAGGAAATGCGTGACAAGTACAGTCAGCTGATTTTCTAGGAACAAATATATTTTATGTAATGACAATTTGTGTAATATAATTCTTTGTCAGTAGTCCTAGCACAAATGTATGTTGGAGAGTAAATAAATAGGCGTAGTAATAATTAACCTAATGTGTAAGCGAATCTATAGGGGCTGCAATAGTCACACCCACTTTGTTTTGCTTATTTGTCATATTGTGTATTAGCATGGAAATTGAAGGGCTTGTGTACCACTGGCACCTGCCTAGCTGTGTGAAATGTAGAGGACCTCACCAAGCTATTCCTAAGTGAATTACAGGAGGTATGTGTGCTGATGCTCTTATATTTTGTAAAAAGAATAATGAATAACAGGAATCAGTGACTAATTAAACTGTGTCATTTAACTGCATTATATCTAATAAGACCTAACCTAACTAAATATTTCACTACAGGTGAATCACAAAAGCTGTCTAGCAGAAGCGCTATTGTGCGTTGGAATGCGGACAATGACTCGCAGAATTAAATCTTATTTTGAGACAATTTAATTACAGTATCTTACTCCTGTTAGTCCTTATTGTACTTTGCTCAATGTGTGATAGTACATCAGCACACCCAAAACCTTAAATTCACCTATCATTAAGTTAGGTTAGGTCAGGTCTTCATGAAATTAATGTGGTTAAACGACGCAATTTTGGAAATGAAAGTAGTTTTAACTAAACAGAAAGACTGTTACTTTATGCATTTCTTTCTAGGGATAAGGCAAGTTCTTACTGTTAACTTTACTAGGCATAGTACAAACCTTATAGGAGTTTGGTGGCAATTGTGCGAATACATTTGCATGTTAAATACAAATTGAATAACTGAAATACAAAATTTAAAAAAATACATGTTAATACCTACAGCCACTGCCTATTATGAAACAAGTGCAATAATTTAGTTCTCCGACATTATATTTGCGTGGTAACCCTCATACAAGATAAGTACACGAACTTGAGACTACAGCATTGTGTTTAAATAAAATTCTAAGGGTAAAATGCAACAAATCATTCAAATATGTGTCATTAAAGCACCACAAATAATAACAGATTCACACTTGGACATACAAAATACAAATTAAACACTGCAAATTGGGTGGTAGCCATTTTGCTGCATTTCTTCCATAGCAACTGCGTAGCAACGAGTTGTTTGCATCCAACATGGCAGCGCATAGATATCCATTGCAGACGACTTCAACAGCGTATATTAAGTATTTTATATAGAGTGCAGGTAGGAAGCAATATGTGTAAACACTGACATTATTGTTTATAAAATTTTTGTAGTGAAGCATTATCCAGCACCAGAAGTGCCACATTCTCAACATGACATTGCCCTCTCCTTCCCCCAACCGTAAAAGGTTGCGCTGCCCCTTGGTAGAGATGATGGACTCCAAGAGAGGGTTGGGACAACAGCTGTAAACTGTCCCTGCTGTAGGGTCAACTGTACAGCGAGGCCTGGTAACATGTCAGCTGTGTAAACGTTCATGCTTGCGATTGTCATATTTTGCTCTCTGTATAAATGAACCTTCATGATAAGCTGATGAGGGAGATCACGTGCATAAAAAGGTATGCATTTCCTTGGTTTATCCCGAACCAGGTGGTCTGACTGAAGGGAATGCTGCGACGACCAAGGCTGTAGAGCCGAGACAGCAAACTTTTGGCTCTTTCGGTTTTTCCTCTGTGCGGCTCCAGTTTCATCACAGATTCCAAACCCAAAAATGAGGGTATAATTAAGTTTGAAAAAATAAATGTAGCACAGCATCGTTTATCGTCACGGAGCTTTGTGGAAAGGATAACAGGGGAAGGCCTGTAGGAGAGGACCTTACCAAGCACCTGTTTCTGGAGGAAGGGAAACTCCGTGATACAGCTGGTACTGTACACACCAAACTGGTAACATCATACTTTACTACAGCACTGTATGACTTTTCAACAGGTGATATTCACATGTGGAGCAGCTCTCGGGCGGTGTAACTACCAAACTGAATCCCCTCCCCCTTTTGTGTAGCAACAGTGGACTTGCCCAATGCATTTGAATCTTTGTGCAGTATTTTCTTTTTGGATTTTGCTATAGCATCATGATTTTTTTATCCACCTAGTGATGGTTGAATAAGGCATAATTCATTTCATTTTACAGAATAATACAAATTTTAAGTTTACGTTCAATTGTTTTAACTTCCATTGGAAGTACATGTGCAACAAAGTATGTAGTGATACTAAAATGCATTCTTTCAGTTAAAACATAACGACCTGCAATAATGACCTCTGCTACAAAGGTCACTTGTCATACAACTTAATGCAAAGTAAATAGGTACTCAAGCTATGACTTACATTACTATAAGCTGAGTCAAATTACACAAACAGTATTTTTCTGTTTTGCAGGTTTGAAGATCTGACACCATCTATCACCGTGATAAATGAAAAGTATACAACATTGCAGTCAGAGTTGTCGAGAATTGGCAGTCCTATTGTGTCTCATAATGACCTCTTACTCCGAAATATTATCTACAACTCAAAGAGGGAAAGTTACTTTCATAGACTATGAATATGCAGATTACAACTATCAAGCATTTGACATTGGAAATCATTTTGCAGAATTTGCTGTTAAGCGACACTATACTTACAGTTCGGATTAAGGTTATTGCTTGTTTTGTGTAATAATATTCACTACAGGTGTAAAATAAATTTGTTCCTGGCACAGTACTAGAATGTCTATTAATTTTATGGGCAAGCTAACAATTGGTTGAAGATTGGTCACAGAAAAGAGTTATGTATTCATTCCAGAGCAAAACCAAGCCACGAAGGTAGGAATATAACACCATTGCTCTGATAAAACCATTTATTTGTTTTATCGTATCTGGCTAATAGTTTTCAATTACCAGTGCCTGAAATGTGTAGAGATAACTGCTTGAATTTAATATTCATAATTCTTATTTGTTGCAGCTTAGAAATTACTGTTGTCACAACCTGCATGGATTAATCCACTAACAAGTCACTTTTGCAAAAATGTGGTGTTTTGTGTTGTGCTTTTGAGGTAACACACCACATGTAACTTGTATTATGTGATTACATGTCTATACTCTTTAATAATTAAGACATGTCATTCAGAAGTGAGCAACCTGTTACAGTGAGTTTTGCTCTTGGCCAGAGAACCACAGTATTATAGGATTTTTGCAGTTAAGTGAGCACTTTAGAAAGCCCTGCTTAGGCCTATATTTTCCCTCGTTTTGTATCCTTCCACTATACACAGCATTAACATTGCAGTTAACCGTATTACTTGATTCATGTGCCATTGAAGTAAAACAATCAAATTTATTAGGAAAGTAAATGTCTTAAGAGCATGAAAGTGTAAACCATTATTCGTACAAAATGAAACATCAGTATCCATTCCATATTGCATCCTCAATCCAACAAAAATTCTTAGGACTAATAATATTGGTCTGTTTTCAGCATAACTAGTAACAAATCACATCAACATGGTTATTTGCACCAGTGGATTTGGCATGACACTGTAATACAAAATCAAAACAATTTTATCAATAAGTACATATACAGATGAACATTTTATTCCACACACAAAAACAAAATAAGACAACTCTGTATTGAAGAGGTTTTAATGAACCAGATTTCACTGTAATTGCATACATCCTGTTGTTTTAGTGTAAGCTTAAAATAGCAGGCTATGAATATTCTATTTATTACCAGATGTGTGATAAATTGTGAGCAGGTGTCAGCACAATAGACTACTCACTGTACCCATCGTATGAAATCCAGAAGCAGTGGCTGAGGGTGTTCCTGGAGACATTCACGGGTGGGGAACGTAAGGTGACGGATGACGGATGCAGCCATCAATGAGCTCTACGTCCACGTGAACAAGTTCTGCCTGACTGCTCACTTCTTCTGGGCAGTGTGGGCCCTCATACAGGCAGAGCACTCAAGCATAGACTTCGACTTCCTGGGGTAAGACACTGCTCCCAACAGTCAACTACCAGGGTTGCCAACAATTATGAGAGAAAGTCTCTAAACAGACATGCGCCATGGTAGTACTTGCCTCCTGCCAAGACGAACTGGATTTGATTCATGGTGGAGTCGCTTCCGGATGTTCATATGTGGGAATCATGCTGGGCAATGCTGCTTGGTATCTCCCTTTACCCTGCCCCTTCATTCCGACACTGCTCCACACTCATCTTGTTTCACAAGACCTCAGCGTTAAGAGTCGCCCAAATCTCTTCACTTCTTCAGAGAATACAATATAACGAAAATGAGAACTCAAATGTGTGTCCCTTAACATTGCACATGGTGTTAACTTGTCGCAATAACAAGGAACTGGTTGTGTGAGCGCACCCTGGTGAGGTTACACGTAATGACTGAAGAATAGGTTTATCCAACAGCAGAATAGTCAATGTTATAATTGCAGTAGGTTCAATTTCTGTAGCCAAGAAGGAGCGTTTTGTTTGTATGGGGGTACGTTTTCCAGGAAGATGCTAAACAACATTTTATTTAGGCATAATTCTCTCTGGGTTTTGTTGGTTTTTTGGGGAACTACATGATTACATTCTTTTAGGGTGGCTTGAACATTCATGGGAAACGTGAAAGATTACAGTGCATCACATATCTATCCTCCTCCACTATTTCATCAGTGTTATAAATAATAAAATGTGCCTGATGTTGACAATTACCCTTACACACTTCATATTCAAGACACCACTAGTTCACCTATTACAGATACAGGGCACCTGTGAATCTTGTGTTTGTTGCCCACAGAAAACAGGATTATTGCTTGCACCTCCTCCGTGACAACTCAATTCAGTACCTTCACCATTATACAACATTTGCTATGTCCACATTCTGTTGTAACATTGTTTGCACCGTGGAACTACAAACTAGTGCATATTTATGTTGCTGTTCACTAAAATCCTTTGATACTGTGTAATATCACATGGAAAAGTTTTGTGACTTACCCTCATTAATTCCTAAACCATTAGTCTACTTAAGGCATGTAAACAGTATTTGGGTTTTTGGTGAAACAGTGTTGTAAACATTATACTCGTGACGATGTATTTTGGTGTTATGCTAGGCTTTCACACTAGAATTCACTTCAATAAGATGATTTGGCTGCAGGTTCAGTAAAATACAGTGAAATTCCGTACCTACGAGTATGGCCTATTGCGATAATTCCGTACCTACAGCAGTTTTTTAATACATCGTCATATAGTACTATACTACCAAAGTTAAATTAGATGGTTACAGCGAGTAAGGATTTATTTTGAATTTCTGATTTTATGAGTGATTCAAATGCGTTTTAATTAATTGTATTTGCCTTTTCTAACAATTGTGATAAATTGAAATTGCTTAAATAGTGCATTTAGTATAATTAATGTCGTAAAACGTGCATGAGAAGTGGCAACGTCGCATGCCTTGTCCGACCCATGCTCGCATCCTTTGTCAAGGCATTTAGTTCGAACAGCGACACAGAATCAATAAGAGCGCAAGCAGATGATTGGTTGAACATTTATGGAATGTACATCGGCGTGCGGCTCAGGTTTCGTTATTGATAAAAGTTTACAAATTGATGGTTTACGTGTGGAGTTAAATTAAATAATGTTTACATGAACACCAACATTTTTATCATCTTCTGGTCTTGCGGGATTTTTGAAATGTACGTAGTTTAATAATAATTTTTTTTTGTTTTTTTTTTTTTTTTTTTTCTACTAAGCCACCATGTTGAAAACAGTTGCATTGCTATTACAGATGTTTACACACACCTTTTTTCTACATTTAGCCGCATGGTAAAATAAAAACAATGTACAGTAATACTAACGATGTAGAGGAAGCAGCTAGCAATTGGCCACAGTAGACCTCATTTCAATGTCTACATGCAAGTGTCTTGGCAATCCCTTGTATAATTCACACATCCTAATTTTTTGGACTAAAATATTTTGTAAAAAAAGGTGCAAGAATAATGCTAGTAAATACGGTGTAGAGTAGTAACTTTTTGCGAATAATTTTGCTGCTGTAATTACGTCCCCCGCTATCACATCTGAATATAAATTTCATATGTACGTATTTTAACATTAAAATCATGTTTTAACTATGGATCATGAATTCAGACACTGTTATTTATTTCTATATAAGTGATAGCACAAATAATATTAACTTTATTTGTAATTCCCGCCATGTTTATATCAGTAGTCACCGTACGTTTTCCATAAAATTAATACTCAATTTTTTTTTTGATGAATCTGATGTTACGAGTACTCATAATTAAGTCAGTTTTTCACACTTTTATGAACTCTGGTAGGTACGGGATTTCACTGTAGCATAATAATCAGTGACACATTTGCCGGTACAAGCATGACAGTGTACTACAACTTTGGTCGTGGCTTGCTGCCATTATCTATGAAGCAGTGTAATTGTGCTGCGAGGAGTACTTTGCACGCAAGAAACAATTCATGTCTTTAGATGTCTCGACATTCTGAGTGTTGTGCAGCCAATAGCATTATCTGACAGTGCGAGATTAGAAACCACTTTGTTAGGGGGTTACTGTACTTCACCAGTTCCTTCTACAATACAGGCCACTACGTCTAGTGAATTGTTGATTTGTCGGATAGATTGATTTACGCATTGCAATATAGCTGTAAAAACATTTGTACATACGATCAACAGCATCAGGCCATAATGCAATTCATTCAGGGTGTAATCGTGTCCCAAACATTACAGCAGCAGTATAGTAGCAGCAGCAGCACCACCACCGCGAACATGGGTCACATGCAAGTAATGTGAACCATTCCTTCTTAACAAACTGCTTCTGTACGTAATCAATGATGTGAAAGTCAATGGTTTTCTGTTATGATACAGTGGAAATGAAGATTATACAAATATAATCGGTGTGCATGTGTATTATTGGCCCCCTGGGATGCAGGTGTGCGTCCCTCCCCTCCAGAACCACACTAATAAGTGTTGTGCTCTTGCTAGATTCTTAGATTGGTTAGATAACCACGTGTGTTACATTGTACCTCGCCGGCCAGCGTGGTTAATGTTGTTAGCCAGCTTTTCGACACTGTACAAGTTTGCATATCCAATGACTCACTCAATGAAAGTTAGCTCTTGGAATAAGAGTCACACAGCTGAGAGTTAAAATGGTTACTAATGTTCACATGACAGCTTGTATTGATTCGACACAAAAATATTATAGCCCTGTTGTAACCTATGGAATATGGATACTGTGTAATGCGTCCTCTAAGGAAACACAGGAGGGGGTGGGGATTTCCCTCTATAAGGGTGGTGGTAATATGTTGTAAATGCCAAATTGATGAATCTGCAATAGTGTAGTGCAATGATGTACCAATTGTTAATCGGGAATATAAAGGTTGCAGATCTTACATTCAGCTCCTTCTGGTAGGAATGTTCCTCTGGTCAAATGTATATTTTTATAGATTATAATTGCAGGGTACCATCGGACATTAGATATATAATTATTTGCACCACTATTTTCCCAGCAAAAGTCAACATGTTTTGAGTATACAAAATTGTAGTGGTACAGAATGCCCAGCAGGTTTTCCCACACCCCTTGCATTTTGGCACTACCCCATACCTGACTCTCCTTACCCGTACGAACCCAATGTTGATGGGTTGAACATTTGGACTGTTCTTAATGGGATCTTGGGAGCCAATGAGGTGAGAATGGAACAGTACCACAATGCGAGGAAGACTGGTGATCCCCACTAAAACCTGCTGACCAACGCATTCGTCTGGAACGATTCCCGCTTGCAAACGTCTGGGAGTGGCCCTACTGGGGATTGCACCTGGTTTGTCCTGGTGGGATGCGAACAGGTTACTGCCACTGGCCCAAGAACCTATTGTGAAGAACCACTACTCCACCGCATTATATAGCATCCACACAAAGCACCTATATTTGTCCACAACTGTCACCGATGGATGTGTATTAGTTCTGTGTAGCATAACCAACTACTATACCCATGTTTTGCATGCAGAGCAATAGTATTCTAATATGCTATGTACTGTAGGGTTTCTAGTACCAGTCTGGCTGATATAGACGTTTGGTTCGTATCACATGTCGCACACCGTAGGGGTGATTGTAATGTGCTAACTGAACCTTCCCTGGCCATACCAACATGCACCCAGTAAGACTGTAATATTACCTTTGTAACCCTCAGCGCACAGTGTTAACTTCTACCTCTGTCACATTATCCATGTTGATTGCATGAAACCTGCAGGCAGGTACAACGTTGCATTTTACATGTGAAAACAGCACATGTCAATGTACAAACTGTTGTATCTAATGTAATTATAGAAGGCACCTGTATATTTGGATCATGATAGGCAGATGTCTACAGTATCTTCAACAAAACGTAGCTAGAGAACCAGCAGTTTACCTTCTCTTCACAATCAATACATGGATGTGCAAAGGAGGCTGGTCCTAAACATAGCCTCCTTTGGATCCACAGTAGTAACATTTTACAATAGCATCCAGCCAGTATAATGGATCACTGTTTTGTGTTTGATACTGTTGTACATATTCTACATCATTGTTAATACCCCTAGCCCCCACAGTAGGCATAATGCCTATGGCACACACCTCCCACTAAGGCTGGCAGGGTGCAATTCCCACTGGAGTTGTATTATAAACAAAGGGTTTCAAACATGTTTATTCATCACAGTATGATCTTACAATGCATTTACCCATAGATGTAGGTCTTCTTCCGAAGTATTTTAAAGTTGAAAACATATATACGACCTAGGTCTAAATCAAATCCCAAGAATGATGCACGTCTTTGGAGTTGGGCCTGGTGTACCAGATTGTTACAGATATCGGAGAAAATATGTAATAAGATGGAACACTGCGTTTCTGAATAAAGTGTAAGTGTAAAATGATCTACAAACACCACAAAACCCATCACTATCAACAACTTAATTCATGGGAACAATAATGGTTACCACCCTTATTGCAAGCCATTCGACATGACGCAGTAGCATATGTGGGATCTTATTGATGGAATATGAATCCGCATGTTCCAATTGATGAAAAAGGTTGCCTTGTGTAAACATCCCAGCCCATACCGTTTTCGAGTCATTCAAGTGTGAAATTTCAAAAGAATTATTTTCAGACCCTGGCAGGCAGGCAAACACGCAACACCCAATAAAAAATGGTTGCGAGTATAAAAGGGACGAGATAAACGTGAGAGGTATGTAGCAGCATTAAGTGCAGTAAATTACAATAAATCAAAACGGTAGCAAATTACACTACACCCATCTGTGTGCCATTTCTATGGTGAGACACTCGAGTGCAGAATGAATGGTGGCGTATCAAGCACAAGTATTAAAAGAACAGAGAACACCACCGTAATGAGTGCAAACAAATGTCTCTACTGTGTAAGAATAGGCTTGCGTACGTTGTAAATAGACTTAGTGAAATGGTTATCATGGCCAACACGTATATGAGGGTGTTGCAGGTACAGCTACATGGAGGATTATTTGCCCGTCATAACGGCCCACCATGTAGGCCGCCACACAACACACACAATCGTCAAGTGGAAAGTCTGGTACTGTGATATGTTCAGTCGTTGACTCAGCCAAATCAGTGTTTAGCAGCATGGAACAGAGGCTTAGTTGGAGTATCGCAAAACGTATCTGTTTACATGGCCTGAAATGGCTGACATTCATCTTGTATACAGGGCTACGCAATGCAACAGCACTCATGCACAGGGGAAGGTATCCCAACAGATGTGTGCCACGTCACTCAACGTTCACAGCTATTGATGGGATCGTGAACAGGAGACATTTACATTGAGTAAGAGTTACACAGCGTGTTTACATGACGTTACAGCGATCATTGTACACTGGGAAACCAAGTGTACCTGTCCCAATACCCTACATGTTACAAGTATTCTGGCCGTCCAAGGTAGGTACAAACATCTCACTTTGAGGAGGAGGTTGCGGGAGTTGCCAACTACCAGCACCCGTTTGTGGCGCATGCGGTCCGCACTGGACACATGAATATGCAAATAGTTGTGCATGAACAGCTGCTCTATCCATACCGACAGACAGTGTACCATTGAAGGTTGACCCACAACGTTTACAATTCATGCAGTGGTGTTTACTACAATGTGCAGTAGAGCCTCATTTCCCAAGTGTCATGTTGTTTACCAGCGAAGAGCGATTCACAAGAGAATGTGTGTTGACATTTCACAACAATCACGTGTGGACGGAGGCAAACACTCATGCACCCTTCATCCGCAATTACCAGGAACAATTTGGCATTAATGTATGGTGTGGTATTGTAGGAGACAGTTTAATTGGGCCATACATGTTACCTGCTCGCTTAAATGCTAGTCGGTACATTGTATTTTTTGGGACAGGTTTTGCCAGAGTTGTTGGAAGATGTTCCAGTTGGGATTCGAAAAGAAATATGGCTGCAGCATGACGGTGCACCACGGCACACTTTGGTGCACATGTTCGAGAGTACCTAGGCACCACGTATCCAGGTAAATGGATAGGCCGTAGTGGGCCGAGGTTATGGCCTGTGAGGTTCCCAGTTCTTGCACCGCTTAACTTTTACTTGTGAGATGCTGTGAAGTGTTCGGTGTAAGAGACTACAATAGATCTCTGGATGATCTTGTGGCCAGAATACATGCTGTTGCCAAAATCAGACGAACCACACCCAGTGTGTTTGACAGTGTTCAGCAATTGTGGCATCGTCGATGTACACTCTGCGGCAAGGTTGGAGGCCGACAGTTCGAGCACCTCATCTATCGCTCGTTTAAACTGCAGTATTGTATGTCATTATGTAATAAATGACAATGTGAATTTACCTGACATTCTCTTATTGATACAACTTAAAAAATACAATACCGGTAAACCACCACCATAAATTTGTTACCTCATATGTTTGAATGTTTCAGCCCTTTCTCTGTTATCTTGTCCCTTTGATATTCACAACCATTCATTATTAAGTGTTGTGTGTGTTGCCCATCTGCCACGTTTTGAACATAATTCTTTTGACATTTCAAACTTAAATTTATCAAAAATGGTGCAGGTTAGGGTGTTTACACAAGGCAACCTTTTTCGTCAACTGGAACATGCGGATTCATATTCCATCAATAAGATCCCACTTATGCTTCCGCGCCATGAAAAATGGCTTGCAATTAGGGGTGGTAACCATTATTTCCATGAATTAATTTATTGACAGTGACAGGTTTTGTAGTGTTTGTAGATCATTTTACACTTGCACATCATCCAGAAACGTAGTGTTCCATCTTACATTCTTTTTCTGAAGTGTGTTATAATCTGGTGCATCAGGTCCAACTTCAAAGACATGTACAGCCCTTGGGGGCCATTTTAGATCAAGGCTGTTCAACTGGCAGTCCTTGGGATGCATACGGCCCGCAGGCTGTTTTGTACAGCCCACGATGGCTTTACAAACTTAATAAACATATAAATTTTGCAAAATGTATTACTGATTTTATTTGGTACGTAAATATTTACCCACATTGATTTCTCAATAATTAAACATTGTTTTAATAATAATATTCAATAAAAAAATGCTTTTTTTAACTGTAGCCTAGCGGCATAGCTTAATTTAATACCTTGTTATCTTTGTATAATATAAGAAATTTGCCAAAACTATGGTACAGCTCGTGACTTTGCTAGAATTTGAGTTGTGGCCCATGAGTTCTTCCAAGTTGGACAGCCCTGTTTAAGACCATAGGATGTATATATGTTTTCAACTTCTTTTTTTTGTGATCAACCTGCAGCCAAACTTTGTTGGTTGAATTTAGATACACCCTGAATATGTTCATTGCAGGGTACTGACGTTTCACTTATGATAAACATTGATTTACATTGTTTCTACTGTTATTAAGTAGTAATACATTTGGAGAACAAATCCACGTAGCCATTAGGTTAGATATTTTACTATCCAGTTGGTAATCATCAAATAACATACTTTAATACAGTTCAAGCACTATCCAGAAATGTTCTAGTGAATAGGTTTGCCAACACGCTTGTTAAAAGAGTGTTTCATACATTGCCATGACCCTTATGTGAATTAGTAGTCACTCATGAGACGTTTTCCATATTATATCTATGTATACGCATTACCATGATCACTTAACCCTTTGAAAATCATGTTGGTATTAACATTACACAAAGAAGTACAAAACAATTACATAGCTGCCCGCTCCATTTATGGGACGAATAAGGTAGTAAATACATTGTATCCCTTAGATTTAGATTACATTGCAGAGAGAAAATACACCCACAGAAACAATGTTACAATGTGTACGACCATATAAATGTACACCAATTGTAGCCTATTGCCCAACACATCACACTCATAGTTCATTGCTGTGTTTATCTCAACATCTCCAGCAGTCATCAAGTAAAATCAATTATCAATAGATCTTATACATAAAAAACATTAAAACAACAAATGCTCGAACTAAGAGCTTTGGAAGTACTACATGCTGTGATGTGTAAACAGTTTTGTGTTATGAGCTATTGAGTGTCGTACTACGATTTTGCAAATATAATCTTGTGCACAATTCAAATCTATACTGACCCTAGCTATAATATTTGGTACGGGTATTGGTACTGCCATGTCCAACACCTCTCATGTCCATTTTTCTGCCATGCTGTTGTGTTTGTGGCCGCTTACGGGTATGTAGTGTAGCTGCATATTCTAGCAACAGTTTCCGACGAGGTAACGGTGATGCTGCGCAGCACTCGGGCTGGTGTTTCTGGCACTTCATTACTATTTCTTCATACAAAAATTCCTTCCCTTCTGCCTTACCTGATGCCAGAGCAAGGCGTGCTTCATCGCACAGTAGTTCATAAATATTCACAGGTTCTAACATTGACACAAACCCACTCTTGTGATTCTGAAAAAGAAGAAAAGCAAAGAAATTGAATTCTATATATCAAACCATGCTTCTGTAAGTTGTTTCTCATCATACCAGAGTACTTTATTAAATGATGCCATGATTGCAATGAATGAAACCTAGGTTGACAATTAAATTTTAAGGTGCGTTGGCACATGTGTAAAAACAAAGCATCAGTTACACATTTGTATGATATCCAATATAAAAAGTATATGTACATACAAGGAATAAAACTATGGAGTCTCCTAATAGGCAAGTTGTATGTTGTGTATTAACTACTTTAAAAGCTTTCAGGACTGTTTTACTTGCAATAATATATAAAGACACGAAGCATGCAAAAACACCAAACAACCCGAAGCGCTATTTATAGCACCGGCCGACCTTGACAGGCGAGTTCTTGGCAGCAGGCAGGCTATTTTTATCTTCCATCCTCGCGCTCAAGGCCAAATATTTAACCTAGGAACTTTGAACGTGCCCGCTCATAGTAACATTAGTGAGCTAGGCGCGCGCTCGAAGAAAACACAATTGCTAATAAAATCCTAACCACTGTAGCGAATTAAGTCAAACAAAGAGCAATGTCATCACAGTCACTCCAGCAATTTAATTACGACAATGAATACAAATATGAAGCATGATTAATAATGTTACAGTCATCACAGACAACAACCAAATACACATTTGATGAAATGTATATTGGATCAGAAATCAACTATCAAATTACAACAATAACATACCACAAGGGTGTATTCCCCCTAGTAAGTTCACTGTCAACTGTCGCTCACGTATGTGTATTTATATGTGCTGTTATAACTTCATATTTCTTGGTCGTTTGGTGCAAGGGGCATGCTAGGGGTTATATGAGCTCTCTTTATGGCACTACCAAAAGATACGCTATTATACCACCAACATCATACCACGAATAAATGTTATCTATGGACGTATTTAAAAAAAGGAAAAAAATGTAATAATTTTGGAAAGGAAAAAAAAAAAAATGTAATGACAAAACATAAACCGATTATTATGGCAAAAAACATTTATTACGGGTTAAAATACAACTCAGCATGACCATGAACATGTTACTATGAGCGGGTGCGTTCAAAGTTTCTAGGTTAAATATTTGGCCTTGAGCGCAAGGATGGAAGATAAAAATAGCGCTTTGGGTCATTTGCATGCTTCGTGTCTTTATCTTTTATGTTATCTATGGTCATGTTCCGGTTATAACTTGTCGCTTGCGTATATAAAGGATGCAATTTCTTTGTGCGTTTCATATCGCTCCGTGTCATTAGAGAAGACACATCAATAATGCTTGCTCGGCATTCTCGCACGTCTAGGTATTATCCTAAGAAGGTGTACAGTAATATTTTGTCTTTCAGTAAGGATAGGTCCTGGACTGTTAAGATTGTTGATGTAGAAGAAAGTTACGTTTTGGTGTCGTTTTTGTATCGTTTTGGTCTTCAAGGAATAACCGCTAAAGCAGGTAGTGGTTTTTTGGAAATGTGTTTCTTCAGGAAGTCGCATACTCAAAAGGACCCTGCGCCTAAGGAAATTAGTGATATTGACTCTCATGATATAATATGTTGGAAGACTTTTCCAGTCCATGAAGGGAAGATTGATAATACTGCTGTTATTAGCATGTTTGGTAATGCCACCATGTTTTCTCGTAAGAAACTGAAGTTTGAGCTTGGTGATCAGATTTGGTTGGTACGACTGGTGACATGCATATTCATAGTCATGCTGAGTTGTATTTTAAGCTTTGGAGAGTAAAAATAGAGGGGGATTATTCCCGTTAGTGAAATACAGTGTTGGTGAAACAGGCGAACCGGGGGGGGGGGGGGAGCAGTGAATGAAGTGCACATTATTATTCACATTTAAATTTTTACTCACCTTGTAATGTTGCACGTAATAGTAATTTATATATTTGCGAAGGATTTTATTTTTCTATACTTTAGAGGATTTCATAGTGTTTGGAATTTCGTGATAATATCGTTATATATGCTTATAGTTTCATTTCAAGTAGTTACACAGTAGCACTGATCATCATGAGGTGATGCAACACCTTTTTATTTTGCCAGGAAGTGTCCAATTATTGAAAATAACTGGAAATTTATCAACAAAGAAATTCAAGCTTACAAATGATGCATCACACACACACTATTTATCTGTGCCACTGCAGCATTTACTACCACATCATTTTTCCGAGGAATCTTGTGCAACATATATTCCGTCCACCATTTTGTTTCTCGTACGTCCCCTCCCACTAAAGCTAAAAGGCAAAGATAAATTATTTTTATTTATTAAAACCACATGCAGTTTGAGGTGGATTCATTTCTGCGGAAAATAATACGTATGTTATTGTAATGTATTGTCATCCAGGTGCAAGTGATACTGCAGTTCATTTATAAATACGCTCATTGCGTATCAAAACAGTAAACTACCCAATGTCGCCTTTCTGATGGGCTTTAGGCATTTCATGAATGATGATGTGCTGTCTAACAATTTCCCTAAATTCATAATACTTCCAGTATCACATATACGCTGTAACGCTCTAACTGCGACTGCACAAGAACAACAATTAACATCTTATTAAAGACGTTAAACCAAATCCGCCATCAATACAGGGCCGGATAACGGCATGCCACACCCGGACACCTCTCGTTGGGCCGGTGTGTCACTCTACAACGAAGCAAGGATCACAGCACTGGCCAAGACATCTCCAGACTCAAATTCAGCAGTCGTCTGTAACTAGAAAGAACCGTGATGCGTTGCTACCATGCTGTCCGTTCCCAGCAGGTCACACATGCTCCGCAATGTTCAGATCATAATGGTCGACATGAGGGACGCCGCGACAATAGATTCTGCTCTACTAGCCACCTGGATATAGAACTGGTGGACACAGATGTATCCCCAGCTGCTGTGACATGCCCCTGGATGGTACACAGCAATGCCTGAGGAATGATTACAGTCTGTCACATGATGAAACCATCCTCCGTACTGGTGTCCACCAGGGTCGACCAAGCCTTCTCGACAGATGTGTGAACCTTCCCGTTCCCATGGTGCCTGATACCGAACTTACTGTGTAAATATAATGGTTTAAGTGACTAGCAATGCGTCAAAATGTCCAACCTGCCTCTTGTAGGCCGACAATGCAACTTTTCACAGACTCATCCAGCTGGGCAAAGGCTTGAATGCGCCGTAGGAGCATGCTGCGTGTTGTACTGAATTTGGCTCTGTGGCTCTCACTCCTACTTAGGCCTTCTTCGGTGTTTTGCAGCTATGAATGATGGGGGACATGCATGGCCCCTAGTGGCATGTCCACTCAAGCAAACTGCATTAAACGCAAATGTTTCTCACATGCTGTACAGTAGAAAAGGAGCGTTCGGCTAAACAGTAGATCAATAAAGCACTTTAGTGGTATGCTTACATTTGGATACACTTAGCAAACAACTGTATTGGTGTAGAAATTTGCATAATTTTGTCATGTTGCCATTATATTTCTCTTCATATTCTCCCTAACATGCAGTGACATACTATGGATAGCTCAAGTTCATTCTCAAAATAAGTAGCTATAATATGCACACTGCATTTGCAGCTTTTCTTTAAGTGTATCAATAATTTCATGATATATACCAATAAAAAAATTATCTGATCATGTCTTATGAATTAGTTCTCTATCCTTAGTCTTATCAGACATCAGAGTATGCTTCCCCCACCCCCCTCATCAATTTGTATACTTATAAACTGCTAACAGACTTGCAACATGTTCATAATGGTCAAATATTTTCAGTGGTACTGAAAGCTGTTGTTAATAATGATGTTTACTGAATGCAGTTTGGTGTTAACTGCATTTAATATGTGCTTTTAAAGTTTCTTACACTTCCTCTGAGAGTTTTAGTGAGACGAAGGTGGTGTTTCATTTCACAAATTATCATTAACACGCTGGGTGCCATTTTCAATTAAATTAGATATGCAAAATTTCTAAACTTAAAAATACTTTTCATTTTAAAATTTTCTTTTTCAGCACATTATTCACCTATCTTCTTAAATATTATATCATTTAAACTTCTTGTAAATATCCATGTCTATCTTTGGAGATGGTAAGAATTGTTCTAGAGAAAAAAATTAGTTCTACTCTACATCTGCCTTACTTATGTTTTCTCCTGTCCTCCGATTGGCTATGGTCTGACAATGATACATCTCTCCATCAATGAGCAATAGCGAGACAGAGACAACCAGGATAATTTTATTTAGTACTTGTTTAATAAACATTTAATGCCGAATACTCTCTGGAGAAGAAATGAAAATAAAATGAATACTGTCTAGAAACAAATTAAAAAAATACTTACATATGATCTTTATGTCAAACTATTAAAATAACCAAAGATTATACTGTTACCTCATCTAATAAAGCGTAATTTGGAATAATAGTAAATGAATGGACAACACAAGCAAGTACTCTTTAATAATATCTAATGAAAATGTCTATGACTAACTGTAAATATAATCCTGAAAATATGCAATTTTACAGTGTATTTCAATAAGATCAATATTTTTGATATAGTAATGCATGGGTCTGTTGATGAGATAGAGGTACTCACAGCTTTCTTCAGCACTAGTGAGAGTAAAGTGAGGCGCAAGCGGAGGAGAGATATAACCTAACAGCAGGAGAGACGGGAGTGACCCGAGAACTCATCAGCCAACTGCAACTTCAACCACTTTTGCCACATGCTAAGATCCAGTATTGATCTCACCTTGGTGGAAGGTGGGTGATCTAGCCACTACATCTCTGCATCCTCAAGAATTTTTGTAAAACTATATGTGAACAAACTTCAAGTCAACATTCCACCAGATATTTATGAAATTACTATAATGGGGTCTTTCCACTGACCCGTGTTCGGCAAACATGACATCACTCCTGAGGTCATGGGTGGATGCATGCAGGGCAGCAGAAAAGCCTTATTTCTGAGCGTCGGGCATGTGCAAGAAATCCATCTAGAGGCGATCCTCCAGGTAGCTGTGTATATCATGAAAGATACAGATGGAAAAAACCCTTATTCGGAGTGGGAAACGCACAGTGGAACAGCGCAACAGCGCCCGCACAGTGTGGGACGTTTCCAAGAAGGGCCGGGCCTTCCACCCAACGGTACTGGCCAGGATACACACCTGCACTGTAGTGTCTGCTCGGCTGGGAGACCCGCACAGTGGAAATGCTAATTCTCCTCCACCACAAGCATGAGCGTGCCATCGCGAGCAAGTAGGTCGTGCACAGTCTGACCTGCAGTGGAAAAGGCCTGATCGTGAGAAGGCGGACATCGTCTCGGGGAACCCACGAGCACGTGACGTCACCTTGTGCATAGTGGACACGCACTAGTGGAAAGCCCGCTTAAGAAAATTCGAAAGGAAATGTTGGTGACACGCTCAGATAAGTAAAAGTCAATCTACTACCCTTCATTTTATTCGGAACATTTATTCTCTGCCATTATAATCAACAGCTTTTTGGACACCGGGTTACTGACAGTGAGCATTTTTCAAGTGTTTTCCACCAATATTGGTAATTCAAGAACCTCTAAATTTCACGTCTACGATCATTTATTTGTAAGTGAAATGCTGTGTTTTAAGTTAATTACGTGATTATATAGTGACTATATTTTTTTGTTTGAGCTCAAATATAATTCATGCAAGTTCTATTTATAATCTTAATTGTTATAGCAAACATTGGTAAAACAGTTATTATGTACTAATTATTTGTGCTAATTTGCTGTCACGTGTATTCATTTCCATTTAAATACTGTATCTGGCAGTACACAGCTACTTCACACGCCACTATCAGTTTTCAGAGTCAGTAAAACATTTTAATTGTAAATCACAATCTCCGCACCTTTATTTGTGTTGCAGTAAATACAATTTTTGTTATAACTGAAAAAAAAACTACTACCTCATGTCAGCTAGTAGCAGACTGAAACTTGACAACCTAAAACTCAACAAAGATTTACTAGAATTTCTCATGCTCTATCTATACTAGTTTCTGTCCCCTGATAAATTCAGAACAAGAAACAAGAACTTTTATTAATACCATAAAACAAATTACTCCCAAGTTCTTACCACTTAAACATTGTTTGTAAACACTATTGACTTCTTGGTTTGTCAACTCACAACAAATCAGCTTTAGTTGCACACACAGACTAACAAAGTTAACCGCCCCCTATCTTGTCTCTCACTGCCTTCCATTGCCTTCATTCCCACAATTCATGGCATCAATAAGCTGTTAATACCACATTTGAAGAACAAAGTTCTAACTCCAGTTTCTTTTTGTAACATCACTCAGGCCTGAACAAACTTATTTGTTTTAACTATTTTGCCTGTTATGATGCCATGCCCTCCCCCCCCCCCCCCCTTCCAAAAATTCCACTCTAGGCCCGGGTCTAGTCTGCCTCATGGGAAATCTGGCTTTGCATCTATAACAAACAATGCTCCACGGTTTTATGTTGTTCCTTGAAATGACTATGTGTTGGTGCAATCTGCGAAACAGAAGTGAGCGCTGCAAACACATGTTCGGCATTTGTGATATTAAATTACAATATGGATAATGTTTCACAATATATTGTTACATGTAACCTGCGGGGCGTATCTGAGTTCATAAGAGATGGAGGTATTAATAAAAATTAATATAAAAAAAAAAAAAAACCTAAATTTGATTTCTAAATTTATTCCCTCTGTACTATGTACAACATCAAATTATCTGTCTCACTTCTACTCTTTTTATTTAACAGTGAGCACAATTTGATGTCTATTACAACTCTAATTAACGTCCTTCTGAATGTCTATCTTGGTTACAGTCAATTAACTCATACCATTATTAGCATGTGTTTAGTCTATCTGTTCCATCAGTTATAATGTCTTTCACTCACACATATAGTCCAGTATTCCCACCTGCCAGCTACATCCTTCAAAACATTGACACTCGCTGTCGCTGCCTTCCCTTCTTAGCTCCTGACCACACCGCCCGCTCTTCTTCACTCAGAATCCATTGGATCCAACTCCAACCTAGACTCGCAGCCCGAAGGCCTGTGGCAAATTTTATAGTCTCAGCGCCACCATCTGGAAGGTTTAATGCACCCCTAGATGTGCTGAGGGAACGAGGTAAGTAATCCAGAGCATTCTTCAAACATCGGCTGAAAACAATGTGTCCAGAGTCCACGGCACGATCTGTAATTCGATACAAGTCATTGCCTCCCTCCACTGATATCACATTACAACTCTATTTCAGTCTCTTCGCTAGCTCCACGATGCAAGGCAGTGAGCATGAACAATGTTGTGACCATATGAATGGCTATGATAGAAAAATGCTAGTATATTACGAACATATTAAGCTCACAAATCAAACTAAGATCATAACATAGCTCATTTTCTTTGAGCATTATGGGGTATTATTTCTGTTGCTGGCCAAGAAAGCTGAAACATTTTCAAGTGAATAAGCTATACAGCTCAATAAATTTCTGTCTGTTGCAGTACTACAACATTATACACCAAAATCAATAACTTTCTTATCATCTATGCAAGAGCTGCTTCACGACATACCTTAATATAGGTATGGGCTTAATGTCTCATCAGCATCCGTCATTACAGAAACATGATTTGACAATCAGGTGGAAACCATGCGACGGAGGAAGGATACGTAATCTGTTTACTTGTTACTACTTCTACATTCTTATATGAAACAGTATAGTATCACTGTTACTATGCACGCAACATTTACCTATACATATGGACGCATGTGGTATGTAGGGAGGAGAGAGGTCAGTGTGAATCACCACTTCTATTCATGTGTTAATGTGTCACGTGAACTTTTCTAACTCCCCAGTTGCACACTTAGGACATTCCACCCAGTGTTTTGATGTTTTTCCGCCAGATTTTTATTTTGTTTAACAGCTGTGGTATACCAATTTAATGTAGCAGTACAACATCTCGTATGTTATTGCTCCATGCTAACAAACATAGTTTTTAATAACCTTTAATTAACCCTTTGTGAGCAAAGTTTTTAATATTTTAAGTATGTACCACAGAGTAAGGTTTTTAATTACCTGATTATATATATATATATATATATATATATATATATATATATATATATATATATATAACAACATTACACACTTCTATTGTTTCTTTTCATTGCTGATTGATTTCTCATCATTTACAACATAAATGCTTTAGACATTTTCACTTTTTGTTCCACACTCAAAAGTTTTTCAATGTATGAAAGTCCCAGAAACATGGAAATAGACATAGTCCAACATTACACACTGCACACATCCAGCGAGTGTCTTTTCTCTTCTGAGCCTTTTTTACTTTGTGTTTACACACGTAGCACTGCCTCAGGAGTTTTTTTTTGACGCAGTTGATGGCACTGGTTCTGGGAAGTGTCTGGCAGTCAATCACATGGGGTCTGGAATTCTAGCAGGGGCCTCAGTTGAAGGGTGCCACCTTTCATGGGTGTGCATGTTGTGCGGAATGCTTCTATCAGCTGCCTTACAAGACTTAGCCTGTAGTCCAATAGTTTCACTTCATTACCCGTCTTGCAGTTGTATAAAATACAAGAACTATACTCAACCATGTCAATAATGTGAAAAGTTTTCTGAACCATTTTTGTGATTTACGAGTACTATCAACACTGATCTCCATGTCACATGTCAACAGCACCCATGTTTTTATAATAATTTTGAACCGTGATAGGTTTTTTGACATGTTCACAAGTTCTGAAATCTTTCTTGCTGTCTCTTTTATTTCATGCTTGTGTATTGTTGAACGCATGTGAACATCATGCCTGTCATGCCACTTCTCAGCCAGGATTGTTTGTGTGTGAGATACGGCACATTCAATTTTTGTCACTTTCTGGGGGAATTTTGGCATGCATTTTGTATTTGCTCTGACTACCACAAGCTCCCGTTTTGTTTTCCAACAAGTACTGGAAAAGGGCTGGACTTGGTATCAGTTGTCTGTATAATAGGCAATGTCCTTTTCCAAGATATGGAGTCAGAAGTGTCTTGACAATGGAACCAGAAATCCCTAGACTTTTATCTGCATCAAGATTGGTTGTGGCACCCGTGTACACCAGAAAATCAAGTACATAGCCAATTTTACAATCAAACAGAACAAACAATTTGATTCCAAATTTATGGCATTTCAATGGAATATATTGTTTAAATGACAATCGCCCTTTCCAAATAATACTTTCTTCAATGCACATGTTCTTATGTGGATAAAAACTTGACTTAAATTTCATTTGTATTGATTCAACTATAGAACTTAATTTGTATTATCTGTCACCAGCTGGTTAATTCAGGTTGTCTGCGAAATGAAGAAGTCGTAACAGTAATAGGAAACAGTTTTGAGGCATTTTTCTGAACATGGGCATTGAGAGAAGTGGATCGGTAGACCAGTAATGTTTTAGACAATTTTTGCCAGTGTGTGCAGTTAGCAGACTGCAAAAGATGTTTACAACTACGATGCTGTAGGCTTGGTATACTGTTTTAGTTCAGAGTATTGCTTCACACCAAAGTTATTTGTCACAAAGGTAAAATATTTCTCTGTCTCACAGACAATATGTTCAACCAAATCAGAATCAAAAATTTGCTTAAACACCCCGACTCACTTGGATTTTCAGATAAATCAATTTTGTCAGTAATGCCAGATGTTATAACATCAAACGCAGAATCAGTGGAGAAAATTCACCATCATTTTGCCACTGAAAAATGTCAGTAGCATTACTGGAGGTGCCGACCTCCCGTGGCACAGTCGGTTGGTGTGCCACCGATCTGGGGTGCGGGAGGCTCTGGGTTCAAATCCTGGGTAAGGCATGGGTGTTAATTTAAGTTAGGTTTTAAGTTAGCCTGTAAGCCATCCCCTGCTAAACTTTGAAGCATAAAACCGGGGGACGTTAAAAAGCTTTTTACAATACAATTACTGGAGGTAGAGGGTGTGTTTTGTGTACTGACCTCATTTCCTGCGAGGCGAATGTTATCATGGACTTCACTATCAGAATGGGAAATAATCAAACTGCTGTCATTATCACTTGCAGATTCCCAGTTTGCTATTATTTCTTGTATGTCCCTTTCACTTATTTTAGCACACTTGCATTTAGATGCCATATGTAACAAAATTTGTTATTCCATGAAAGTAACTTCTTCACGGTGGCAACAAAAAAACTAGTTTTTTTCTTTGTTAATGTGTGTTGTAAAGCAAGTGACTTTCTAGAGTGGTACTCGTGCTGTAACCTAGCGTGAGTGTTTGAAACTAAATATTGCTTATGATTGACTCTCTGTAGTTCCTTTGAGGGAGAGATGGTAGCAGTAAATACGAACGGCACATTTAATTTTTGTACAAGTGGAGCATCACGAGAGACTGTGGTGTAAGTAAAACCAGTGATGTAGGACACTGAATAATGGTTCCTTTTTATGTCGAAAGGTGGCAGCAGCAATAAATTGAAATGCCTGCATTAACATAAATAAAAGAGCTGGCTCTTCAGAACAAAGTTACAAACGTAAATATACAAGCGTGCTCTATCCGCCATTTCATTTTCTGCTCGTAAATATAAGAGCATGCTCGCCAAAGGGTTAAGACTTTGTGCAATCGTCCAATTTGTGGATGAAATGTGTGCAATAGCAGAAGGATGTTCATGCTGTAACGAAAATTTAATACTTTATCTACAAGTACACAAATTTAAACAGTGTTGTTTTCAAATGCTACAACAATGGACAATCAAGGGGATTTATAGAAACTATGCAACTGAATCAAACAAATTAATGATAGTATTCCTTTGATCCACTTTAGTACAGTTTTGTTAAACCCACCAAACCTGGGTGAATCTGCACAACATTCCACTAAAATCTGTTTTCGCTCTTACAATGGCAAGAGAATTCTGGTGTAACTGCACCACACAAGCCATCATTGACAGAAACTAAGGAAATAAACCAACAAATGCAATTGTTAGCTAAGCTTGCTTGACGAGATTGCACTTTAATAATGGCGGTAGTAGCGACAACACAGAGTATGCAAAGGGACTTATCCACAAGGATTTGAAATGTGTGTTACATAACAAAACTTACGTTGTAATGACATTATATTGTATATGGACTGGAATGCCGCAACTTACAAATCACATTTTCATTATACAGTGGAACCACGTCATTAAGTGTGTGAGTTATAGCATATAACTACAGCCAAGATTATATGCTGAATAACAAATAAAATGGTAACAAATAACTTTGAAGAAGTGTATTCAGAATATGTTTCGCTTTTCAAATAAATATACATACACAGAAGTTACGTTAACCTTCAGTACAACAATTATTTTACCTAATGTCTTTTTAAATGGAATTAATTAAATGTCCTTATGCATGCTTTACATACAGGTATTGATTTTAACCATTTCCAAACTAAATCAGGTATTGTTTATCAATATGATGCATTAAAAACCACATTGATTGCAGAGCCACGTTCGGTATATCAATGTATATGCTGCAATTGATTCTTGCTGTCTACCTGCCACATCATCAACCCACATGTGCTGACATGCAGCACCATCTTGAATTATTTCATACCTCAAAACATAAGGTATAGATTGGCAGCCAAATATACATTTTGGTACTCAAAGTACACAGTAAATCCCTTACAAAAATTATTTTGTAAAATCACTACCTTCCTAAAAATCAAATTTGGTAAATTTTGACCCCTAAAAAATGTATAAGAGCAGCCCCCCACCCCCCGCATGAAGATCAGTTTAAAACATCTATCATGAAAAATTAAAATTATTTTTGTATGGAATATTAATTTTAATAAATAGGCAGATGTCTCACAAATAAAATGATACCACAGAAGCATAGGCTTTATCCCCCTTGTCGCCAAATTGTTTATTAACACTAAGCGGCACATTTTCTTGGTGTAATGTCCATTTTCAAGCTCTTGTTGCAGGCAAAATAAATACGTGGTGTGATATTTTTTTCCAAGGAAACTCGACCAGTAAGTGAGCAGGGTGTATTATGTATTTGCAAACCATGCATTACTTTATGTTTACAGGATTTTATTTGTGTATTATTAAATATTAGAAGGTACAATTTTATTACAATTATTTTTCTTTACTAAAATTCTTTGTGTCAAAATTTCATGGAGCTATGTAATGGCTTAAAAATAAAGATTTTATACTGTAAGTATTTATTGATGTGCGTTAAACAAGATTTTACTTTACCTGTGACTAATCAGAGCAGCACATGTGCCTGCAATCGCGCAAGCAATAAAATAACCATGTTCATTTTCAAAGTCCAAGATACAGGATATGTAACATCCCATCGTATGTCCATACAGGATAACTCTTTTGGCCCCAGGGGAAGGCATTTTTTGCACAACATGGAACAGTTAGTGAACCTTGTAGATACATCGCACTTTCCTGTTTAGAAATCTCCTTACCCTCTTAAAACATTGCAGCTAGCTACTTACTTTTAATTTGAAGGAGTCTGGATTTTCATCAATGATCCTCTCCCAGTACTTGAAAGCGGTCACAAGGTCATCCTTGACAAAGAAATAATACGAGCCTAACTGAATCATCACGTCTTGCTGGGAAGGTTTATCTTCAAATTTTCTGAGGGCAATTTCCAGATCAGGAAGAGGGTTGTAATCACTTCCACTCGAGTAATCCATGCGAATCAAGTCCATGCAGGCCCCAAACGCACCCAGTTCACTCGCCCGCTTGTAGAATTTCCTTGCCTTGTCCCTGTTCTTCTCGTGCACATGGTAAAACAAACCTGCCACGTGGTTCGCCATGCTGTTGTTTGGCAAGTGCTGCAGGACCTTGTTCAAGCACTCCTTTGCAAGTGCCAGATCTCTGTACTGGTACGGCAGTTTCATGAGGCCCTGGGCACACCGCATGTTGATGTGTGGACAGTCTGGCCTGAGCTTCAGCGCCTTCCTGCCAGACAATCAAGTCTCATTTACATTTATTACATTGCTTAGAAGTAATAACACATACATAATTAATGATGAGATGATTCAATCAAAATTTATAGATTTTCACCTTCATGATCCTGATTGAATTATAGATTAACTGTAGTGTTCAGAGACGAAGACACATTCTGTTACACACATATAAAGGCTGTTCACGATAAAGTAAGCACTTTTGAAATCAACCTTAGAAAAATGTTACTGCCCCTACCTGCATGCATTTTAATGGGCGAACTGAATGACATGCACCCAGTAAAGTTGGTAACAATGAATTGAAAGTAGTTCCATATCTTAGAGTTAAATAAAAAGTGTCACATAACCATTTGTGATAACTAAAATTATTCCTTTCACTTTTATTTTATTTTAATGTATCAAAGTGTAAAAATGAGAAGATTTGATAAATATTTACTTTTGTAATAATTAAGAATTTCCACTTGACCGAAGCATGAATAAAGTGACGAGGCCAATGGTAGCATTAATTTTACATAAGGTGGAAGAAGACACAACGTGCATACAAGTAGATCTAAAGCAGGACTTTCAAAAGTGCTCATTTTACTGTGAACAGCCTATAACTTATGTGGCATTTCCTTATTTAGTACAGGAATTATCCATGTACAACCTGTTTTTTTTTCTATTGTGAACTGTGTAAATAATCGCCGAGTTGTCAATTTCCCATTGGAATTGTTTATAAAATTATCTAATTCTGGCGACAGCAGATGTCGTATAGTGCTGATTTTCACACTACTTGAACAGCCCTAAGGGGTCCACTTGCCTGAAAAGTATTTCTCCTGAGGAGCATACGAGAAATAAGAGACACTGGAACGCACTGCAAAAGCGCCATCGCCGCTACGTGCAGGGCTCTGAATTGGAGTGTAGTTAATCTTGTAGTGCTGCGTCTTCATGTCCAGCTAGTATGATTTCAGATATGACAGTCTGGAAAGGCAGTATTTAATACTATATATTCGAGGGCTCTAAAATAATATTTATAGCACTCCTACCTCTTCTGGAGTATGATATCTTTATGTAAGTACATACCAAATTTCAAACACTCTACAACACAGTTCAAGCACCAGGCACACGGAACCCTTAAAGAGAGCTTTCAAAAGTTCCCAATGTACTGTAAAGAGTATATACTACTGTTTCACAGTGTTTCGGGTTGGTGAGCCCACTCTTGCAAACATTAAGTAAAATGTATTCGCTATTTTAATAATTTCCACTTACGCATCAGCATATTGCAGGGCTGTTAGAACTGCAATTTATCAACAGCAAAATGTTAAAGACTTACAAGGTCCAGGTGAACTGCCCCACCCTTAGAACAAGAGCTCTCTCGCACTAACCCAAGAATGCCAAATTCATCATCGGTCCAGCTGGCACCCTGAGATAAATTACGTCCAACCACGCCAACCTTATCACTCTCTCAAACTTATAGTGAAACATCTGGTCATCACCACAGTCATGAACTCAACAGTCACGTCATACCCATACTCCTGGCAAGAAAGCAGTCCAATGTTCGAAAAATGGAGGATGATTACGCACTATAGAACTTGAAGGTGCATTCTACTTTACACTCACTCTATGGTCCTAACACATCCAAATTTAACTTCAAACAATCACGTTTTATAAAATTTTATTTATCGAACAATATATATATAACATGGGATATCAAAATTGCTGCCACGTTGCCTTTCCAAGTTATCTTACATCTCAAATCCTCTCAAAAATGTCAGTTGTAACATATCATAAATTTTCTTTATTCAATTTTTCAACCACCAATCAAACTTATTTAAGTATTATTAATGGAAACTGTAGCATGATAATACAGTAAAGTGTATATACATATTTAATCACAAAATAGGAATTTGTAGCATTTTATTAACCCTTTCAACAACCCTATCATTTCATAAATTAAAATTAATGATATTTGGTATTTAAACTAAAATTTTTTTTTAAATTTTTTATTAACATAACGAAAATCTATGATAATCATATATAAATAACAGACCTACATAAAATATAAATAATTTATATAAAATATAACAGAGTAAAATATAATGAAATAATATAAAATATGATGTAAACAAAATGTATTATGAGGATGAAACTGTCCACTACAAGGGACAAACAGACTTGAAGGGATAAAGTAAATACATTTTATTCAGTGAATTATTTTTGTGTTAAAATTTGAGTTGCACGTGCTTATTATATGCTTCTCCTAGTTATATTTGTGTTTGTCGGAGTTTAAATATTTGTAATAAGCCTTTCAAGTTGCTATATTTTTTTAATTGAATAGGCTACAACTGACTTAAGTGAACATGAAATAACTCTATATTCATTCATTTGATTTCAAATTATAGCACTGAATAATATTTATTCTTGTTAAATGGTTTTCAGTGGCAAATACATACAAGGAAAATTTTCATTCAAATTGCATTCTTAAAAATTAGCAGTATGCATTTTACGATAGTACTTACTTATAGAGGTCCAAAGATTTGGAATTCATTTTAGAAGTTACTGCTACAATATCTGACACATTTTCTTCAGTGTGTTGGTTATTATAAACATTATGCGCACACTCTCTGTATGACTGTGCAAGGTAAATCACATATTGTGTGTTCTCTGGGTTCATATTCATTGCTTCTTCGAATTCCATCAGTTCTTCGTGGTCAGGTATCTGGAAATTGCAATTGACGCGACGAACTTTCGCAATGCACCTTCCGAGCAGGAAATGCCATTCGCCTTGGCTTGCGTCAAGAGAAAGACCTTTCCTGATGTGCTGCTCTGCTGCCACGAAGCCCTTGTAACCGTAATCCATCAGAGTTACTCCATGGATGCTGTAGATTGCCGCTTTGCACACACTGTTCAAGTCTTCAAACTGTGTTATCTTTGAGACTGTGCGCTCCACTTCCCTGAGTTTGCGAGAATAAAACTGCATGTAAGCTCTGCAAGCCAGAACAATGTGCTGCAACGCAACCTTGATGTCTGTAACCAACTTGCTTAAGAGACCGACTGGGCTGGATGACTCCAACAGTGCCTCCATTTCACACAATGCAGCCAGGGCATTTTCTTTGCTGCCATTACAGAAATGTTCGTATACCAGCACAACATTTAGGACTAACTTTCTGTACTCAACTGTATCACCTTCTTCAATTTCTTTCATTCTCTCATCTATCATTGAAAATCGTAGATCACTTTTACCAAATGCTGTGTCATCAATTTTAATTTTGTGTAGATCATTCCAACTAAATGGACACTGTAACAATTTCAATTTCTCCCAACAAAGCTCTTCTTCTTTGCTGAGTCCTTTGGGTTTATCTATCAAAGATATCAAAATATTGTTTGTCTTTGTTTCTACCTCACCACCATTTACAGCAACGTTTAACAGTGTGCAACATAAGTCATCCAAAACTTTGCTTCCACTTTCCATGCTTTCTTCCCTTTTTGACATGGTCTACAATATATTTCCTTGTTTTATATTCCCTGTGGAAAAAAAACAAACCTGTTGTTAGTTTTTGAGGCACAGGAATTAAACAGTTACCCGCACATGCACGCACGCATTGAAAACAAACAAATCTGTTACACAGCCTATCAAGCTGGTCACCAAAAAATTAATTATTTTATAATTGTATAAAATATTGTTCAACTTTAAAACATTACTTGTATGTACCCTTCCTTTCCTTGCATAAAACATGTTTAGATTGCAGTTTTTGCATTACAGCACGGCAACATTACAATTTTAGGTTTTTGAATGCAGAAAAATTTGTAATTCATTAATTTTAATTGATACTTAGAAAAATATATTTTACAAAAAACCATAAGTCTGCAATAAATCTGAAATATACAAAAATGCATCTATTTTAAGTAACTTTTAAAAGCTGCAAAATCATTTTGTAGATTTTTAAGGATACTTGAAGTAACACATGGTACCCTGATTTCAGTGTTAATTCTATCATTTTGGTGAGTAACTTTTTATTAATTGTACATCCTAAAAGTTCAACATATAGTTTATACTATTAATTGTACATCCTAAAAGTTCAACATATAGTTTACACATGTATAAAAATTTAAGTACCGGTACCACACAAACAACTAGTCTACTAAAACTACAAAAAAAACTAATAGACTTTTATTTGAACTTAAGTACTGTTTTCAATTCATGGTGCCAGATTCGCTAAATATGTATTTAATTCCAAATATAATTTTGTTCAAATTTTTGCAAAAAATTTTAATAGTAGGCCTACATACTTTGCTATCAAAACAAAACCTCTTTTTATAAGCTTTATGTACAACTGTTTGTGACTGTAACAAGATGTGGACAAAATATATTTGAAGATAGCTTATGTACGAGAACCAAATTTCTTTGAATGTGATGTGTATAACGTAGTCCCCCTTCCCAGCCCATTTGTCGCGTCAGCGATGGAAATTAGTAGCTGCGAGTGTACATCAAGTGTAACCGCAGAATAAGTGTAGTGATGTGTGGGTTTTAGTGTAAATGTTTTGTGTATTGTTTCTTCACTGCCTTTTTAAATATTCAGTGACGCCCACGCAACCACGTATGTTTGTTTATGTTTAGATTACGTCAATATATTTCTGTGCAATTAGTGTTAAGTGTAAATTGAAGTGTTTTTATGTCTTAAGGTAAGTTCTGTGTACACTTTGTGTACACAAATATGTTCATAAATAAGGGTATGTTAATAATAAAAGTGTTTTTGTTATGTATAGTGTCAATTGTTTTGCACCATAAAATTCAGCATCATAATATTTTAATGTATGAGGCACATCAGAGTGCAACACATAATAACCACATACTGTTTATCCCACACGGGAAATGTGAATAGTAATTTTAAATTACTTATTATTTTTCATGTTGTCTTAGAATAAGTCAAGGCTCCACCACAAAACAATCGGCCATTCGCGTGCAGTGCCAGAGACCACGCATAGCCAACAAGGTAAAATAGCCTTATTCAGTAAGGAAATATAGCATGGCAATTTTACAATTTTATACTTTATTTTAAGTGTTTTGGTTGAAATATACATAGTGTACAATAAAGAAATGTGTGCCCATAACCTCTGTGAATAAACATAACAAAAGTTACACATCATACGAGTCACACACTCTAGTCACAAAAGCATGCATGTTTAAGTTTAAGTATAAGGATTGTTATCATGTTTCAGCATTTACAATTTTTTTCATCACGTCCCGTGGGAAGTCTGCACCTAGCGGCAGCTCTCGCGCACAACTACTTTCAGTAGACTTTCGGTATCATGTGGAGCAGACGTTCGTGTCGGCCTGCCCGGACCCATCACCTCTTTCGACGGTCATTTAGATTTCAATAGTGTTAATTGTAACATGGAACTTTAGCTTTGTTTTGAATTAGCCCGGGGAGAGTGCTGCTCCACAGTCCGGCTCGTTTTTTCACGAGCGGCCCTTAACATTTCACAGTAAATCATAATGTAGACTTCGTGTAATTTTTGCAGTGTAAGCATCTTCCTACTTAACACAGGAAATTCAATGTATGTGCCTCACATGAGGGTAGATAAATTAATGGTTTGGTTGAAAAGATGTTCCCTATGCGTTTATTTATTGGGACCCCTTCTTGGTCCACTTAACCATTTTTCACGTAAATAAGAAATAAGGTGTGAGGTGACATTGACGCCAGCTTACAGCCAGTGGCGCTAGAGCCCATGACAGCCCTTACCACACACGTGTCACGTGCTCGGCACATGCACAAAGAGGCCAATAATCATTCTGAACTCCCACATAATTAATATTTTTCAGTGTAAAATGTGTTATATTGTATTTGCAGGTTTTAATATGTTTTAAAATGTCTTAAAGTGTTTGTTGCTATTTTTAAATTGTTTGATTACAAAATTCAAAGTGCCCGCGGCACCGAGATTAAGAACACTAATATTCCGGCATGAACACAGTCATAGACACTTAATTAATATGAAAATTCATAAGAAAATTATTAAAATGTAAAACAAAATTTAATTTAATTTGTGCCATTTTATTTTCAATTATAAAATATTTTACTCGGCGTGCATAGCACTTCCCATGTGAACCCCGTAGGCCACGGTAGGTCCGTGCGATGCTTGTCTCTGGACATTCTGTCAAGGAGAGCTGGCGAGGTAAGACACTGTCATGTATGCACTACAACTTTTGTTCACTGATTTAGGTTTCCATAGTCTCAGTTTACCGGTAACCCTTTCCTTGCGCATGTTTTACCAGACATTTTCCGCAGCATTATTCTTCCGCTTTATTAATTTACTGCGCCCTTGCGGCATTTTTAACTTAATCAAAGAAAAGGAGGAGAAAGATGTCGGAGAGGTCACGCAACCCGCACAACTTTAATCAGGTGCCATCCGCCTATGTTTATGGCGTTTCATTGTAACTTCTGCATTATTGCTACGTGCAATTTTAAGGGCTTTGTTTTATTATGTATTTGATGGTATTTTTCATGTTTGAATATTTTACAGCCGACCGACACCAAATACTTGTATACGCCATTGTTGCGTTTGAGAGCTTATTTATGTAACATCATATGTGTAATATTTTATTAAGGGTTCTATGTTAAATGTCTGTCAGGGTTACGTGTAATTTACGTAAATTGATGCTTTTTGTACTTGACAATGTGGTCATGTTAATGTTTGATTTTATCGCCATCAGGCATGTTACAAGACTGAAACCACTTCCGTCATAAAGAAAATAATTTTCTCAGCAAGAATAATCTTTTATCTAAATTTGTTTTGCTGTTTCCAAGAAGAAATATTGCAATTTCACCTGCACCACGTGGTCCGCTATAAACTTCATCCAGCGGCATCCGTGCCACATACACTTGTTTTCACACGTGTGTGTTTATTGTGAATATTCATCTCGTGTCCCATCTTGTTTCACGTATCTTTTGAGGGTTTATGTAATTTTGTAATTAGTGTACGGTGCAATTATTCTCTTCCTAGTCGGCTCTGTGTATAGGCCTTCACCACACTACCCACGTGCTGGAGGGCAAACCCCGATGAGTTTGCGTTAGTGATGCCGAGTAATCTCACATGTTAATGTATCAAGGGTTTCATTAGCAATTCACAGTGTCCTGTCTTCAGGGAAAAGACAGTCAGTCCACCCTAGCGGCTGTCTGCCCTTGTGAAGGCTGTGCTTTCACGCACCTTGGTGAGATCATCCCTCTAGGCATGCGCTAGATTGATTGGGGGCTGGGGAGCACCCAAGCGGAATAGGCTATTCATAACCGAGATTATCATAATTTCATTGGCACGTTGATGTGTATGCAGAGTAAAAATAAAAACAAGTCTACAGTGAACTTGCCACTTTTATTCAGTAGTGACAGTGTCCTAGCCACATATATTTTTTAAAGTGTTTTTCCAGTGATGTTTAGTAAAAGTTTAGTATTACCTACGTGTTTGTAAGTACACACAGGTGAGACGGACACACAGAACCCACAGCATCCCTGAGAACCCTGAGTCTCAATAGTGCGGGGATTGGGAAGCACCGCTGGTGCCCAAATTACCAGTAAGTATTTGTGTCATCGTTCATCTCGTGTCTCACCTGATGGCGTCAACCTAAACAACCTCTCAGGAGTGAGTGGGCGTTTGGGGGAGGCCTACAGCCCCCAATAGACCAGGCAATATGGAATTTAGTTCTACAATTTCATCAGCAGTATCTGGAACCACTTTCCAGTGATGGTGGATCTTGGGGACAGCCACATGGGCCGTTGACCACATGACCCCTGAACTATCTCATATTCACCGACTAGTGAACTGGCGCCCTTCGAAGTACAATAACTACATTTCAGTCCTGTCCACGTAACCTTCATTTCCCCCAATGGTCCAGCGAAACACCACACCGTCAAATGTTACATATTTGAAATACTAGGCAGATACAGCAGTCATTTTTAGATAAAACAATTATACTGTGAAAATAAAAACTATTATGCAGACGAAAACCAACATATTTAATAATACATATTACAGTGAAATATTCCATAGATTGATGCTACTCAATTTTTACACCCACAAAAAATTTCTAACTGAAAGATAGACTAGAAGTATGCCTATTTTGATATATTTTTAGATTCAAAACTAAAAATGCAAATAAATTATGTAGAGCATAAATCATTACGACACAAATTTCGGTCAATTTGTTATTTCATTTACAAACACTACGAATAAGAAATCGCCCAAGGCGAGCTATGTTAGGACTGAATGTGAGTGCAACCTGAATATTGGAATTAGGTTATGTTATAAGAATGGATAGACTATAAACATCCCGTATAATTTATATTGGTTAGGATTATTTAGTGATAGTGAAACATACTTATGAACAAAGTAACACATTCTTGTTTGTGTAATATGCAATTGCTGTGGCAATAAGCGTACAGCCACAGTAAATTTTGTGCTATTTTGGGGAAGTGGTTGGTAGTGCTGTAAAATAATTTTGTATATTTTTTTGTTTTATTGCATTTTGATGACCGGCCATATTTAAATATGTAAGCGTACTTTAAAAATGAGTTGGTAAATAATCAAGTGTGTTTTATACTTGTTTGTGCGCTAATTTAAATTGCACATATAGTACAAGTTTGCAAGAAATACAGCCGCGTGGCACGAGAGGCAAAGTACATGTTGTCAGCTGGTCTGTAGTTAGGTTTGTCGTGCAGGCCCGGTGATTAGCAGCAGTCCATTGGTGCGAGTTGACAGAGGCGGTCGGCACGGAGAGTTTGTTGCTGCAGCTGGTCGTGGCAGCATGCGTACTGCGTTGCATCAGTGTAGTCCCTCACATGAGCTCGGGCCGCGAGGATGGTCAGAATCATTAACAGCGAGTCCAGGAGTGATAGAGTGACAAGTATGCAATACCTGCGCTTGAAGACATTTTTTAACTAGACTGGCACTACATATATTAAATGTTTGTTATGGAACGTAATGCTTTACGTTGAGCCTTACGCTAGCCTTGTGGCAGCACGTGACAAACAGTTAATTGTAGTTTCATGACGAATTATTTTTTAATGTACCTAAGTCCTCTATAATGAAATTTTAATATTTAGGCAACCAAATTCAAAAAGATGAAATTATCTCCATAGGTAACAAAAGTTAGACATTTCAAATCACGTAAAATTTTTAGTATTATATATATCCCAGGACTTAAACTGGCATTTACATAAGGAAACCGTATGAAACTCTCTCAGTAAACTGTGTATGCTTGATGTGGTCATGCCACTATTTCTCCAAAGTCCAAACTTTAATTATTGCTTGCTCTTTCACCCGTTACAACCAGATTGACGGTGTTGAAAAAAAAAAAAAATATATATATGTCAACATATAAGGTAATTCACATCAGAATAAATAAGTTGTAACAATAACATGAAAATATATCCCATACACAACACTTTAAGAAGACTGCTCGTCTTACTGATAAATAATAATAATAACAGGTTAGCTTTAAATGTAATACTAAAATTATAGTACTGTAGTAACTGATGACAACTAGGTGAATATTGTGTAAGAGTTCCGACAGGATCAGTTCTTTCACAATATTTTTTTCCTTGGGCGCCAGTCTTTAGAAGACAATTAAAATTGTAAACTCATTACCTACTGTTGAAATGTGTAAGTGTGGGTGTGTTGTATGAATGTTACCACAATTTGCAGTCGTGTGATAATGCCTCAGTAAGATATGTGAACAAAAGATTATCCAGGCATTGCAAATCATGCACAGACATGAACACACAAATACCATCAGTCCAAGATTATATTTACTACTTAAATAAAGCGATTTAAGCAATTATTTTAGATAAGAAAAACAAAACAATACCTTTGAAACATTTACTGGGTATATGTGAGGGAAACAATAAAATAATACAACACTTAACACAGCAGGACATATGCACTTCGGTTAAATTATAATAAAGTTAAATTATTTTACTAATATTAGTATTCTGTCACCAGTGTCATAAATTTAGGTTCTACATAACAGATAACCACAGTTAACACAGTATGACCAGACCACATAATGATAATGTTTGAATAGGGTCCAAATTAATGCTATATTTTACTTATGCTTGGGGTTGGACTCGTCGGCAGAGCGAGCTTGAGACTCAAATTTTCTACAGGCCACTGGGACATATTGTTATCTTTCACGAGAACAGGTAGCGATTTGGTCAGTACCATTACTAATACAGCTTGTAATTTAGAAATTGCCGGAGATAAGAAAGTTACTTTTCATTCACTTACATTGGGCGGCAGGACACACCTTGGGTAATGAATGGAGACCATACTTGACAATGATTCAACAAACGGAGATGGCTGCAGGTCAGCCATTAACGTCTGGAAGGGATATCGGTATCTCACCAACTCGTCGTCTCCCCTCAGAATAATATGACTCCAGTCGTGGGCTCTGCTACGTCCACCTGACATCATCTCGTCGTCTGTCCACATAGATAACCAGGCATCTTCATCTCCATTATGTAGAACAGACTCCCCTTTAGCACCCTCCAAGTTGATCCTAGGACTGACTAGCACCCTCCAATTCAGTCCTAGGACTGCCTAGCACCCTCGAAGTCGAGCCTAGGACTGCATACCAACCTCCAAGTCGAGCCTAGGCCTGCCTAGCTCCCTCCAAATCAAGCCTAAGGCTGTCTAGCACCCTCCAAGTTGAGCCTAGGACTGACAAGCACCGTCCAATTTGAGCCTAGGACTGCTAAGCAGCCTTAGTTCCTTAATAACAATCCCTCGCAACAAACAGTTTTTTAGTTTAATTGTATATTTGAACTTGGCGGCAATTGGCTGCATTTGGCATCAATAAAAAAATTATCCTCTTAGCAAGCAGGCTATGGTTACAGAGTTCGTCTAGCTAGTAATGTTAGCAAATTATGACAACAGAGAAAAATTATAAATGAGTTCATATGTGACCATCAAAATACTGATTTCAGTTTGTTGATGAAAATATTAATACAAGTGTTGTAAATAACCGAATCAATCTTTATTTAAATATAAATAATTAATTCAGCTTATTATTTCCATAAATCCATTTTCCTCATTTTCTTTTCCAAACCTTGAAAAAGTATGATAGCGCAGAGAACCAAGATAAATAAATAAAAACATTTACTTTTCCTTTCAAGTGGGAGAGAGGGGCAGAAATTTGCAAGCGGACATTGATAAGATATGGTTGTGAACCAGAAAAAATAAAATGAAGATAAATGTAATAAAAACTAAGGTAGTGAGGTTCACAAGGAAGAAAATGCTAAGCAGGGACATGTACAGATGGGAGGGACAAGAGATAGAAGAAGCAGCAGAATATATGTATCTAGGATCTAGGGATTGTACTGCAGGGAGACCTCAGGTGGAAAAAACAGGTAGAGAGGGTGGTTGCAAAGGGAAGAAGGGCTCTGGTTATGCTGGGAAGGGTGTTGAAGGGAGTCAGCTGTGAGGTGAAGGAGGTGTATGGCACAATGGTACGGCCAATGTTAGAATATGTTGCAGCCATCTAGGACCCGTACGTGGAGGTGGAGGTGCAGAGAAGGGCAGCAAGATGGTTGAAGGGTAGGTGGAGAAGGCAGGGGCAAGATGATGAGGAAGAAGGGAACTATAGCCCATCAGTGATAATGTAAGAAATGGGGTGAAGCTCATTGAAGGAAAGGAGGAAAGTTGAACGGTTAGTCGGGATGTACAGTATATTGAATGAAGAGAGAGGATGGGGAGGGCTATACACTGCAAACTAAGTAAGGGGGTGTTTAGAGGAAGAGGAAACAACAGTGAGAAGCTTCAGAGGGTGTGGAGGAGAACGGAACGGGGTAGGCAGTCCATGCTTGTGAGGTCTGTGAGGGAGTGGAATGTGTTGAGGGAGGAATTGGTATCTGTGAGAGGGGTTGGTAAATTCAGGAAGGGAGTGGAAAAGGAGTTGGTTGGGTGAAGAGAGTTGAGAGAGCTCGCCACCGGGCAGTAGCCTAATTGCAATGTATGTATATATGATTCTCCAGTCACATAAATACAAATTAATGTTCTTTACTGACCATGAACCAGTACCTATGCCTGCTATTCTCCAGTCACAGAAACCATTGATGGTGAGCACTGAAAAAGGCAAGCGTGAGGAAAAAAATGAAAATCAATTGCCATATCTATGGGCCTTTCCCACGGATGTTTTGGGGAAACCATGAAGCACCTGCTCTATGAAAGGGCTATTCAATTAGTGACCTGCAGGCGATATGCGGCCCATCAGACTGGACAAACAATACAGACTTCATTGTTAACTAGCTTTCTTGTGCTACTTCGTTCGCATGACATTTAGGACATGGAATCGCTCTAGCCGCTGCTCTTGGCAAAGGGGGTATGGAGCGGTGAGGGGAGGGGGGAGGGAGAGCAGTTTCATTAAGGGGAAGTAAAAAGTGACATCTGTAGTTTATAATCCATTGTCTTACATTGCACGTAACAATATCCTACTGTTACAAATCTAATTTGTGAAAAATTCCGCATCCACCCTTGAGAAGGCCCACTGTAAAGCTTCTAGAGATGTTGCAATACTACTGACGATACTGGTATAGATACTTTCGTTTTGATAGAGGATATATTGGAATTAATACTTTTTTTTGATACTTTACCAGTATCATAACAGTAAATGATTCAATATAGTTTTTTTTTTTTTTTTGGAATTACTTCTCGCTGCTAAATTAAAACCTTTCAATCAAAGTGCCCCAAAAATATAAAGATGAGTTTTCCTCCATAAAATAATAATTTAAAAGCAGTACACATCAGTATTTTACTAGTCCATTCCTGATTGGAAGCGACTTACGAAAAACCAACCTATGAAAAAACACTCTAGGCATAACATATCAACCTGTTTTTTCAAAACATGTATTCCACAAATATATAACACTGTGGTTAACTTTAGAGTACTATATTATGGAATAAATGAAACTTTACCTAAATATCTTGTATAATTGTAACATTTATTTCTTTTAAAATATGAATTAACAGCGAGAACAGCGACGTGTTGGCAACGGATGGTAAGAAATAGTTCACAGTTAAAATATCATTTTAACCTATCTTTTGGTATACTATTTGTAAAATTATACAGTAGCCTATTTAAATATTTAGGTAGCCCCAAAGGCAACATATCTCATTTTTACGGTTTAAAATAAGAGTGGAAAATATTGTGAGTAGGCCGTAATGGTACAGTGTTGTTTTATCGAGCGAGAGCAACTTTGAAGCAACTGTCTGATGAGCGAGGCTTTCCCTTCTTCTGTCTTTGTCTCTTTCACACTCGGGAAGTTTCACTTCGCTAGTACGTGGCGCAATTGTACCTGTTTTCAATTGTAGCATATTTCATACTTATTACAGCAATATTAATGATTTTGAATTTGTAATTTACAACTGAAAAGAGATTTTAATGTTTGAATATTTATTTTAATATATTTAGATATGATGGCATAGCAGAAACAAAGTGAAGTTGGCAGACGTGGCGAGCCATGACATGGCGTGTTGCTGTTTTACCCAACGAAGCGTAAATTATACTTGTTCCGAAAAATACTTCAAATTACACATCATGTTTGTAGACGTGTTTAATTAAACTACCTAAGCAAGTTACGAGGTTGAGATGAATCTGCAAGTGTCATAAAATAACAGTCTTAACATACAGAAAGAAGTAAAATTATTATGGTTTCCTAATATTAAAAAATTAATTTGAAATAAAAGCTACGCCGGCAAGGCCTCCTTTGCTCACAAGGCTGGGTATATAAGCTATACAAGAACACAAAGACGCAGTCCAACAAACACATTTAAAAATACAGTTATGCAGGATGCAAGGACGCAATGCAAAAGTTGGCCAATTTTAAACTTCTTGTATTTTTGCTTGTGTTTTGCAACTTCTAAATTAGTAGTGTTCAATTGCAAAATTATTTTACACTCATACAGAATGCTATGATTTTCAGTTATGGTATAATTTGCATGTACAATGAAATTATCCCTACTTTTAAGCATTTTTTTTTTTTTTTTAATGATGTGTAATGTGTTGTGTGTGAGCCCTGAAGTGTTTGTGTGGGAGATGCCCCTCCGACCGGGAGGTACATATGGGCTTAAATAAGAATGAGGGGGCGGTGTGTAATGAGTCATAACAACCTACATTAATATTTTAGATCTGTCTTGCTGAAAAAAATTTGAGTTCGAAATTCGTTATTAAGGCATTTTAAAACGGTATGCCAGTAACATAACAAAACATGTTTATAAAATAACATATAATGGAATTTTCATTTTGCATTATTGGTCACGTCTTGCATCGTGTAATTTAAATTAAATAATTTTCTTGCATTGCATTCTTGCGTTTGTTGCGCAAAAAGTTTATAAACACAGCAACTTGGGCGTGGACATACAAGCGTGGAAAAAAAGGTGGGAGGGGACTATAGTAACAGACTCTTCTAAAAGGCGTACTACACTGGAAAAATGTAATTTATATGCTCACGTTATGGACTACTGCTTTTAAGGGTGCGGTATCATTGTTGTGATACGGCTCAATCATAAATTTAATATTCTTTGAACATGGATAAGAATTCGAAAACGTTCTTTTGGTAAAAGAATTTTAAACAGCTTCCAATTCCTTAATAAGATCATCCAAAATTATTACCTTTAAAGTACCTACTTAAGTAAATCAAAATTACCTTATACAAAGCTTAAGACAGTTGGCCGCGCAAGTACGTTAATTCTTACTCGACTAATTCTCGAAAATTCGCAGATTTAAAATAAATATTTACAGTACCGTAACCCACTCTTACCTGACAAATGAACAAAACACTTTCACACGAGCAGTAGTATTAAATACAGCGTACACGTTCTCTATCTTGACACAACGCTCACAATCTGAAAACTCACAACCCATTATAAACATTCTGCACACCACCATTTACTTTTGTGAAGCCCCAATTAAATAACTCATGATAAGTAGGGCCTATAGGAACACGGGGGGTTCACAAACATGATGCACTGCAACAACTTTGTCATACCAATACGACTTTTATTGCTTTAAGGTTCTGTTTACCAACCATAAATATTTTCTTGAAAGTAACCTAAAGCAAATTTCATACCTGTATACTAGAATTTTCCACTCTTTGCGATTACTCTTCATTCTCAGCATAGCATATCTCACATAGAAAACCATTTTCTATAATTTATATCAACCATCAACGTCAAAATTTTAGAATTTATCTCTCTGGACTCAACCGAAGATTAAATAAACGCATGGGCTTGACGTTCGCTTGCAACTCACGTGTATTATGCAACTGCAACACGAGCGCTGCAGCTAAACCAACGTCGCAAACATTACAAAAAATAACGAGTTGTATCATCAAAAATTTTGTTACACAAAATGCCAACAAAACAACATTGTAAAACTTCTGTACAGTATAGAAATTAAAGTAAAGTTAGCAAACGTTGACACCCATTAATAAAAATTTAAAGTGTGATATTTTCTACTTGCGTTTTCGTTGCGTCCAGAGTGCAGCACCATATCAACGAAAATTTATGTATACACCATTTCGGTTATTATTTGAACTTTAACCAATTTTTTTTGGAAAATAATTAAAACGTGTCTGGCTATGGTTTTAAACAAACCATACACAAAAAACATTTAATATTATTATACGTTAGAGTATTCTAATATAAATTAAAGAATTATTTGTTTTGATGCCATCTGCTACCCCCTAGCACGTTTGCCCACAGTCGAAAGCAGATGCTACAGCAACCAAATCTCTACCAGGCGATCGTTCGCACCGGTCGAGTAGTACACCTAAGCAGTGAAACCTGAGAAAGTTCAGTTTCGAATGTGGCCAAAGGGCCAAATGGAGCGCTCGTGACGTAAACAGGTTACGAAAGTGTAAGTGAAGAGAAAACCACGTGCGTCCGCCACACAGGTTTTAAAAGAAGATCCTGTTAAATGGGGCCTAAGTGAAATAAGCTTTTAATATACAATGATCAAGGGCGCCCATCCTCGCAACACCAATTCAAGGAACCTTGCAATACTTTAATCCCCCGAGGACTACTGTTTCAGTGTTGGTCACTTTCTGTTATTTGTCATTTTCACGTGTTTCACCCTCAATTCATTCCATGCAGTATTTTGTACTTATTAAAGGGTTCCTATGTCAAGGGCATTTATTTATGTGTTAATAATGCAGTAAATAAAATAGTTACGGAAATCTTCGTGGAGTATTTGGGCAGACCAAGCACCTCCTGGATTAAATATGATAACTAGAAGACATTGCATACAGAACACTCACAGAGATGGTCGCTACCTGAAGTCACTATTAATTTGTATCCAGCATCAAGTTTTGGTTTATTCTTATAAAACTTATTGCAATTTATTTTATTACTATTGTTAGCATTTTTTACTACCTTTTGAACTTTATATAATTAACATGTGTTTTAATAATTAGTTTGAAACAAACAAAGTCTCTTTGTTGCTTGCCGGCATATAGGCACAGGCCATTTGCAATGTTTTTTTCCCTCTTAGCTTGTGCAGTAAACAAATACATTAAGACTTAACCTAGGACGAAGTCATAAATAAATAAACCTTTCAAGTTTTTATCGGCATTTCTAATATTTAGCGGAGAATAAGTATTTGTGATTGTTTTGTTTTACATTTAGTCTATATTTGTTCCCATATGCCTAGCTTGTTCGTGTAACGACTTTTAACTACATACTAATTTAGGCCTATAATTAATTAAAAACAATTTACCTGACAATGGCTTCCGGAAATATTTTCCACATAATCAGGAACAGACATGATTTAAACACACTAGCAGATATTGAAACAGAGCAAATGAAATTGCAGCATTTTTTAAAGAAATAAACGGATTCAAACATTGCGGTTAGTTGTTGAAGAAGCAATCGCTTGTGATCACTGTAACAGATGGTCTCACTATCTTTGTACCAGAGTTAATGCCAATGTCGTTCTTGAGGGTGACTGGAAGTGTTTTCATTGTCATGTTGAGGGGGAACTGGATGAAGCAAAACAGCTTGCTATTGTGGTTCAGCAACAAGTGGAACAGAAAGAGAGAGAACTAGAAAGAATGAAAGATGAAATTGAACACTGGAAATCATAGCACTCAAAAACTGTCAGCAAGCTGACAGCTGTAACAAGGAAGAATAGAGAGTTACTCCGAGACATCTTTTCATCCTCTGAAATGCCAGTCTCCCAAGAGGCCAGGGATGATTACAGTGTTTTTACAAGTAAGTGTAAGAAAAACAAAAAACAAAAAACAGTGATCTATTCCCACCACTTGTCAGTTCACAGGTCTACGAGGCAACAACACCTTGTAGCAACAGCTTTGCTGTCCTCACAGACCTGCAGGAAGCAGTTGAGTTCATCCCCCTCCCAGTGCCCAACTACCCAGCAAAGCCTAAGAGGAAAGTGCTGATCCTCGTAAGTAGTCACACGAGAGGCCTTGGAGAGCGCTTCAAAGACAAACTGGGTGAGGTTTATGACATTATTCTGTTTTGTAAACCTACTGCAAGGCTTGGCAGTGTGGCAGAAGATGTAAGTAGCTTAAGTAAAGACTTTTGCAAGTCAGATCAGGTTGTTTTTGTTGGGGGAATAGGCAACAGCATTGATCGGAACAAATACTATTCCGTTGGAGCAGACATCCACAAAATTGCCAGGGCCACCAGTCACACCAATGTGTTGGTCTGTGAGGCACTGCAACGGCATGGCAAACCTTTCTTACAAAGGAAAGTGCAGACAGCTAACACTGCCGTGCAGCACTGTGCAAGGTCTGGCAGACTGAACCATGTTGGCGTGATTGATCTAGAGGAAATAACCAGGGCTGACCACACGAGACATGGTCTGCATCTGAGTCGTACTGGCAGGGGAAACTTGCTGACCTCATTGCTAGTAGGATTCTTACAGACCATGGTTCTATTCAAAATATTCAGGTAATAGTTGGAAACCATGGAAAATTTTTTAGGCTAAAAACCCATGCCCATAAGGTTAAATTCATGTAGCAAATAAGTTTTACTTTCACGCTCAATACCAGAAACATTCAATAATTGTGAAAATATTGACAAATCTACGATAATTAACGAAAATAATTTGTATTTATTCAATCAGCATATTATAGGTTTAATAAGCAAAATTGACGAGCTTACTGTATGCTTGGACAAATTATCCCCAGAACTCAATTTGGATGTACAAATATTATGTCTAACAGAAACACATTTAATTGAATCCTCTGCTAAGCAAATTAAAATTCCTGGTTATCCCCTCTGTTACACTTATCGTAGAAATAGCATGACTAAGGGTGGTACCTGTATTTTCATCAAAAATAATTTAATGTATAAAAATTACACACAATTGTTATGCGAAGACCAAGTGTTTGAGTGCAGTAATGTGGAAATAATAACTGACAGATTAAAATGTGGGCGTCCTCAAGATATATAGAACCCCTTCTGTCACATTTAGTAACTTCTTAAAATTTCTTGAAGCAAATCTTAAAGCCATTTGCAGAGTGAATCTAGAAATTATTCTCTGTGGAGACTTTAACATTGACTATTTAAAATAAAGCAACCAAAGAACAGAACTTGATAGCCTACTCAATACCTTCAACCTTAAATCCGTAGTAAACTTTGTTACCAGAATAGAAGGAACCAGTCAGACAGCAATTGATAACATTTTCATTGATAGTAACACAGCTGCAGAGTGCCACTATCTCCCAATAATAAATGGCTTATCAGATCACGATGCACAAATATTAGTTATTCCTTCCATAAAAATTCCTTCCTAAAGCACTTCTTATAATAAAATGAGAGATTTTTGGCTGGAAAATGTCTAACATTTCAAAAGTGAACTCAACAGGGAGCAATGGTCATCATTGTATACTTGTACCGAAGTAAATTAAAAATTTAACTATTTTATTAACCAAGTTCTCCATTGTTTTGAAAAATGTTTCCCATCCGGACTGACCCACAGTAATACAAATCAAGAGAAAAATTCATGGCTCACCAAAGGAATAAAAATTTCCTGCGAAAACAAAAAAAAAAAACTATACAAGGCCGCCAGAAACAGCAGCAACCCTGACACAATGAATCACTGCAGGAAATACTGCAAAATTTTGATTAAGATCATAAAATCTGCAAAAATGGATTTTGTCTGTAACCTCAATAAAAATTATCAAAACAAAAATAAAAACTACAGGGAATATTGTAAAAAAAAAAAAAAAACACAACAGGAAAAACAACAGAGCAATGTCCAGTTGTAAACTTATTAAAAGTAAATGACCACATATCCTCATACCCTAAATTAGTCGCAGATACATTTAATTCACACTACTTAAATGAAGTAGAAAATATGATAAAAAAATTAAACAATATAAACCATATTCCTATACTACAAGGTACAGAATACCCCACTATATCTTTTACAAACACAACTCCAAGAGAAGTGGAGAAAACAATCAATTCTTTGCAACCAATTTTTTCTAGCGGCTATGATGGCATTAGCTGTAGGTTATTAAAGCAATGCGTTTTTGAATTCAGTGTTCCATTAAGCCATATTTGTAATGACATCTTCAACACAGGATTGTTTCCAGACAGACTCAAATGGGCTATAGTAACACCATCGTTCAAGAAAGGAGACAAGACAGATGTAAACAATTATAAACCCATCTCACTTCTTACATCCTTTTCAAAAATTATTGAAAAATTAATTCACAGGAGGTTACTATAACATTTTGAGAATCACTAAATCTTATCAGTTTGACTTTAGGAAAAACACGTCAACAAATGATGCAATTTTCAAACTAACAAATAGCATTCTTAATGCACATGATAAAAAGATGCCATCTAATGGAATATTTTGCGACCTCACAAAAGTATTTAACTGTGTAAATCACAACATACTTATAGAAAAATTAAAGTTTTATGGAGTATCAGGTACACCACATAAACTAATAAGCTCATACCTTTCAAACAGACAACAAGTGCGGATCAAAGGAAAAACTACTTCATCCTACTCTGAAACAGGAAAAATCAAACATGGGGTCCTACAAGGATCAATATTAGGCCTCCTACTCTTCCTAGTTTATGTAAATGACCTTCCGTGTGCCTTAAGCTCAGAAACTACACCAATTTTATTTGAAAATAATACTAGCATCTTAGTCTCTGGAGAGTCAATAAAGGCTCTTACACAAAAACAGACACGACATTTACAGAGCTAAATGCATGGTTTACTACAAACAAATTAAATCTCAACCTAGATAGAACATATCTCATGAATTTCCTCACAAAGAACATTAACAACATTAATTCGTATGTTAGCAGTAACAGAGACAAATTAATGAAACTGCAGTGATGAAAATTCTCGTCTTAAAAGTAGACAATTTACTTCACTGGAAATCTCAAATTGCGTATATTTTAACTAAACTAAGTTTAGCATGTTTTGCCCTCCGGAGTGTTGCCGAGGTCTTGAACAAAAATACAGAAAAAATGGTATAAAATGCATATTTTCATTCCGTCATGTGTTATAGTATAACTTTTTGGGGTAAATCCATTGACAGCAAAAAAGTGTTTCACATGTAAAAGAGAGCTGTAAGAAAAATCAATGACAAAAGAAAGTCAGATTCATGAATACCTCTTTTCAAGAGCTCAGAGATTTTAACGGTTGCATGTAAATAAATGTTTTCAGTACTTATATTCATTTCAAAATATAGGCATTTATTTCAGAAAAATGAGTTCTTTTATAAGCATGACACTAGGATAAAAAAAAAAAACTTACATGTGGTTTCAGATAACTTAAACTTGTCCAGAAAGGGCCATCCTACCTTGTTACCACAACACCTTAAAGAGATTTACTTCTCTAACTAAAAGCTCTTTAAAAAAAACAGCTGAAAGAATTTTTTCTAAACTAACATTTTATAGCGTAGATAAATATCTAAATTTCAAAAATAAATAAATTATTGCATTACATATCTTTGTATGCATTTCTTGTTCCAGTTTGTCTCGTTTCCTTTTTCTTCTGTTTCAGCAAAATGGCAATGCCCTACCGTATGTTGGAGCAGGATTGGCCAAATTATGAGGAAAAGATGTGATGCGTGTATGTGTAGTCTGACATATATATATATATAATATATATATATAATATGCTATCTCCAGTGTATAAACTTTGTATACTGTAATTTGACTTGTCCAATATCTTTGTACAGCTATGTATTGAAAAAATATCTTATGGTTGCAATAAAACAAAACAAAAAAAAACAAAAACTCGTTTAATAAACATGTAAAATAGACACTTTATAAATGGCAAGAAATGAGTGTCCCGCACCATTATGCACCTGAAGGCATAGACGGAATTAAACGTGCCAAGTTCCAGTGACGTTATTTATTCGTCATGACTACACACTTCAATGAAAGTAACTTACCTTTGCACCGAACTTCACCGGTCGGTAGCGGTAAAACCGACAAAAGCCATGTGGGCTACACAATGATAACATGAAAAGTAAGCTCCCTGTGGCAATGCTAAACCAACAAAGCGAGGAGGGGTGAAGTCCCAGATGGTTAAACATAAAAAGGTTCCGAGATATTAAAATCTATTGCATTTAGTATAATCAGTAACAAAGATTGAATACCACCTGGGCACATGCGGCGCGAGACATGATGGCACGACTCACCCCTCCAGTTTCCGAGCACTGACTGTTTTGGTGCAAGGATGCGAGGGCCGGCATTGGTGGGCCCATGCACCACAGGGCACTGCTTTCTGATACACAATACCATAAAATGATCTTTGGGTCAAACACAGGGACAGGCTGCACACAATAAATTCAAATAACTGCAATAAACATTATAAACCCTTAATACATGTAATGGATAAGGTGACAGTGATACTCGTGAAATGTAAACGAACAACAAACAGAGAGAACACTCATGAAAACAGGTTTGCATCAAGAATGGCTTTGATCTGCATGTCCTTCTCAGTCTTGCAATCAGCTTGCGTATTGCGTGAACCCTAAAATAATTATATTACTTTTTCACACAATTTGGCGCTACTTACATATTCTTCTGCCATGTTGAGTCGGTGACTGGCTGAACACACACAAACACAAGTTACACTAAACTGTCCCCCTGCTACACTTGGTTTGCCCTACTCTACTTTCACTGCCCTACACTACTGGGCGCACATCAGCAACACTGCATGCTGAGGCGCTCTGTGTAGACTGCATGTCTTGTGATGCAGGTCCCTCACTGCAGCATGCAAATGGTCTAGGGAGGAGCCATGAATTGCATCGAATCCCCCCGCCCATTTGGATACAGTTTGCAGCTGTTGCATCACACACAATAATTACACGTCGGTTGCTGCTGTCGTCCCAGACACAGCATGTGCGGGCTCATCTGCTGCCCCACATGGCTTGTATACTGCAACTGCTGCTGTAGTCCTTGGCATCTGCTGGCACGTTGGGGTGCCGAAGCATCCCCAAACCCTCCACACACCGATGGTGGCCTCATCCGCTTTCACGTCTGGCACAGGTCTAGTGAGCTGACCGATTCGCTGGCAGGCCGCAGTAGATAGGCACGTCCTGTGTTAAAGGGATTTTGTACCTCATGCTTGCCTAAATCTGCTTTGCATTGATGTGCTGCGCTTCCAGAGGTGTTGTGATGTGTTTGTGTCCCACCTGGGAGCAGATGGAGAACAGGAACTGCTGATGTGGCTGGTACTATGCTTGGAGAGCGAACAATGTTGATTGGGGTCGTACGGTCGATGGCCTACGGCGACTCTGGATACGAAGTTAATGTGAAGGAGAGTTAATTTAATTGTCAGTTAAATTATGTTGATTATAAAATATTACCTTTGGGGCGAAGCTGTCGGCCATTTCGCACGCCCATATTATCACTGAGTTAATCTGCTTGTGGGAGGCAGGCCCCCTAAATGCAAAACACACATTGAAATACACTTTAAAATTGATGCTGCTATTGAGGTGCAGTACCTGATGAACTCATGAGAGTTAAAGCAATAAAACACGTCTAATAGGGTATAATTGGTATATTTCCGCAAAGGTACAACGAAATGTTGCTGCACATGGAATGCGTAAACTTTTGTTAAGTGGACCCGGCACTCTGTACCTGCCATTGGTCGCTACTGTTGAAAATTAGGCATAGGCCTTAAGTCATAATTAAGTAGAAATGTGTCTCACACATGAAGTCCTGCTGTGCTACCTCAGGATGCAGGGAGACCGCCCCTTGGCTAACTAAGTAATCAAATGTTCTGTACTTAATGTTAACTATTGCATTGAAATATTACAGCTTAAATTGAAGTGCCAAGGGGGGTAACACAGAGCTTACCATATGCCCTTGCCAGTTGTCGCCGCACGTCTGCCGAATGTGGTGCCAAAATGAAAACATGAAACAAAACAGAACTTATTCATTAACGTGATTAATATAACTGACATTGTACATAATTATGATTACTGAACAAATACATGTTAGTGACATACTCGTAATGCCTCAGGTGGTTGATTGTCGATAGATGATTACATGTTCACTCTTATAATTAACATATTAATATGGGCATATGTCGTAATGGTGATAATTACAGGAATGCATAAGGATATGATGACACACAGATTTCATCACTAGGGGCGGAGACACACCCTATCTTCAATAAGATGTTAACAACTCTCTATGCTGGGGTGGGCGGTTTCCCTAGTTAATCGTGGTGGAATCACTGCTAAAAATGACTGAAAAGGGTCTAATTAATTACTGCAACTAGGGAGCCGCTCGCCACTTTGCACTTGCTGCGGGAATGTGATTCCCTGTCTTTTGGTACCACTTGGAGCCATGTCGCACTCTGGATTCGTCGTTGGGGCCCATCGACATCGCGCACATCGGAAAGTTTTGGGAATAAGCGGCGTTGTTTATCCCAGTGTTCCCTCCAAAGACTGTTGTGTCTAATGGTTGTGACTTCATGGGACACACTCGTTTAGGCTACATATACATTTATCATGAATGTTACCTCTTGTGATGAATGTTAAGTATTATATCCCACAGCCATGAGATGTAGGGCAGCAAGAAAAGTGTAAACACCATTCTGGTCGAAATGCACTGATCGGGACCGCAACCTATTGTCGATCAGTCTAGTGTTGCTGTGTGGTTGATGCATCTGCGATGTAACAAACGAGCACAAGGGATACATGGACGTCATGAACATGTCAGCGTACCATCAGTAAGCGTTCGAAATCTTCCTGAAATTCCGGCAGAATATTATACTTTAAATTCATCAACTGCATGTCCGTTGCACTATCTGCTGGCCTACGACCAATGTTGTACACAGTCCTCCTCTCCTTCGCGCTAAAATGAATACGCCAAGCTGCTGTTTCTACGATTATGTTCTGTTCATTTAATCAGGGGATTTTCAGAATATCTTCTTCGGAAATGCTGGCAGTTATTATTGCCTGAGTTTTTGTCTCAACATAGAGTACTCTGACAGCTATGTCTGCTTGCCCCATGACTACATCGCACTCTTGTCCTGTAGCTAAATGGATCACGTGTCCTGTGGGGGTTATGACACATTTGTTTACAAACTGCGGCTGGACAAAGTTGTGAGACACTTTGGTGCATATCAGTAATTTGACACTTTATACCATTGACACTAACAAGAATCTGGATGAATTGGGCATTGCCCTCACTCAAGTGGTTAATGAAGGTCTGTTGCAAGGCTATGTCTGGGGTATCCTGGGTGACCAGGGTATAGAGTGCATCAGGCGACCTTACCCCTGCTTGCTGTTTCCTTGCTATTGTGTGTTCCCGACTTGCTGCTTATGCATGCGTGGGTTAATCAGGCATTCACTCTGCCAGCGATACTGGTAACCTTTGCAATAGCGACATGGAGTTCGCAGCAGTTGGCTTTGTTCCATTTCACGAACTGTTTTACACCTGGTTTTTCTGCATGATCTACCCCATTGTGTAACTGTCCATCACGATTGTCAGTGATTGATTTTGGCTCATTGCCACCAAACTGTCCCCATTTCGGATTGTCCGCACGCTTGTCATGCCCATTGCCACTACTGTCACTTTTCCCATGGCGCCATCGTCCAGCACTGGTCTCGCGACGGGGTTATGGTGTGCTACGTTCCAGGATCAGTGCAGCACTCATCAGATCTTCTACTTCGTTGTTTAGCAGCGGCACTAGTGCTGCTCGAAACACAGTTTGCAGGTTATGAAGACTGACAGTTGCTCGCCTTCTTGCTGCTCCTGTAATGAGAGCTTGTTCTGAGTTTGTATATAGCCGAAAACCCCTCCGATGCGACACTGGCACACTCGCAGAAATTCCAACCATGTTAAACCGTATTGGTTATCAGATTTCCATTATTTTCTAGCTCCATTTTCCAGCTGCCTTCCATTATAACTTGGCCACTCATCTTCGTGGACTCCATACCTCTACAGGCACGGCTGACAGTCTTGTAAGAAGGCTGTAGGGTCCTCCTTTGGTTCTCCAGAGAAAGTTGTTAAATTTTGAAATTTTCTGGTAGTAGACTAAGGCAGCGTCCCGCTGGACTGCGGCCACGTATCTCTTGTGCCTGTTTTTTTCCATTACAGATACATTAACCACACAATAATACTCGATCGATCGACAATCGGTCGTGGCCCTAATCAGTGCAGGTCGACAAAAATGCCGTTTACACTTTTATTGCCGCCCTACAACTCATGGCCATGGGGAAAATATTTAACATTCATCACAAGAGGTAGCTCTCGTGATGAATGGATAAATGGCCTAAACGAGTGTTTTCCCGTGAAGTCACGACCATTAGACACAACAGCCTTGGAGGGAACACTGGGATAAGCGGCGCCGCTCATTCCCACAACTTTCCGGTGTGCACTATGTCAACAAGCCCCGCGGCCGAATCCGGAGTGCGACGTGGCTCCATGTGGTATCAAAAGATGGGTATCACATTTCCGCAGCAAGTGCAAAGAGGCGAGCGGTTCCCTAGATGCAGTAAATAATCAGAGCCTTTCCAGTCATTTTTAGTGATGATTGCACCACAATTAACTAGGAAAACCGCTCACTCCAGTATAGATAGTTGTTAACATATAATAGATGACAGGGTGTGTCTCCACCCCTAGTGATGAAATCCGTGTCGTCATATCCTTACACATTCCTGTAATTGTCACCATTATGACAAATGCCGATATTAAGATGTTAATTATAAGAGTGAACATGTAATGATCTATCGAGAATAAACCACCTGAGGCATCATTAAATTTAATATCACCCTTCAAGTGCATTGACATTTTCGTGACATCACATTCTTAGGCATATCTGGGGCTCCGGCAGTCACAAGTATGTCACCAACATGTTTAAGTTCAGTAATCATTATTATGTACAATGTATGTTTCATTAGTCATGTTAATTATTAAGTTCTATTTTTTTCATGTTTTCATTATGGCGCCAGATTCGCCGGATGTGCAGCGAAACCGACGCCATGTCATTAGTCAGGCTTCAGCACTCCAGACAACTGGCAGGGCATATGGTAAGCTCAGCGTTATCCCCCTCGGCACTGCAATTTAAGCTGTAACGTTTCAATGCAATAGTTAACATTAATTCCAGAACGTTTGTTTACTTAGCAGAGGGGAAGTCTCCCTGCATCCTGAGGTAACATACCAGGACTTCAAATGTGAGATGCGTTTTTACTTAATTATAACTTAAGTCCTACGTCTTATTTTCAGCAGTAGCGACCGCCGGCAATTCCAGAGTGCTGGGTCCACTTGACCAAGGGTACGCATTCTATGTGCAGCAACATTTTGTTTTACCTTTGCGGAAATATACCAGTCATACCCTAATACACACGTTTTATTGCTTTAACTCTCCTGAGTTCATCGGGTACTGCTCCCTAATAGCAACATTCATTTTAAAGTGTATTTCAGTGTGTGTTTTGCATTTATGGGGCCTGCCTCCCACAAGCAGAGGAAACTTAATGATAATATGGGCGTGCGAAATGGCCGACAGCTTTACCCTAAAGGAAATATTTTATAATAAACATAATTTAACTGACAATTAAATTAACTCTCCTTCAAATTGACCAAGTATCCAGAGTCGCCGTTAGCTGTACGACCCCATTCAACATCGTTCGCTCTCTGAACATGGCAATGGGCACATATTCAGTTCTTGTTCTCCACCTGCTCCCAGGTGGGACAAAAACACATCACAACACCTCTGGAGGCACAGCGTATCAAGTGACTTTCCCAACTCGTGTGACTCAAACAACATCAGAACATCATAGTGCAAGGAGAGCACCAACAACATGTCAGTAGTCTGCTCAACACAACGTGTGGCCAACAGGCTATGCGACAGAGGTAAAAGTTCGATAAAAGTGCTTTACAACGAACAGCTACAATCATTGGTGAGTAACCTGAGACCTTCTGACACCTATAAAACAATGCAATTAAAACAGTACAGTCAATACTACAAGCAAACTCAATTATATCAAGTGCTTTTATGTTTTCATTTATCACACTATTTGTACAATTATTCATTTACCAATTTGTCAGATTTGTTTACACTGTAGAGTGCATATGTGTTACATCAACAGACATGCAGTGATTCGAGGGGGAAGCAAAATACGTCAACTGATGTCTAGTGAGGACCTGCATCTGTCAAAACTATCCACTAAGCTGGGTTGTTTACTTGCAACGTCATCAGACGTTTTAACTTTTGTGAACAGACACTGGTAAGATGTGACAACACTTAAAGAAAATACACAACTGTGAGCCAAAACAGATGTGAGTCGAACACACCCAATCGGCACTGCAAGTGTAAATTATATGTAAAAGATTACTGTACTCAACACCGCACTGCAGCAAAGCAGCAGCACAGCAGATGTTCATATAATAACGAAATTGTGTTTTGTATACAAACGCACATGGTGTTTATCGATGTGTGCAGTAATTGGGAACAAGTATCACAACGATCAAAGTAAGGCGGTATCTTCAAGCAATGCCAGTCAGCAATTTAAGATAGAATAGTAATGAAAATTTAATTTCATTATTTCCGGTAATTTTCTATAAAATTTTGCAGCGTTTTTCAGTAATAAAAGTTTATAACTATTTCAAAATAAAATTAAACTTTTTCAGTGTTTTCCCTTGGACAGTAACAAACTTGAATTGCAATGGTCAATTAAATCAATTTTTAAAATTTTTTGGGAATTATTAAAAATATTTATAAATTTTAAGTATTTTTCACGGACTTTTCAAAAGTCAGCAAAATTTTTACAGTTATTTATCTAGAGCATTTATGCAAAGCTTCTCAAAGCTGCTGTGCAGTAATCATAAGTCAAGAGCAGACAACTAATTTTCAAGAAACTTTTCAAAGTAATTTTTGCTTTTTTTTTAAGTAAACAGTATACAGGGAAAACACACACATCAAGGGGGCAACTGGAACACGTGTTCGCATCAGGATGTAAGGCATGGAGAAACGATAAATATTGCCTCCCCCTCCCCCCACCCAAAGAAATATGACAGAAGGACGGCTGCAAACCTTCATAAACAGGCTTGACCTTGAATACCGCATGCAACAACTCGTGGCTGTACGAAGAAAATTTAAATTTAGTGCATTTTTTCCATTTTTCAAAACTTTTCAAAACTATTATGCCGCAATCAGTAAGAACATTTTTAAAGAACATTCAGCAGACTTTCAAAAACTTTTTCAAATGCCTTTTCAGAACATTCAGGGACGTTGTGCGGAAACATGCAGCTAGCTGTGAGTCGAGCGTGGCCTTGGGCAAGTGCAGGTTAAGTCTGCTGCCCCAAACAAACACAGCATGGGTTTTCAATTTGACATACAGAAGTTAATATGTAAACAGTGCAATAAATTTACCTCAGTTGGCAACCTTAAAGCCCTGCTTCAAGTCTGATACATATGTAAATCAGCAAACTCAACTAATTTTAAGTGAGTACACCTTTCCTGCCAAAAACTGTCCTACCTGAACAAATTATTTTTCGCCTCGCCCTCTGGTGAAATGTGTGATGCCTACAATATTCTAGAGTACGATTAAATGCTGCTTTATGGGGTTGGGGTGTTTACAGAATAACATGACGTTAAAGGCAGTTTACGTTTAAGTGAGCACTCTAGAAATCAACCTTTGAAAAAATCTGTGTTCCACCCCACACAGATTGGGGATGAACTCACCCAGTAAAGTTGGCAGTGAAATGTGAAAAGTAGTTCTTCGAAATAACGCAGTATTGCAAGTGCAATGTTTAAATTTATGGCAACTTGAGCTGTTTGAAGTTTATTTCATACACTTTGAAGTAATTATTGGCATAAAGATAATGTATTTACAGTAAATCATGATTATATTGTGTCACGTGATCGGCGCAGCTGTCAAAACCAACGGTCCCTTATTGTGGTTCCTTTATGCTTGTTGCTTGGCTTTGCTTGTGTGGAGTGGTTATAAGGCAAACTACAAATTTGGAAACTGGAAGTTGTGTTTTAATATTTCGCATTTATTTTTCAGCTTATCTGCAATCAGCATTGTATTATTATAGGTCGTATAGTTTTTAATTGTGCTGTAGTTATTTTACGTAAAATTATGTGTTCCAGCTAACTATGACAAAAATATTCAGCATCAGGAGGACATTATAAATCTCGCCGAAAGTACTTACTCTTTAATTCGTCGAGGAGAGATGAAGCCATGCAAGATGATCGAACAAGTTGCAGAAATATTGAGCATTTCAACTGCAACTGTGCGGAGGTAAATATAAATGCGTTTTTACGGTGTATTTTAGTCCCTTATCACCAGTAAAAAAAGTGAAAAAGAACAAGTATAAATCGACAGTTAGAAACGTGATACAAATGGAAAGTTAAATAAAAATTATATAGTAAATGAATGACCTAGGCCCATCTGTTTATCCTTTATTTCAAATCTGTCATTATAACAAGTGCAAATTTGGCAGTCAATAATTATATGTTAATTTTACATGTTTTTATATTATTGTGCAGTTTTGTAATGAGGGCCTAACCTCAAATACATGTGTACATATCTGATTACACCCAGCCATGTAACCTTTCTTAAATCTGCCTTGATAACAAGTGCAAATGTGCCTGTCAATAATTATACATTATTTTGACACATTTTGAAACACTGTGTTATTTTGTAATGTTGGCCTAACTCAAACTTGTATTCATGTAGTTATTCATCCCAAGTTACAGTGTTAAGTTTTAATATTGTTAACAAAACATAAACGTCGCAGTTTGATGCTACACCAAAGGTGTTCCAACATCCTATAAACTATCAAATCTTGAAGCTAGTTTTGTTAATTATAGATCTATAGGTGTGCTTGTTGACGAAATCTATCATGATGCAAGTGTAGGTCTAATTGTTTTATTTGGTAATGCTTGCCATAATAATTAGAAAGTATTTACAATTAATTGTCAACAGTTAGGCCTATCGAACAATTCCATGTTTAAACTTTGAAATGGATGTTCCACAAGACAACTTGCTATCTTTTGAGAAATATCAATGAAGATAGTATGCATTATTGAATAGGTGTAATTGTTTGTAATATCGGCCACTTTGGTCGCAAAAATATTGTGGTTATTGAAATTTAATGTAACTGTAAATAACATGCCATAATCAACACCCCAGACTCCCAGAGCTCATGTTTACTTGCAAGTACATGTTTTGTAAAGGTTAGATTACATTACGCAGTGTATGTGTTAAATTTTCTAATGAAGCTGTATGTGCTAGGTTTCAATAAGGGGCGGGCTACAGTTGACATACCAAACACATTCACAGTTATAGCGATAAGCACATTCAAAACACAAAAGCACAGTGTCCTGGCTACAATTGATATAATGCCAATAATATTAGTTTGTTTATGTTGCTACATTTGATCTGAAGAAATTAAGGTCTGTACATAGAACTGATAGTGAGTTTTTTCAAAAAATAATTATTATCAATTGATCTGAGACTTTTTTTAAATGGCAGAATATTTACATATCAATTTTTACTTTAAACATTACCTAAAAGTGTTACAAAACTTCCGTGGTTGTGATTATCCATAAGCAAACAAAAGAAAATATCTTCCGGAGGAATGAAGTCAAAATACACTTTTTCTTGATTTGTAAATAAGTTTTTCAATTGATAACATAGTATAAGTGTCGGGGCTTCTGATTGGCTGTTTATCGACGAACAGCTATAGTAACAAGGAAAGTATTACTTTTATTATTTGTCATTTACATTAACATTAGCTGTCATTTTGGATATGTATTGGTTTTACATTAATAATAAGACTTTTATTTCAGCTTTGTGTATGCATGCATGAACCATTTATATAAGTTCAGTAATTTTCATTAAATACTTTTCTCATTTAAGTTTTAAGTTTTGCTGTAGTCAATGCAATGAAGGAACCACAGCAATGATGAGAGTCTGTGCACTTTACCTGTAAAATTGGTTTCTTGAGGTCTGTGTGAGTTTGACAAAAAGGAAATGTCGCACCCATTTGGGCCACAAGAGACACCGGAAAAGTGGCCATCGCCGGATCGGCATTTCACTTAGCTATAAATAATATACGTTATCTTTAGAATCATTTCGTACAAATGAAGGTGATGCCAGTTACAAGCCTGGTATACCCTTCTTTTGCCACTTCAATTCACAGTATAAATGTTCACTTCTTTTTTGGAGTGTCTCAGAAGTGTACGAATGCAGAGTAACGGTGCCAAAAAAACTATATGTATATACACACAATTACATTTGTTGATATGTTTATGTTTTTAGTGTAAATTATTTTAATATTATATGTACATTATAGGCCTATGTTGAAATATATTTATCTCCATTTATAAAGGTGCATATAAAACTATCCATGTACATATACATGCAAGTATTTTATTTTTTTCTTTCTTATATATTACATATTTTTATATACTGCCACATTTGCAAAGTCCATTATGTTTATTAACACCATCTACTTCTGGGCAGTGGTGTACTCTTTGCTTGGCTCAGATCCCCTCCCCTTTCCTTGCCTCCCTGCCCCCCCCCCCTTTCGTCTTCCTACATCATTATTTTTTTATTTGTAATTTTTTAATTTAGTCCTTGCACGGCCTCGCTTTGTCTACTTGATACGCTTCAGACATCTGCTACGTTATGCCGCTACATTATGCCTGCAGGATGTATGTTTTTTAATGATGGCTTAGTTGCACCTAACTTCAGTCAAATGAGGCCAAACACAGCTACCGTGTTTTAGAGCTGACGTTTTACTTGTCATGCTGCAGATGATGGGGAACTTAGAAAATGGTGGGTCATGGGAAATGTTAAGTTTGCGGTACAGTTTTTAAATGCTTGGTAATTTGTGTGACAAATGGTGTTGTACCTTGGGTGTGCAGTTGTGTTAGTCTATTTCAAAATCTGGATTTGGCTGCCCTTCCAAATTATTTTTCGGCTTAACTAATGTGTGTCCTCTTTTAACATGTCGTATTGGCCCTTGTTCACCACCAAAGTTTAATGTTTGCTTTTTCAAAGTTTCCATGACTTCACCACTAGGGAATTCATTTTTAAACTGTTTGTTGTGTAAAGTTTTGTCTATCGGATCTGTGAGATGACCCAAACAATTATATATGTTACGTATTTTATATATAGTATATTTTACAATATATATACATATATACATGTATATTTGCATATATATATACATTATATATAAAGAGTTATATACATCATATATGTTACATGTTTTATATAAAATACAAGTGTTACATTTAGCAGTCCTAAAATGTAAACATTGAGTTTATTAACTTGTGGCAATCACATGGCAGTGACATGGCAACATTTGTTTACATGTGTTGGAAGGATACATAATGGGCAAGAAAGCAGAATTTTAGCAGGGCTTTCAAAAGTGCTCACTTTATCATGAACGGAGTATAATAAACTTGGTTTGCAAGTCGGCTTGGTTATTTGCCATGTCTGTATTTGGTAGCCCAGATTAATAAACTGTTATTTTGTTTTGAAGAAGGGTTACGATTTGAAGAGGCAATATTTTTGCTGCAGAAAAAGGTACGTTATTTCTTCCCCCCCCCCCCCCCCCCAACCACCCCGGAACAAATTAGGGGCGGCGCACATCTGAATGCTTCCAAGTACTGAGCTATACTGAAGGCGAGTGGTGCTCCTGGCATGGCCGAGAGCTCTCTGGTGTCTACTACTGGCAACGAGTTCAGCCTCCCACACTCTGGCATCTTTCATACGTCTCTCCACTAGTCCCTCTTTCCGAGCCGCGTTCTCGCATGTAAATGTTTGTCCCCAGCCCAAGGAAATGTGCAGTGTTCCTCTTCGAGTTGCATGGGCTCGCCGACGATAGATCATGTCTACGCCATTTAGTACTTCAGGGTTTTAGCATGCTAGATGCGCTTTCGCTAATGTGAGTACTACTCAAGTTAAGTATTGCAGTGAATGTAGTTGTTGTCATCCGGGGGGTGGGGTGGAGGGTAGAGTTTCTCTTTTAGTAGTGTTTTTTTTTTTATATATAGCGATTTTCGTGTACATGGATTTTTGTAAGGAAGTTTTTCTTCACTGTTATGACTATATGAATTTTCAATATGGTATTTTATGGGAATATTTGTAAGAGGTGGATTCTTCCTTCCTTTTTTCCCCCCTGCTGTAGGAATGGTCTCCTGGACTACGATTTGCCAAAAGATTTTTAAAGCCAAGGAGTTTAGGGGATGGTGTGCCTTTATGCTCATGGTTAAGTGTAATGAGGGTTTTTGCTCCTTCCTAATAGTATTATTTAAATTAGTATTCCATGTTGTACTTTGTAGTGAATCATCAGGAATACTTTTACTTTTAAAGTTGTAATGGTGCTTGCTTTACTCAGGGAGCCATTTTAACTTTTTTTAATGGGATTTCTCAAGTGTTTATTCAGGTTGGTGATTTCTCAGGATATATTAGTATTGTTGATTTCCATTTGTTCCAGTGCATGTGTGTTCTCCCCATCCCCGAGGTTCTCCGATTGGTAGCAATCAACATAACTTTACAGATGCAATTTATATGTTTCGAATCAAGTTGCAAAATAGTGGTTGTTGGTGATAGTGTATAGATGGGCTTCAATATATTTGTATTGATTTTGCAATTTTTGTGCTCATGCCTTCTTGATTTTTTGTATTTGGAGTGCATCCTTATCCTTGCCTTCCTTTATCCCTGCTATGCCGGGGCGTAACAGAAAACTGCACCTATCTGCTTAAGGCAGAGTTGAACACATTCTGTTGGCCTTTGTTTTCTTTGCTTGTTATTCAGTGGATATTAACTGTTGGTTTAAAAATGTTTAAAGGTACCGCCAGGTTGCAGAAACTGTCCAAAGAGACTCTAATGCAGCTGCTCCAACAACTTCATATTCCAGATTTACCAAAGGAAGCGACTTTGGATGAGTTGAGGATTTTAGCTCGTGGTTTAGTGCGTTATCCTACTTGTGGTGGGAATGAAGTTAGTGGTGAGTCATCTGCATTTTCTCCTAGGTATTTTGGGAATTTTAGTGTTTCAAGTTCCTAGTGAGCTACAGCCTATTATCATTAGAGCTAGAGAATTGGGCTCATCTTGGGGCACTGTAATTAGATAAGTATTTAAATTTGTTGATAGTGAGCATATTAATGACCATTTACAATGTTTGTTTCTCCAACAAAATCAACAACCAGGAGATACTTTGTTGACATATTTAAGGCAAAATAGAATGTCTGGTAGAGCTTTTAGACCTGCCATATAGGGAATCTGAGTTTGTAGATAGCATTATCGATCTGTGCTGCCGCAGTATCTGTCTTATGTATTATCATCTGATAGTCGCTGAGACAATTGTTTAACTGTGTAGACATGCGCATTCAGGTGAAAGATTGTGAAGGAAGTGTGGTTAGTAGGGCTCATGTCCAGGATAAAAGTTTCCCCAAGTCCACAAAACAGATTGATTGTTTTAAATGTGGTAAATCTAATCACAAAAGTACCAATGTAGAGTGTGTATGGTCCCGGTAGATAATTCTCAGACTGAGTCAGCAGAAAAGAGAGTAGATCTCCTGTGACGTGTTTTGGGTGTGGTAAGACCGGCCATTGTAAAGCCCAATGTCCTAATTAAGATCAACCTAAGATTTTGCAAGTGCAAACTGTGAGTGGTAACAAAGTGACTAGTGCAAAGGATAATTTCCATATGAATGAGAGTACAAAAGGAAGTAATAGCCCTAAGAAAAAGAAGAATATTAAGAAAATTGGAAACCAAGGAAAGAGTTTGTCTGTCTAATTTCGAAATTATTCAAATTTTTTTACCAAATTATTAAAAATTTCAAGCATTTGTTGCGAAGTCTGTAACAAATCGACACTTTTTCTTCATCTTCTATATTTTGTATAGTTTTATTAATCGTGTTGCATAAAATTAGTAGACTTGTCAAAAGCATCGCCACTATTTTCGTATTCATAAAAAAAAGTGATTACTGTTTCTATTAACCCTTTTATTTCTTATCCCTTGACTCATAAGATGTTGTGAAATGGAAAAGGAAACATTTTTTTTTCAAGTCTTATTAGTAATGGTATACCTTACCATTTTGAAAATATTGACCAATACAATTATAAGTAAACGACTAATGTACGAAGAAAAAAGTATAGATTATCCCGAATTGCATGCAAATTCTATCTATTAGTAATTTTAAAAATGGCAACCTTCATCAAATGGCAATCTTTCGCGTCCAACGATTCGCCAACTTTGAACACTCCGATTGGTTTTTTGTAAGATTCTCCCGAAGAGTGTTTGAATATGTAACGAGAAAACGATGCGTTTGAAACTTACAATGATTTGACTAGGATAGGTTCAATCATAAACAATTAGCCAAAGTCCTCGGCGACTAATTTGTGGGACGGTTTCTTACGCACCGATTCGCAAAACATTCTAAACAGCATCTGTAACAATTTTTCGAAAATTACAAAAAAATATTTCGCGAGTAAAATAAAAGCATGTGTAAAATCTTACGTCATCGTCGAAGGGTATATAACGAGTGGATTTGTAATCGTGCCTTATTTGAACGACCAGAATTTAGTGTTGAACATTGATGTGGACGGGGCTGTGCAGTTATTGCGTAGTTCTCTCACTTGCTTCGCTCTCATCCACCGAAAATCTCCATTCACCATTCGCTGGATACGTCTTCGTCCCGAGACTGTCTTTTCGAGCTGAATTGTAAAATCCGAACGGTCCAACGACATCTGCGGCGAGATACCATAAAATATCATTCCTGAAATATATTTAATCCACAAGAATTTGGATCGTCCATGTAGCAGCAGCAGTATTTTCAACGAAATACCGTCGTGGACGAATCGCTCAAAAACATTCAAAATAATATTGACGACATTTGGACGAATAAGGCTAACCACATACACCTGTTCTTGCTAACTCTAACATATTCGATTTTAAGTACGGGATCCAATCTCCTCTGCATGGACTTTTCAGCCGACTAGCAAGATTTGTGCGTCTCGAAACTCTTTGTGAAGATCAATGCGGTTGATGCAAGGATAAATAACTCTACCAATATCGGAATATCTGTGAAAATATGAACATCACAACCAAAGTCTTGAAATCGGGTAAAACCTCCTCCTCTCTCGTCTCATCTTCCGCGATAAAAAGGCTTGTAGTTTTGCAACGACTGGAAATGCAAAGAAAAATATGGCAATCAAGGGAATGCTGTTCCAAATGGAAACCCACGACCGGTATAAAGGGGTGTTTGATTTTTTTTAATCAGTTTTTAAACTGTGATGTTTCAAACGAACCTGATATCGCAATGGCGTTAGGGCCAGCTCAGATTATGACGATGAGGGTAACGATTACATTTCATCTCTATCGGCGGGGAAACCCACGTACGAAGAAACTATACAACAACTGATGAATAATTTTAACATGTTTCACAGGTTCATGTGTCATTCGTACACAGACACCGTACATTCATCGGCAATTACCAATTCTTTGGGAAAATTGTAAATTTCGTGTCCGAATCAGGTAAAAAAAAAAGGTATCACAATCAACAAAAAAAAAAAGTTAACAATGTTCGTTGAACAAAGAACTGAAGTAGTTGTCTATTTCGTAGATTACGATAAAATTAGATATATCGATCGAACATACCAATTTTATACATCTCTAACAATACTTGGCTACATTTGGTCAGAGAAACATTTTGTGCCGGTGAAAATTATTAATCCACTCTTTAAACAATACTATGATAGTCTATCTGAAAACATTGTTCATCAACTGATAAAAATGTATTCCTTTACAATCATTGTATGAGAGGAATGTTGATCAATTGGAATACATGGATTTTTTTCAAGACTCGCGAAAGAGGATGCGAACGATGCATTAGGACCCATTTAAAGTACACGAATTCCATGTAAAATGGCGGTACTTTGGCAGATTTCCAAGATTAAGTTTCATATTTTATTTTCGGGTATTTACCAAAAACTCGAGCTTACTGCACCGCTGTTTGCAACACGTTGGTGAGCAAACTGAAACGTCTAGATCCCTCCTACCAAAAATCCTTTAAAATGTCCATGATCACTTCAGCTTATCGGCGAGCGGCTAAACTGAACCGCTACGATGCTCAGATCTTGTATTTAAGCGACGGAAGTCCCATCACCATCGAAGGAAAAACGAATAACAATCTAAAAATTGACCAAGGTCCAAAAGTCTTGCCTTGGAATATCGCAAAAAAATTACACAACTATGCGGAAAATGCACTTGCAGAATTTCTAAATAACTCGAACGCTCCCTACTCATCGAAAGTGGAATTGATACTTTTAATTGATTTCATGTACAAGATGGGTAGACCAAAAAACGAAATTTTGTCCCTGGCGATGAGTCAAGTTAACGAACTGATTGAAAAAAAACATAAAAAAAAAAAACAAAAACAGAATTAACAATAATGTGTATTCCTTTTCAGTTTACGCATTCGCTGAACTCGTTTGTGAATCATCCATCACGTTCTATTTACAAAAACTTGATTAGACTCTTTGTCACCCTGTATGAAAAACTCTGTTTGATTTACATTACCTTGTAAAAAAAATAACAGGAGTGAGGCCCGATCAGGGAGTGTTGTTTCATACCTCGCAAAATAATTTTTCGGTGCGTGCAAGTGCGGTCGAACCGAGATTAACTCAAAATGCACCCGGACACTGTAAAAAAATTTCCACATTGAATTACGTAAATAAACAAATGTTGAACGATACAGACCTTCAGAAAATTTTACTCAACTAACTCACGTATAATTTAAAAAAATATATATTTTTTTTCTTTTGGCAACTCGATGGTATATAACTCCAGGAATGCATCGAACAGTATCAATCAATATTTGTTGTCGAGAAGAGCATCATGTCGACGAGGTGTGATAAACATGGAGCATGTGTCCACCAACCTGCCTTCTGTCAATGTTTTATTTGTGGATACATTGCTCAGTGTCTCGACATATATGATTTGCCTTCGCATGCATCAGAGACGGAGATATCGTCTTGGCTAAATTACTCAATGGAGATCGGCGGATGGCGGGAGGGTGATGGTGATGGGACGGAAATCAGTGGACGGCGAGAGGGTGAAATTGGTGATGACGCAGCCGCTGCCATCAATGTTCCTGTTCCTGTTGTAGATGATGAAGTTCACTCGATTAAATCGTTGACTTTCAAGGTTTTGAAATTCTTCAAACATTTTACATAAAGGAGTTGGCTTTTTTCGACATTGAAACGAATTGCATACAACACTACGTTTTTGGACCTCCGTGTAAGGTAACTTGTTTCAGTGATGAGACCAAATCAACCATCCGAAATTCGACTTTACATGTGCATGGAATACGCTGGTATAAATGGTGGGTACCTTTCAAATGTGCGTTGAGTATAGTGCAAAAAATGCTGAGGAACTACAAAGATATCTATGTTTCAAGTGTGGAAAAATACAAATTTTGCGCAGTCAATTTCTACCCCCATAACTATTCGCCAACTCGATCCACGACCTCGAAAACCATATACCAAATTTTCTAGAGGAGGTAAAGGATGCAGTTGACTCGGTACTTTTCTCATGATGTATCACCCACCATGGACTTTGTGTGATTGAAAATGTGTGTCTTTTTGTATATATTTTATTTAAAAAGAATATACTTTTGTAAAGTGTGTATTTTTGTATGTAATTTGTATGTTTTTTGTATGTAAGGTCTAACAATGACCCTAAACAAAAAAAATAAACAAATGCATTAATACTACTTTAGATTCTCAAAAAAAATCCTACCTTAAACAATGATTCCTACTCCACTGAAATGTATAATAAATGTTTGCATCATATGCAAGATGGAGAAATATTCAATAGTCGTTAGACACAGAAATCGTCAAAAAAATTGTATATTCAATGTAAAAACCACATGAAACATACGCGATTTTAAAAGAGGTACTCAATCAAAACTCGTTTATAGATTTTGTCATTTTTCTCTTGCGTAAAATTATAGACCAAGTGGTTCTCGACGATCGGGACAAACGCCCGTTCATAATATTCCGGTTTATTTTGGCAGTGACTCAATTTCTAGATAATTTTCCAAGGACAGAAACCTTGTTTCGACGAACACTGATTGATAAACCTTCGTCGTGGAGGAGGAGATTTCGACTTAATTGACGACATTTCGAATAATTCGCCCATTTATGTGATTATCGTATATAACTTTACAAAAACCATTCTCGAAGTGTTTATACAAGGTTTAAAGAATATTGATGAAACTATTCTCGAAGTGTTTATACAAGGTTTAAATAATATTGATGAAACTTTTGACGATGCGGAAAAATTGAGATTGTTGGACGAGATGGTCAACCCTAATGATTATTTCGAAGTTTCGAAAAATACTGCTAATATCGGGGAGGTCGAAGGTGACAAAACTAGAGATGAGTTTCACGCAGAAAACGACGAAGTGTTGGATCTGCTCGATCCGAACATGGCCGCGATAGAAGCAAATGATGACAATAATGGTAAAGATGGTGGTGATTACGATAGCGAAGATGAATGCATGTTACACAATGTAGATAATGATTGGGAGAATTTTAACAAAGTCACAGTATCGGCCATTGTTCACCGCGAAGATCATGTCGATGACAAAGAGCCGCTCGAAATTATCGAATTAAATGAACCTGAAAACGAAGTCATTCTTTCTGACGAACCGGTTATAACATCAACTGATTAAAATTTCCACGAAAACAGAACAGAAATTGAACTTGTAAATACTGCTGACGAATCCACAGTGGTATCGGTGGAACTGGAATTCCTACAGATCCAAGCCCGAAACCACATTCTTGGAAATTGAAAAACCAACAACCGCACCAGTCGAAATATATTTCAGTGAAAGCGAATCGGAAGCCGAAATCGAACGCGAGGGAATAGTAGCACAGCAATTACTCAAAGAAAGTACTTAGACGAGCCTGTGTTGGAGAAATTGAGCGAAATGGAAACCAATCTCAAAGGAACTTTAGACGAGCCCGTGTTGGAGGAATTGAGCGAAATGGAAATCGATCTCAAAGGAACTTTAGACAAGCCTGTGTTGGAGAATTGAGCGAAATGGAAACCAATCTCAAAGGAATTTAGACAAGCCTGTGTTGGAGGAATTGAGCGAAATGGAAACCAATCTCAAAGGAACTTTAGACAAGCCTGTGTTGGAGGAATTGAGCGAAATGGAAACCAATCTCAAAGGAACTTTAGACAAGCCGTGTTGGAGGAATTGAGCGAAATGGAAACCAATCTCAAAGGAACTTAGACAATCCTGTGTTTGAGGAATTGAGCGAATGGAAACCAATCTCAAAGGAACTTTAGACAAGCCTGTGTTGGAGGAATTGAGCGAAATGGAAACCAATCTCAAAGAACCTAACGAATCGACGGAGGTGGAAACTGATTCGGCGAAATTAAACTGAAATCGAGCTTTTCGAAATAAAAGGCGAAATAATAATATTTGAAATACATAGGGATCAATTTCCGCTATATTTAGTCTGTTTGACGGAAAACGACTTGTTTGACTGAGTGGGGAAAAAAGCTTTATTGAAATAATTTATTTTAATTTGTTGTGTAAGCATTCCCTACCATGGCTACGCTTTGCATACACGCAACGCATTAGATGATTCCCGAAAACTATGGCGATTGAATCGAGCATGAAAAATGTATAAATAATGGCATGTTTCACAAGACGGTCGATTGTCTATCACTACCGTTTCGCTGTATCGATTCGTCAGATTGTCAAGTTTTTTGTGAGCTATCAAAGCTGAATTCGATTGCGAAAACAAATACACTCCACGAATAAAAGCAACACCTGCCACAGTAAAAACAACAACAACCCAAGTATCACCCACAGCCTCTTTCCATCGCGCAGCATTGTTCCGTATGATTCCAAACACGGAATAGTCAGAGTGTTGAAAAACACCGATCCTTTGGAAATTGAATGGGCGAGTATCTCGACTTACCACTCGTGTGGAACAATGACGGACTCAGACTCCGTACACATGCAAGGATGGAATCGTCACGTGTGATCTGACAACGTCCAGTTTTCAATTAAACGATTGTAAATACAGGGCCGATATGATATTGGGTGTTTTCGAATTTCAACCACACATACCGAGATGTTTCCCATCAACCTTCGTTAATTTCCTCACAAACTTTGTCATAAAATTCAAAATATCAACAATAATAATAATTCAAAAATTGATGTATTTATATACTTTTATTATGGATAACCGGGGTCGTAGTAGTTTTAATTCATTTTTCCACGGAGATGCGATACCTTATACTGGAAATTTACAAGAGAAGTGAAAATGAATTTCCTATTAAATTTCGAATATTATTTTCCACAATACCCTCGTATCTCAATAAACAATCAATTTGAAAAAGAACGCAATTAATTTTCCAATTGTTAAATCGGCAATTTGATACTTAAATCTTTATGTACGCGAATAGAAACGATTCCAATGTCGGCATTATTCAATTCGTCAGCCGCGACCACGGAGATGGAGATCGGTTCGATGGCGAAGGTCCAATATGTGCACATGCATTCCTACCTCCCTACTAAAGCATATGTTTTGACAAAGATAATAAATGGTCCTATCTTTTTTACCAGCAGGTACTCATTTACGAATTAGGTCACGTGCTGGGATTATACGACAATAAAAGAAAAGATAGCATGATGTACGATCCGACAAAACATAATAAATTTACGAGTTTTGATGTGCATAAGATTATTTCAATGTATCCATTTTTTAATATATTTATATAATTTTATATATATATGTGTGTGTTTTTTTCAGAGTGTAAAAAGGGGGGGGGGGGTGGTAGGGCAATATATATGCGGCTACATTTCAAACAGAGATCAGAACGCGAGAACTCAAGATAAACAGTGCATCTGTAAAGTGCTCTTGATAACGAGAACTTAAAAAAAAAAAAAAAAATTGATAAGTTATTGGATTTGAAAAATCATCATTTCTTGTACAATAACTACAAAATTGATTATCTTTTGGATAAAAATAATAATAATATATGGTTTAAAGCAAAAACCGTTTTCCGGGTTATCGGGATACGAAAATAACAGGAAAGCTGTTACGAATAATGTGAAAGAGAAATATAGAAGGACTTTCAACAAACTGGCAACAAACGCAACTTCAGTTGTGATTGTCAACGAGCAGCCCCACGCCACCTTCATCAACGAACCGGGTATTTAGAGACTGATTATGTATTCCAAAATGCCCTTTGCGGGAAAATTTTCAAGATTTTATTCACGAATACATTCTCACGTGCATTCGCGAGGGTAAACAGCGCATGTTTCAGAATCACATCGAGTATTTGACAAAACAACTCGGAGAAAGTACCAACGACGTGGAAGTTAATGAAGAGACAATTACTGACTCGAGCTGCTGCAAGAAGTTATCGTCGCCAAAGAAAGTATAGAAAAAATAATCAACTTTTTGAAACCAAATTTATTGGTGTTGAATTTGAATGAAGATAATTTTGATTTTCCGTATTATGTAATTTGCGTACAAAAAAAGATATTTGAAGAGGCAACTCAACTTGCTTGGAATTAAACTTCCCTACTGCAAGGAATTGCAGCATTTAGAGTATAATTCACCATCTCGAAACATGTACGGCCGTGTCAAGAACGCATTGAGAGCACACTTTGAATTTTTCAATAATTATTTTATGATAAAAAATACCGAATTTACAGAAAATGGAATGTTGATTCAAATCGGTAATGTGAAAAGATGAAATGTATATGTACCTATGTGTGTGTGTATGTATGTATGTATGTAATATATATATATATATATATATATATATATTTTTAATATATATATATATATTTATATATATTATTATATGTGTGTGTGTGGTGTGTGTGTGTGTTTGGTTGTAAAGAAAAAAAAATTAATCGAATTTTTTAATTATTAATTTTGCTCGATTTACTGAAATTTCTGTCGGTGTCGAATGGATGACGATAATTTCTATACAAAGGACTCGGAGATCTCCTCTGCTACGGCTACGCCATCTTCGTCTCCTTTGTTTTGGCATGATCAAGTTCTTATGTGTGTGTGTATATATATATATATCTGTGTGGTGTGTGTGTGTTTTAAATTAGTTCGATAATATTACCCAAAATTCAAACTGCGAGCGCGTACTTGTATTTATCATGGACGTTTGATAAAAATTTTGCCCTGTTTTGTGTACACATTACACAAAAAATTTAGTTCTTGTAAATAGCGTTCGGAGCTTAGCGAATTCAAAATGTTTTCTAGGATCTCTTCAAAAACTCTGTCATTTTGGACGGGATATAGGTTGAGTTTCAAAAAGTTTAAATATTTACCATATACACCCGGTCTCCTATTTTGATCTTCGAGAAATAAATTATCAGCGAAAATCCTAAACTCTTTTTTTTTTTTTCTGGATAACCGAGTTGGGTGATTAAAGTATCAGGAAATAAGTCGTGATTAAAAGCCATCGTGTGCAGCTTACCATTTGGCATAATTGACAAATTCTGCAAACCTCAATAAATACTCGAGCCTAGAGTAGATATAGGTCCAGCGGCGGAATAAGACGAAGTCGACATCTAATCCACAAAATTATCGTTGAGAATGCGATTTTCCTCGCGTTCGTTGGCGATTTTGGGAACGTTTTGATTGTCGGGTGCCGCCATCACCTGATCATCATCACCATTCATTTTAGGCATTGTCATTTCGGGAGATGTAGACATCTCATCGCTGTGTTAACTGCCAACGTCGCTGAGCGAAATTCGACGACGTAAACGTCTACGTTCTTGGTATTCCTCTCTGAGTTTCTGTTTGATTGTTTTAACCGTACGATTGGGTTTGAATGGTTGGCGTAAATGATTTGCAGAGTTGTCGTCGATGGTTTTGGAACGGGGTGGTATTTGTTGATCTCGTCTTTATCGAAACCTTTAGACGGTAAGCAATTACCCTCGTCCCTTCTGGTTTCATCATCAGTCAGCATCATCGTCATCACCGCGATGCGACTCTTCGTCAATGCGAGTTTGTGGAAAAGACTCGAATACGTTTGCTGTCGAGACACGGTGATGACGAAGGGATCGCGGGCGAGGTGCGGGAGTATCGGGAAAGGTGGTCTTAGGTCCCAGTGTATGTGTTTGATTGGAATCTTGCGATTGCGGTATCTGGGTGATGATCGGGTGGAGTTGGGTGTCTGGGATGAGATTGTGATGCAAATAGAATATTTTTCATGATATTTGCGAAAATGCGACATATGCAAAAAGTATTTTAACATATTTTGATAAATTTTGCCCCCCCCCCCCCCCCCGGGAGGATTAAACACCAACATAACCCCTTCGTCATCGTTTTCAAGTTTTAAACGAGTCGATAAACTCAGATCGACATAAAACAAATCGGCCACTTTGCGAATCACCATATTGCATATAATGGTACTAAAAGTGGGTAAATCCATAAGTATTTGTGGAGGTAATTTATGTGGGTCGTTGTAATGAATTTTTAAATCACAATATTAGATTCGTACGAAAACTGTCAAATTTTAAAATAATTGTAATCTGAATTTTTTTTTTCTCATGGCTAAAATTTGTAATGTATAACTTAGATGAATAATCATTAATTTTTTTTAATAAAGGGGGTATAACTTATAATGAAAAAAAATTAAGTCATTTCATTTAGTTATTATTTATTATATTTTACATATACATTGATTCATTTATGACACAGAAAATATTTATTTACATATATACATACAAAAACCGATTTATTTACACAATACAATTATTCCTTTTTTACACAAGAGTTGTTATACCGAGAATTACATTTTCTGACAAGATAGTTAAATAAAATCTACATTTGCCAGAGAACATCTTTGTTGATATGCACTGAGATTATGAAAACCTCAGGTGCCACATTTGATGGGAAATTTCCTCGTAGCTATTACGAATTTCTCGGCAGGCACTCCCAACTGCATCAGAAAGTGTATTTTTTGAGCACCTCTAACGACAATGTGTCGAATTCAACTTTCCTTTACGATTTTGCGAATTGTTACAATGTTCATCATCTGATGATGTTCGTTACGTGGAAGATTCCAAGGTATGCCGTGTATTTTCTGGTAGAGGTACAAATTTTTCCCAAAATCACCCAATATACTTGTACATAGGTGTGCTAATGGAACTGGTCTTTGAACATAGAGTCATATAAATACCCTTTTTCGTAGCACATCCAAATTCTAGGGGAATGCTTTCACCAGCATAAACGCCAAATTAAATGTCGATGACCATCGTTTTATCCAGTCCCAAATCCACTTCATTCGTAGATGATATTTTGATGTAGTTTAATTGTGGAATTTCGTTCAAAGTTGTTGCTTGATTGAATTTTTCGAGAAATTCTGGCGATGACAAATCTTCTATGGTAGCTTCTTTCCAGAAGCTCATCTCGTCAGAGTCCTCGGCCCACTCTTGGTGATTGTGTGTTCATTGTCCATTCGTAGAATGGTTTGTTTTCCTTATATATACACACTTGGTTATGCACAGAAAAAGAAATATTTATTGCAATCTTCCATTGCCCTTTTCATATATTTAGTATTTAGATTCCAAATCAACCGAACTATGGGTAGGGCACAGGCCAAAGACCTTTTTTTTTTTTTTAAGAATGGTATTGGCAAATTTTTTCAAGTCCGTTTTAACTGCTCATGTTGCAAATGATTATTTTCTTCCTGGGCCCTCCCATTTTTTTTTTTATTTCGTAAATATCTAGCCTGCTCTTCATTTGCTACAATTATAAATTTAATCAAGTTTCCTTCAAAATTGAACGAACTGTTTCGATTTGATGTTTTTTTCGTTAATTTCCCAGGGTATTCCATGTCTTTCATGTACATATTGCGATTTTGTTCGAGATCGTTATAAATACTCTTTACCAAGTGTATGTATGGAACTGGTCTAGATATATACAAAATGTTTGACCCTCGTTGTGTAGTATATCCAAACTCCAATGGATATTTTTTTCGCATGGTATTTGCCAAATGTAAAAATCAACAATTAAAACAGAAGCTAGATTAATATTTCCCAACATCTTACGTTTTTCTTCTGGCCTTTTTCTACTCAGAGTAGGATTTTTCGTCCTCTTCACTAGAGTCGCTTGAAGACCCTGAACACACATCACTGCTCTTGGTACTACTTTGTCTTTTCGTTTTTAAACTAAATTTTTGTGCTTCTTTAATATCAAAGTCTTGTTTTTAATTTTATATCAAACTTTTCTCTTCTTTTATATAAGACTTTTGTTCTTCATTTACATCTTCATCAGTCGAATGTACCTCTCCTTCTTCATCATCAGTGTCGCCATCAGTATTCCATGTTGAACGCCGTACTTGTTGTTGACAATGTTTCCAGTCGTCTCTCGAAGAACGTAGTATGGGTTCAGCTTCAAGTTTACCATTCAAAGTCTGCAGTTAATGCTCTTCAGGTTCAGCTCCACATTCACTAAACATCTTGTTGAAATACTACCTCATCGTTGGAAATAGTCAAGGTAGTTATCACTTGGAAACTTTTCGCAGTCACTGCAACTGCACGAATGACTGCTCTGTGATTTCCGGTGCCTATATATATATATATATATATATATATATATATATATATATATATATATATATATATATATATATATAAACGAGAGTGTGAAAAAAAAAAAAACAAAAAAAAAAAAACAAGTTTTTTATAAGACAAAATAACACCAACCTTATCATATATGGAATTACTCGTTAATTTTTTTCGCCATTTCTGAAACCCGAGTTTGCCAAAGAGCTCATGACATCGCCAAAAACAATCTTGATTTTTCCAGCATTATACACACTGTGTAACACTGCGTTCTTATTGCAACACATTGAAGATTCCGATGGAATGTTTTTGTTGGCAATTGAATGTTTATTACATTCGTTGCGTAATAAACTGAAAAAAATTACATCGATGGAAATTTTAAACATAATTAAAGATGAATACATTCACCATCCCAACGACGTGCGGAAAAAATATCTCTATAATGGTGGACGTTCTCAACAAGTCGCTGGCCCTCGATGTGACCGTACCCGAATATGGCGAAACTTTAATGACTCCCGAAATACATAGGGGATGGAGAGGTTCGAAATCGGCTTTGACGTAGTTATGGTTGCATTTAATGTTGGCCGGCGAAAATAATTGCAATATAAATGATAATTACGCCAATCTTTATCCGAGTTTACTCGAAAAATTCGATTTTTTTATCCTGTGTTCCATGTGTTTCGATGGATACAGAAACAAAAAATCAATGCTTAAAATACTCACGGAAAATAACTTCCCGCTGAATTATATAAAGGTATTAATTCATTCGAGCATCGAAAATGAGAAAAATATTTCACAGATATATAAAAACCCCGCGGTTATAGTTTTGCTAACGCTCGAGTATCGGCAGTTGAAATTACGCATATTGGGCATAGAGGAAAAAAAAAACACTTATTTCGATAAACGAAACCACTTGGTGTTAGGTAATTGAAAGCAACAATGACGTGAGCGGCGAGGGGGATGATAGCAGTGGTGAATTTGATAAATATAAGCAACATTCGAGACACGAGAAACTGGGCAAGTTTATCAAAATCTACTAAAGTGTTTTTTCAAACAGTTAATCATGTATATTTACATTTTAGTCGTGAACATTTTGTTTGAGGAAACATGCCTGGATTTTTTTGCAATGATGGACAAAATCAACCTCGTATAAATATGTAAAAAGTAATTTAGAAATTTCAATCAGAAACGATTGTTTACGATTACAAGGATTAATGTACGAAAAAAGACTAGGTTATTTTATTTTTGGCAGGATAGTGCGAAAAGATTGTTTTCGAAAAAAAGAACATCGAGACGAATCGCTGATGCGATTAATATTTGAAAAGCGCAAACGAAACAATTAGAATTGCCGACAAATGACCCAGGATAATAGAGAACATTTATCTCGCTCGGATTGTATTATTTTGGAAAAGGTTCGTTTCTCAGCTGCTTAAAATGTAGCAATGTAATGACGAAAATTGTAATCACGAATGTATTTGCAATAAATAAAAAAGCTCCTTTTTTTTCATGGCCCATTGTTGTTTCATTTCCTCCCCCACCATTCGTTTAAAAAATTTTTTTTACCAGAATAACATTGTATATAAGACGAAAAAATAAATTGTTTTTCTTTCAGTCAAACACAACAAGTCGATGTCGGACGAGACCAACGAATACTTGCGGAATAATCTCTTTCTTGTTTGTAAGTATTCTGATATATGTATTATTTAGCGAAAAGGATTATTGACTCAAGTAAAAATGGTCGAGAAGCAGGAACATATTGGGAAAATTATCAAACGCATTGAGAAAATTGGCCGAGTAACTGTCGATGCGAATCTGGATCGCATAATAATGCAACTCGTCGACCGGTATGACACCAAATTCGATCGAAACAAAATCATCCCCATTGTCGGATCCAGTGCACTCGGTAAAATCACCCCGCAGGAAATTTCACGCTATGGTTACGATCTTTTGTTAAAGTGTATGTTTGCTCATTGGTCGGCAAAAAAAAAAAACAACGCGGAGTATAGTACAATTGTGGTCTGGTTGTGCAAAAAAATTTTGGCTTACCAACGCATAATCTTGGACTTTGACGTCGAAAAGGAACACGATTTTGACTCATACGAAAAGAACCTCGTTTGGCGCGATCATGTGATTGAATTTGTGGAGAACGTTACTGCAGCCACGTTCCCATTTTACGTCAAGGGGTATTGTCTAGCGACACATTGGCCCGAGTTCAACTTTCACCTAATTCTACCCATAGTGTTGGATTTTGTTAGTGCACATGTATTTATTTTTTTTGCCATCTTTCCCACATCTACTCGCAATCGAATGAGGGGTCGGCATTCAAGTTTGTGTTGGACAATCCAGTACAGTGTTCCTTGCCCACCATCCGAGATCACATTCCCGAATGGCTGAGCACGTATGATCATTTCAAAAAACTAAGTCCCATCAATATATGGACTCTAAAGGATGAGCTCGTGTCTTTTGTTCCAATTTACGATCCCTTCAAGGAGGGTGAAGCCATCGTAGTTTTCATAACTTGCAGTTTATCGCTAGAAGTTTGGGAGCGATGAATACATCAGACGATACACGTTCATCGATCAGGAAATCAGGTAAATGCAAAATGATGAGGAATCGATTGCGGCAAATGACCGTCGGGTGCAAATGTGAAACGACGTTGGTGGTTATTGCGAGGAATGTTGGGTAAAGTCATCCATCGAATCGACCGAGTACCGGTTTGGATTTGAATATGTCGCTGCGTGTTTCGTCGTGTGTGTTGATGGAGAAATTACTCACAAAATTGAAAGTCTTTGTGGAAGTGAGGATGAGAGTTTAATTACCGAGATGTAAGAATTGTATATAGTTAGCACGATCGAGTCAAATTTCAGTTTGAGACCAACTAGTTGGAGAACACTTCGTTTAACATGGAAAAACTGGTCATTTCATCCGACGTCATCTTTTCCGAGTACGCACTGGGAAGTGCCAAGCATCAGGTTCCTTTTTACGATCATGAATTTTACCCCATTAGTAAAAATCAGTTGTATGTGATTGATCGTTTCGAGGAGGCGATACGACAACCCGACATTGGCTTTGATCATTACAAGGAAAATTTCATGCATGCACTCATAGATGGTTTATTGGCTGAAGATTCAAACTTTTTTTACGTGGCCTATACTTTCCACAGGTGTTATTGCAAAGCAAATATTATCGGAATTTAAAACATAAACATCATTGTTGAAGTAAATGAATGGCGAAACAAGTGGATTTTGGGTAAGCAACAACGCGATGGCAAGATCAGCATAAACATAGATATTCCAAAAAAATGGTTCGAAACGAAGTAGAGATGAAGAATATGGCGATGAATGTGAAAACGACGGAAATAAAGACTATCCTTCACGAAAACGGTTATGTGGACCTGCACCATCGGATACATTTATAGAAAATTACGACTGGTTCGTCTTTGCTTTATCGGAGATGGTGAATCGCAGTTATGTGATGAGCGTTTTGTCATTGCTCGTTCACTACATCGACAGGAAAAATTTAATAAAGTTGATCGGTGTGTGTTCAAGTTTTTCAACCCGAACCGGTACGCAAAGTTCATCTTGAGTGGTTGGTGCACACACGAAAATTTAATCAATCACTTGTAAGCGGGATTCTACAAGACCGACGTTCTTTACTTTTTGCTTTCGTCTTTAAGTGAAGGACTTCTTGACTGGACAAAACTGTTCAACGTGTACAAATACGTCATCTTTGGCGAATCCAATGGTCGCGACGGTGATGGTGATAATGGGGATTCGTCCTCGAATAAAAAAAAAGAAATCGTCGTCAGTGACAGCTTGTAAGGTGACTAATTTCTTCTTTTTGGACATTTCATTGACGAGGCGATGTGGCAACTTGGTGTTGTTGTTTGGCAATGGAATGTTTTCGATTGTTCACGAAAGCGAGTTGTCCTTTAGTCTCGAAATACGAGAATACGAGGTGGTTCTCGACCATCTAGGTTACCAAGTCTTTCGTGATGGGGATGTGTTCAACCCATTACTAGATGTATTTGAAACAGTTTCGCCTTTCCTGATGCGTCTGGTGGCTATCGAGAACTGTTACGACATTCCAAAACCGATAATCACCCTGGTCCACTACCCTCACTTACAAGACCTGTGTTTCGGCATCTACCTTAACTTACCACATTTCTTATCGCGGTTGCAATAAAACAAGTTGATAGTGATGTTACTTCTGCCCGATATTTTCAAACATAGTGGCTAAGCAGTATCCATTAATCGAATCTGATTTCAAACCCCTCGACTACATCGATGAAAATTCTGTGGTTATGTTCACACCCCAACACTCATAGAAAACTTAAAGCTTATTACCGGCATGAAATTGGCTAGTGCCTTCAAGATGTTTGTTTACTTGCTGTATATTTTAACTCAGAAATACACGGTGAACCTGAAACAAGTTACTCGCATTTATGCATTCCATTTTCGGACAACACATGCCGAAACTACTCGTTTTGGCCAACTTTATTTTCGACTCGAAAAAATTCTTGAGTTTTGTAATTTGTTAAAGAATGTCATAAGAAACAAAAGTGGAGTTGGCGGTAGAGAAGGAGACTCGGACGATGAACATGGTCGTGGTACGGAAATTGACGATGACGATGAAATAGCGACCACACCGTAAAATCAAACAAAAAAAAAAAACATTCCGGAAAAATAATAACTTTACCCTTATGCCTTTCTTTCTTCTGCTTCTAAGGAAACCAGACTTTTAAAGTTTTACATAGTTTACACTTTTGTGTAATATTACACTGGCAATGTTTTCGAGATTTTTTACTATTTCTTTTTCGTTAAGTTTTATATTCGTGTCATTCTTCCCGAAACTCTTTATGCTCCTTAACCAACTTCTTCCCTATTTTATTTTGAACCTCTAGCATTTTTTCCAATTCTTCCTTTGCTTCTTTATATTTTTCTAATAGTAATTGTATTTCCTTTTTTGTAGTAAGGTGCATCATAAACCTATCATAAATATTTCTAAATGTATCTCCCATTACTTCAAATAACCCGCCTAACTCTACCTTATTCGCTCCAACAACCTTATCCATTCTTGCAAACAAAACAATTAGTGACAACTCTCTTTACAGTCCTATACTTACTATCCCTAGCACAATGATTCTAGACCAAAGTGCGTGGTGTTTATACATGCAACGAATCAATTTTTTATTTCGTATTTCAGGGAAGCGGAGAGGGATTACTCTATAAGTGAGTTTTTTTTTATTTTTTACTTCACGCACTTGTATATTCATGTTTCTTTTTTTCCCCCATTGGGGTATCTGATATGCCCTCGCTCAAAATCATGACTAGTGTTCGTACATGGGCCGGTGAGACGACTGGCATACATTATTCAACTTGGCCTCATTATTATGCGAGAATTATCTCGGGGCAGAAATATTTTTTTTACAATGCAAAAAGGGGGTCCCCCTCACGTTCTACCTTCTAACTTTTATTTTTTCTCCTAGTGTCCTGGGTAGGAGCCAGAGTATGTTTTTCCCCTAGTGTCCTGATAAGAGCCAGAGTATTTTTTTCTCTAAGTGTTCCAGTCGAAGGCAGAGTATATAAGCAGTGAACTTTGCGACAAACAACATCAACCATCAGCCGATGGCCAACCGACCGTGCATTGTGTGTAGTGGTTGCCAGTGGCCGAGATGCCAATCTTTGACGCCAATGATACCGCCGTCTACGTCGAGGAGGCCATCTCCTTCGACGCCGAAGAGATCATCCCCTTCGATGCCGAAGAGGTCATCCCCTTTGACGCTGAAGATGCAATACTTCAACACATTCACCTTGACACCGATTACTTGTGTCAAGGATGTCGTCTCCTTCGATGCTAAGGATGTCATCTCCTTCAACATCAAGGATATCATCTACTTCTCAGAGGAGAGGAGGAGGAGGCCTGTTAAAAGAAGGAATCCACCTTCGGCACCTATAGCCCCACCCCCTCTGCTGGTGCACATGTAATGGGAACGGCGCCTCTCGCACCAACTATGATGCTGCCTGGAGGGTTTGTGCAGATACCATTACAGGTACCTTTACCCCCTCTAGGCATTTTATTCTGTTTTTAAGACTGTTTATTTCAATAATAGGACTTTTAATACAATAACAATTACTAATAAAAACTAAATAATTATTTTTTCAATCGTGTTTCATTTCTATATTCCATAATAAGTTGTATTTATTTCTTTTACAGCTAATATGATTGATTATTATAGTCGTGTTGCTGGTTTTAATAACTGAAAAGTTTTTTAAATGCACCCAATGAACATTTTGTAAAACCTCTAGAGATATCTAATCAGTCTGCACCACCATTACCACCTCCATCACTTCAGTTGTCGCCGACAACCGAATATAATTCCAGACATTAAATATCTATTTATTTTGGTTTCAGAAATAACTTTGTAACCCATCACTCTGTCAATTTTTGTTTCTATGTAATGCAAAGTCTGTTGACAAATTTAAACGGAAAGATCTTTCGCGAAACTTGTACGTAAATTTTAATTTTACCAGACATGCTGTCTTTTGCATTTGATGATATTTCAGTAAAGCTGTTCGATTTATACAAAAATGACTACGTTATATATTTTGCCCTAATAAACATCGTCGACGAGTCGAAATGGACTTTGAATTCGCCTTTACGTTAGTTTAAAATATTGCCAAACAACTCGCAATGGATGTGGCTCGAGACACGGCGATTCATCTCTTCAAGAGCGCCGTGTTTTTCGCAATGGAAAAACAAAACAATATAGATTCTTTGATGGAAATTTTACGTGTGAATAACGTGTTTACACATTTCGACGAGAACGGCGTGTTATTTCAGTTTTGCGGTGGCGGCCGGGTCTTGCTGGGAAAGGTAACCCTAAAACCTTCGGCTCCTCACTACGACGAAAGTGATGAGAGTGGCGTCGTGGAGGATGGTATCCTTATTTTATTCGATAATGATTCCGAGATTAGCATACAAGACAAAAAAAAAAAATGTAATTATTTCTAAGAAGTAAAACCCTCTAAGAAAAATCTTTAGTTTATAACTAAGGTAAAAGACAAATATATATGGATAAAATAGAAACGGACAATGTCGAAAAACTCGCAAAGATGGTAGGCCACGGTCGAAAGACTGATATTTCGTCAATTTTTTGGAAATAGAATATTACAAAGAGTTGATGAAAAACTGGACGGCTATGAACGAGTCTAAAGATTTCGCCTTAAACAATTTGTACTCTCACGAATTTACGAAGAAAAATATTTAATTAAAGACGAGTTTACAGATTTGGAAATTAATACCTTTCTAAATCAAGACCAGCGAAACAAACAAACCTTTGCACGAACTCGTCAAACTAAAAACAAAAGTGGAAAACAAATTATTTCAACTGGCATTTCTTCAGAAATTGCACGAATTGGCTTCAAATAGATGCAAGCATTAATCCCGAAGAATTTTACTCGAAATTATTAAACATTATTCGCGATAAACAATATATAGGCGAGTATTTCATCAGAAGTCGTACTGTATAAGATTTTTTGCGGTGGTTACCTACATGTATACGAAAATTCCCAATATACCTACTTATACACTGGTAGACATTATGCGAATCATCAACGTCATTGCACTGAATGGTTGAAAACTATATAAAAACAATCCAAAAATTCAGAAAATTATGCCTCCAACTATGTACCATACAGCATCAACGTGGTCAATTGTCTAAAAAAACATTGAGATGATGCAACATTGAATATGTGTCCAAATACAATTTCATCAAGTTACTGAATTCTGATTACAAAGACTTAGTAACTGAAAAATTAAAAAATCTGGTAGAAAATTACAATAAACTATCATTATGTAAGACGTAAAAAATCATAAATTGTATAAGAGGGGGATTGAAACATTCTTCCAAATTGACCGGAATTTTTAAGGGGGACTGGAAGTCCCCACTTCAAAAATTCGGTTTATTTAGAAGGTGATTCATTCCCCCTTTTTATAAATCGACTCGGTTTTATGACATCAGATATATTATACATTATGTAGTAAATGGTTAAAATAAAATTTAGACTTAATTCCCCCGCCTTCCACGGTTACAAAAAAAACTTTTTTTTTTTGCAACGATTCCTACTTATGCGAATCGTAAACAGCATTACACTGAATGGTTAAAACAGACCAACTAAATTCGTGTTTACAGACCACTATATGAATATTGATCATAACAAACAAAAACAAAAAAATTTCTGCAACGATTCCTATATATTGAATGGCAGTATATATGCAAAACATCAGTAATACGGTAACCATGGCATTTGTAATACGTTATTACGACGAAGCCCACAACTTGATCAGAATTTCAACCAAACCTTTCGATCGAAACATTGTAATGTACGGTGCGAATCAAGAACATCGAGAATTGGCTTCGGAACTTCCTTGTGGGGTTCCGAATTATTATCGGTGTTACATAACAGCGTTTTAACATTCCCTGCAACGCCAAATGCGAAACGTATTTGAAAACTTTCAAATGGGAAGAATTACATTATTATAATTTTGATTGGCAAATTATCGATACCATGTACATTAAATTTGACCGAAAGAAAGAATTCCATGTGGTTATACTATATGGATTGCCGAGTACTCGGGATTCGGAAAATTGCGCTGTAGTAATTGAAACCATGGAACGACACGAAAGAGAAGAGCATGTTATATATTGTGATCAACTTAGGCACATTACGGTATGTAAGGCTCCAGTACGTTCCCCAGATGTTTGTGGAGTGAACATTCAAATTGCCAAACACGAATTCAAACAACAATGTAATTTATCGAGTAATAAACACGAGTTGATGAAAATTATAGAATATCACCAATTTAAATTTAAAAATGGGTTTTTTTTTTTTTTTTTTTTTTTTTTTTTTTTTTTTTACCGAAATAAATTGCTACTTTGTTAAGTGTGTTTTTCTCATTTATTCAATTCTCATTCAGTTTGTTTAATTTTGGCGACTATTTACCGAAGTGCTCAACGATCTACATGACATCACCCACCTTTTTTTTAATTCAACAGCCAATCAGAGTACACTATTTTATACCCAAACATTTTTTTCAATCTGGTGAAAATTGGTATCGAGATTTGAACCCAAATATGCCACAAAAATATCTATAAGTTTATCACTCGTTGAAAGAATTAAAACTTCTTATTATGTACGTTTTTTTTTAGATGGCCTGTTATGGTACCGAACAACTTGCTGATAGACTTAAAATTCTTTCGAAATTGTTTCCATAAACTGTTCGTTTCCTTTTAACTGTTCTATGATTACCTCCACTATAGAGTCGTGCTCGCGAATTATCGTAAAAAAGTCTTGCATAAACGAATAACTCGGTAAATTAACATTGAGAATATGTTCAAACACTGATATCATTAGATATATACACTCTGTTTTATTTTCTTTTTGTGTTAAACCAAAGGCGAGGAAATGACCATAGATGTTCACCAGCTTCTGGCACCAGTCGTTTTTCCCACAGAAAATGAACGGGAACATTCGTTGATTGAAATCGTCAAATGGTAGTTTTTCGTTGACGGTTTCGATTAAGAGCGGTAAATAATTGCTGTTTCTATCAAACAGATTTGTGCACAATGCCGTGTACTTGGTCTGCTGTATTGACTCTTTGGCCCGAGGTCCGAAAAGTTTCCGGTAAACGCCATTGCAGCATCGGTAAAAGAATTTGTGTACGTTTAGTGTGGGCACTTCACTGTCATCGTGTCCGAGCAGAGGTGAAATGTAATGCCCTAAGATGGTGTCGGGTTTGAAGAGATTTTTCAAAAACTTGAACAACAAATTGCACAAAACATCGTCCGTTCCCGGTGTATTTTGTGCTTCGGGACTCGCGGGTAAATCGTTTTGATTTTGCACCTCAACGCGTGTATATTCGGCAAGCGCGAACACGAGGCAGAAACCTATCACTGGTACAAACAATATATGCAATAGCGAGCTACCTGAAAACGTAGGAATTGGAAAATTAATTTGACCAGAGAAACCATGTTTACTTGATTGGGTTTTTCCACGAGCCTGAATACATCTCGAGTAAAGTCTTCGATAATTTTCGGTGATTTATTCGTCAGGGAACTCGCAAAAAAATGGTTCTGTTGGTTGATTAAACGCCAAGGTTCACACATCCATTTTGGAAGAATTTTAAACATGTCGTAAAAACAACTTTTCGTAGAATTGTTTAGATTTTGAACTATGGATAAAATGATTCGATTTTGAGTTTCGGGTTGAGTTTCAACAGAGCTTCGTAGTTGATTATATCATCGAGTAGAAACAAGTTGATTTTGACATTTTTATAAACGTTTTTACATCCTACGTGAAAATGATATTGACATTTGAAAGTTTGTATTCTCGAATATCCAACAGTTTAATGTATTCATCGCTCAATTTATCGTATTTTTTACTTGCTGTGTTTGAATCGACTGGTTCCTTCAAAGTGTAAAATTTATAAAAATCATTCAAGACAATGTCCATAGTAGGAGCCATTTGGGTTGTTGTGTCCAATTACTTAATTGATCTTATGTATACATCTCACCTATTTAAATTTGTAATTTTTTTTATAAACTCGCTGTTTAGTAAAAGAGTGTGGCTGAGTGGAGAGTGGTCGTTTATTTGAAGAGTGTTTTTAGTTTTTAGACAGATATTCAAACACAAATCTCGAATGGAGACCGTCACGTCCCCATAGTCGAAAAAATTAAATTGGAAACATGAAGTGACCCCGTCTGAAAATTTTTCTCACGAATGGCAGGCCATCTCGCATCTAGTGGCAGGGAATTGTTTGCCACGCAATTCATTTCGAGATTGGTGATTGTAGCATAATATGAATTTGTAATGACTACACACCGACCGAATATTCCCCATTTAGGGTAATTGAACAATCTTTTAACCATCCAGTGATATTTGTTTACTGTCGTCGACGACTCGTGATTTATTAGAGTAGTTTTGAAAATTCGTACGGTGACAACAACACAAAATTCTTTCTAAATTGTCTGTAGAGCGCTAGTAATTGGTCTTTGATAAAAAAATTGTATTTGGACTTGGCTGTATCTTCTGCCAGCAAGGATAAAAGCGAATCGTAGAAAACATTTTTGAAAATTTGCTAACCGAATAAAGGAGCACCTACAAAAAATACACATTTCACATATTTGTTCTTTTCCATCGAAAGTTTTACCGAATATGCAGACTGCAATAAATCTTTACGCCAATCGTACACTATTCCTTTAATTTTAACTTTCGAAACATTTCGATATAAATGAGAAATGAAACTCGAATATACAGATTTTCCACACACAGAACATAGCACTTTGCCGTGTCGTAATGAATCGTCATTTAATAGTCGCTCTAAATCTTTATCCGACATTTTTTTGAAAGGAAACAATTTGTTTGAAAAAATTGTAGTTTTAAATTTATTGTCTGCAACTAGCGAAGATCCGTATAATCCCGGCACTAGAAATATAATTTTACTAGACATTGTTTTACACAAATACACACAATTACGAGATACAAAATTATGTATAAATGCTTACATATACCTAATGAAGTTGCCATTTCGTGATCTGCACAAAATACATAATCCTTTTACTGCCTTTTAAATCGATGACAAATATAATAAATTCTTCGCACGTGACGGTGCAGAAAGTAATAATGTTGTTCTATCCGCAATGAGAAGAAATAAATTGAGTGAGTTAAAATGTCGGAACTCGGAACTGAGGTGGGTGTGGCGTCGATGTGATATCACGTGTGACGACGATGGAAGGGGAAAATGGAGAAGGGAGATTGGGAAGAGGGGACAAGCATGCCGATTGGGTGAGGGAATAGGTTTCTTTAAAAGAAAAAAAGGGAAAGAGGGATGGAGGTCACACTCCAAATATGGTAACGAAATAAACCAAGCGTGATGATTGGGTGAGGAAATTGTTATTAAAAAAAAAACAAGAGTGGGGAAAGAGGGAAGGAGGTCGCTCTCCCAATATGGTGATGAAATAAAATAAGTGTGTGATGTTGATGGACGTAGAAGTAGGAGAATGAACCCAGTGATCCAGACAGTTGCGAGTCTTCCTCAGTGTTACATAAGACCACCGCAGAACCTCTTAGGTAATTGTTCCGTATTGCATATCGTAATGGGAAAACCATACAAACATTCAGTGTGTACTATAAAGTAACCATCCCAATTGTTTACTTTGCAGTCTAGTGCCGTATCGCGTATCCGGTCAAGTTCCATTTAGCGTATTCAAATTCGGCAACTATAATTTCGTATCGCGTATCCAAGCATTTTTTCCGCAAATTTTCTCTCGCGAATCGACAGATGGTGTGCGTGGGATGTAAAATCACAATGTTGAATGCCAGGCAAGTTATTCATTCTTCGCCAGACATAAACACGTTTCTCATCGAGCACGACATTCTCAAATCGACGATAAGGTGCGAAAAATGCGGGGAAGGCGAAGCGAAATTGGTGGAAAGCAGGGGCTTGTTTTCTGGTGCCGACAGCAAATGAAGGACAGTACTAAATGCAACTTTGAAGTGTCAGCGAGACAGGGCAGTTTCATGGGAGATTCAAACTTGTCTCCGGGCAAGATTGTTGAGTTGTATTTACTCTGGTGCCTGATCAAATACCCTCGACAGCACACTATAGTGAAAGAACTTTTGTGCTCGGGAAAGATGATCGTTACCTGGTTGAGTTTCTGCCGCCAAGTGTGCAGAGACTGGGTGTTGATATACAGGAAACGCATCGGCGAGTCAGTCAAAGTGGTTGAGGTCGATAAGTCGAAATTGGGCAAATGCAAGAACCGCAAAGGACGTAAAGTTCACAGATAGTGGGTTTTTGGGGGAGTGCTGTGGGACGATCCGACGAAATTCTTCCTGGTACCCGTGGAAAAGAGGAACGCGACGACCTTGACCAAAATCATTCGCGAGTGGATCGCTCCGGGCACGACGATAATTTCAGACTGCTGGTGGGGTTACAGCAAAAACACTCGAAACACGCTAAAGATGAAGAGGGGCGAGATGTTGAGGGTGCACACTCAAAACATTGAACGAAGTTGGTGTTCTGTGCTATACAGCATTCCCTGCTTTAGCCAACGGAAAAAAATCTTGGGTCGGCTACCTGGCCGAGTACATCTAGATAAAGAATCAGCGGTGCGGAGAACGACTGCACCACGCTTTGCCTATTCACGCCGCCGAAATTGCACCATCGTAATCGACGCAGAAGAGATGGGAGCGAAGGATATCCCAATTTCGACAGGTATCTGTTTGTTATGGTTGTTTTTAATTTGCAGGCACGAGCGAGATTGAGTTGCAGTTGCAGTTTTAAGAAAGTTAATTGAGTTGCTATTGTTATTGCAGTATAAAATTAAAGTGTGATTGACTTGCTGTTTGTTTCAGTTTAAACTGATGTTTAATTGAGTTGATGTTTGATTTAATTTACTGGTGCAAATGATACAGTGTAGCTGTTTGTTTCAGTTAAAAAACAATGTTTGATTGACTTGCTGTTTGTTTCAGTTTAAAAAAAAAAACAATGTTTGATTTATGTATTGTTTGTGTAAACATTCATTCGCGATCTGGAAAAATGCCTAAAATTGTCGAGTGGGTCATGGTGGGTCCACCCGGCGACGACGGGTGTACTTACATCTGTTGCATCCACAAAACTTGGATCTGCCAGTTTCAGTTATTGAGGTAAATTGATTTTAAAAAAAATTACATTCATTCGCGATCCTAAAAAGGCAAAGCACGGTCGTGTCTGTCATGACCAGTTCGGCCGGCGGCGGATGCAATTGCATACACTGTTGCTTTCGCGGACTTTATACCTGTCAGTTTCAAGTGTTGAGGTAATTTATAAAACAAGTTATTGCATTCATATAAAACATTAAAATCTATAAAGTTAAATTTATAAAATGTTGAATTTTTAACTGTACATTGTTTTACTATACCCTTTTAGTGATGGTGTGCATGTGAATCTTTATGTAATAAATGGTTTAAATTATAGAAAAATTGTTATTAATTATTAAATATTCCCTTTAAAATAAATAATTAAATTATGCATTGCGAATCCTGTTTATTTATACAGGGACCAGAAAAATGTGAAAAAACTAATTTTTTGGATACATGATAGGAAACTTTTAGCAATAGTTACTTTTGGCACGTGGATACGCCACAGGAAACAAATAGGGTCTTTTACCCTATATTCCGTTTTCAGTTTGGATATGCTATAGGAAATAATTGGGTGTATGTCGAAATTTCTCCCCGACTCGGTTGGATATGCATTTCGAAACAAGTGGGGTGTGGCACCAATTTCCTCCCTTATTCGCTTGGATATGCAATGTTGTCCTTTACGGTCCTGCATGTTTTGTCACCTGGATACCCAAAGGGAAACTTTTGGTACAAACGAGCTTTTTCAAGGTGCGCTGGATACGCAGGGGGAAACTTTGTATTTTATTTGGGCGTTTTACAGGTCGTTATTGGATACGTAATTGGCGGTTTTTGTTTCGACGTCTTTAACCATTGGGTACGTAATACAATGGCTTTTTAGCGATTTAGATATGTAATATGGAACAATCGCCAAATTAATTTATATCAAACAGAATTAAATAATGAGCGGTGATAAAAATGATGAAGGCTTGGAGACGCACGACGCAGTGGCCACCCCACTACAAGGCTAAGAGGCTACTACTAGTGTGTTGGCGCCGATCCCGCTGGTTGGCTGGAACACCCGCCTATGATCACGTGACTATGATCGGCATTTTTCACAATGAATGTAAATGAAATAAAAGAGCTGGTTGCACTGCAAGTGAGATGAAGACAAAAAAATCACTTATTAAATATACAATATATCTTAATTATATATATAATACTCATGGCATGCAGTGTTGCCACACAAAATTTAACCTACAAAACGTTCACATTTGAGCTGACGAGATGCTTGCAGGATTGTTCCCGGATGAAACTTGTTATCTAAACATACACTCAAACTCTGACAGGACATGTAACACATAATAAAAGAACACCGAAACATATGAGAAATACTTTAGTATGAGGTTATGAATAATTGATCACGTGGTCGGCCCTGTTGCCATTACTTGGCATGTATATATTTATGTTAATATTGGAAAAATACTGGACCCCAGTATCTTGATACTACAAATGTTGTAATGTGATGGAAAAAACACAATTAAAATTATCACAGACAATTATGGCACTTCAAGACACTAAAACAAAAATTATTATTATTTACCATGTGCCACAGCTTATATAAATACTGCACTCACACTAATAACAAACACTCTTAAAATTAATATAATACCGGTGAGGCGAATGTCTCAGTACTTACGTGTGGAATGGGTACACAGCTTACTATTCCACTCTTGAAAATACTTTACATTAAATGGGCCGGACATTAACGGTAGAAAGTGATGCAGTAAAAATGGCTCGAAGGCCTGTGCGTGACTTACATGCGTAATAAAGCTTCCCCGGGTTGTGCAAGCACTCGGGAAGGTGAGAGGTGCTATTCCAGGCAGCATGCGAAAAAGGTTCTAGTTGATTAAAGAGTCTATTGCAGTGAAAATGACCAGTGTTAAACGTGAATGTCGCCCGGTTGCAGAACCGAACGGTATGCGACCTGCATCTCTGAGTCCTTGGCGTCTACTATAGTTCAACATAGCTTGCTTGCCGGGGTTGCCGCCACAGTGCGCCACGTTGAACTACTTTCATTACATTGCACTCTGCATAACTACGCTTACTTCTGCTGCACTTGCTATAACATACTTAAAATTCCCTTGCATAATAACCAATACATATACTCTTGAAAATACTTTACATTAAATGGGCCGGACATTAACCGGTAGAAAGTGATGCAGTAAAAATGGCTCGAAGGCCTGTGCGTGACTTACATGCGTAATAAAGCTTCCCCGGGTTGTGCAAGCACTCGGGAAGGTGAGAGGTGCTATTCCAGGCAGCATGCGAAAAAGGTTCTAGTTGATTAAAGAGTCTATTGCAGTGAAAATGACCAGTGTTAAACGTGAATGTCGCCCGGTTGCAGAACCGAACGGTATGCGACCTGCATCTCTGAGTCCTTGGCGTCTACTATAGTTCCAACATAGCTTGCTTGCCGGGGTTGCCGCCACAGTGCGCCACGTTGAACTACTTTCATTACATTGCACTCTGCATAACTACGCTTACTTCTGCTGCACTTGCTATAACATACTTAAAATTCCCTTGCATAATAACCAATACATATACTCAGTACCTATAGAGTGCGCTCTGAATATTGACTTACTGTGCTCGGCCGCTCCACCTTTGGGCTGTCTTGGCAACCTACCTGCTTCCTTTTCCTTCCCATACCTTTGGATCCCCTCCTAACATGAATGTGCATCGAGCTTTTCTCTCATTGGTCACTGTGTACAGTTTGAAGTCTGAGCCTTCTGTCATGTTGGTGACTCGTCCACATCTATGTCAGCAAGCATTTGAGTAACTTCGCTTTCAATTTCTGCTCCTGGCCCTGATGGGTTTCCATGCAATGTTAGGTTGCTATGCATTACTACGTAGCTGACGACAATTAAAACATCGTCATGGCTGATTGCGAGAAGCATAGGTGGGTTTGCCATATAATGCATTGAGCTTGAATTAAGATTTTGTGTTGGTTAGTCAAGGAATTCTAGGCTTGCGCATGCAGCTTTTATTCAAAATTAATTTTGTGCCCACAGTGTTTAAATTCTGGTTTTGTATTAACTTATTAGTTGCGTGTGGACCATGGAGTTTTCTGTTGTGTGTAGTCTTGCACTTTGATTATGGTTGAAAGTAGTTTTGGATATTAATAATTTGCCAGCCACCTGAAATGTGATTGCTTGTTGAATGGGTCCGCACCTACTTGCACAACATGGTGATTCAATAGAGGTAACCCGCCTGTGTGAAATATTTTTAAATGGTACGAACATAGGCTGATTCGTTGGTTTTAACACATGTTTTTAAATTGTGCTAGTTAGATAACATGTTTAATGTTCACTAGACTTTGGAAGGCCGTCTCGGTGCTCTAGTGATTGTCAGTAAATTGTTTCAGTATTAATGTGAGAAGGGCAGTTTAATATTTCGAATCTGTTAACTTTAATTTTTTTGAATCCAGTACTGCAGTTGCATTTTTCTTAAGAGTATATATTTCGTGTGATAATGCTTATTACTGGTTGGTTAAAAGGAGCACTTATTTATCATGAAATTTTTATAGCATTCCATGTGGATTGCAAGATGTGTTCGCAGAAGGTTTTGTATTTTTTTTTTAAGCAAAGTAAATTTTATATTGTATGTTTTAAATCAATTAATTTTCGTACATTGTATTTTGATTGAGTTGCTTAATACCCAGAATAAACAGCGAACATCGGAATTTGTATTTTTTGTAAATTCTTGTGGCAGACATCACACATAAACACTGCAAAACAAACGAAATTGTGTGTGGATTATGAAACATGAATATGATCCACTATAAAAACATTGTAATGACACTGATAAAGAACGTTAGGACTTTGGAATTAATATTACGGGTGTCCCTTCACTTGCACGTGACTGCACATCACCACCCTAGCAATGTTACATATTATTTAGAAAAATAATGTACATGGGTACTACTTCCCTGTGTCCTTCTGCAGCTGTTCACATGGCCTCATGGCCACTGTCGTTGCTCTGCCTTGCGTTGCACCACCTGTAACACATTTCACTGCATTTGCACTTGTGTCGTGCTGGTCACCGACACACTACCGCACGTAGTAAAGTGCGGCTACAGCTGCTAGTGGACAGCGGGCAAACGGTCTAAGGCTGGGGAGCTCGGCTCATGTAAACTCCCCGGGCCTCCGGTCTTTCACAATTTTGAGACCATTTGCAGCAGTGATGCCTTCACTGGCACCAGGCGCACTGCCTACTGACCTGCCGTCATGGACGAAGTTGGTATGGGCACCTAGGTGCCTTCACTCCACGTGCTGTTGACGGCTGCTGTAGTACAGCCCTGTCAGCTGTCCTCTGCTTCCCTGTAAGCCAGCAAGGTGCCAGAACACCCCTGCAGGTCGTACATGCTGCTGGCGTGAGTTTCCATGTCCGCGACCAATGCAGGACGTACGAGCCGTCCTACATGTCGCCTCCGTTTTCGCTACTCTTGTGCTCTCTTCTCCTCCCCCATTGGATAACCTCCTTTTCTCCGTTCTCACCTCCTCTTGTTCATCTCCGTGGACGCGACCCGCTCTTGTGCTCACTTGCTCTCCTCTTCCTTCTTGTGGTGTTTCACATCTTCAGAGGTGTGCCACGACATCGGGCGTCAGACCCTCTCCTAGTACATCTTCTTCCAGAACTCCAGGCACCGGTTGTGGTGCTGGAGCTTGTATGGTGTCGCTTGTAGGCGTAGCACCGTCAAACCTGTCGTGACGAGCCCCCTGGCCACCAATGTGCCGGGCATCATGGGGTTCACTACACCTATTGCTGCTGTCCTTGATGCAGGTGCTGACATATGTACCATGTTTCACAGCTCTGTCATTTGCTTGGCAGCAACGGCACCATCGAGCGTCGTCTGGGCCAAACTTCTCCCTCTTTGGCAATTCTACTTCTATTTACTCTCTGGTTATTTGCGAGCTGTTCCCGTGTGCCACTCGCTCTTGTCTCTCGACCTCTGCTGCTGCTGCGCAGTTCTTGTTTCTGTGTGACACTAAGTTCCTAGGCCTGGTGGACTTAGCGATGTCCAGCGTCGGCGAGACGGTTGTCATTGGTGGTCGTTCCCATGTGGGAGGTGCCGAATCACCTTCCTCCTCGCTTGCTCTATCCTGGAGCTCTGCCTGTTGTTTCCTGTCATGGGGCTGTGGGTCGCTGGATGCGCCTTCCCTCCTGGTGTCTCTTTCAATGAGGTGAATATCATCCCAGTGCACTCGCACAAGCTTTCTCCCAACCTGGACCATGTATGCAGTAAGTCCCATTCCTCTCGCAATCATGTGCAGACACTCCATTTTGCAGCCAGGCCCACACAGAAGTTCTGCCAGGCAGCTGACTGCGGATTTTCCTGCAAATACATTGCTGTCATAGTTGCAAAGTGGGTGGGGGTCTCGTACTCTGTGGGAGCCACCTCGCCGCGTAACTCCTCTGTTGTTCTCTTTGCTCGTGCCGCCTTTGTCAGCGATTCTATCGCTGTTGGCCACTGCTCACCGGTATACTGGTTGCAGTGTTCCTGGGGGAATTTCGTTCACCTGGTAGTGCAAGATTTCTTTCCAATAGTACTTCCACGGGCATCCTTCCCGTGGCAACATTTACTCACCAGCAGAGGGTAAAGAAGACAGAGAGCAGGTGTTCGGCCAAGCTTTTGTGCTTGTCTCCCACACTTGGCAGCAACTGCATTTTGAGGTTGAAGCGTTGCACCTCCAGAGGTTCTGTGATGTGATCATGTCCCACCTGGGAGCAGGTGGAGGACAGGAACTGGTGATGTGCCAGGCGCCACGTTCGGTAGAGTGAACGATGTTGAATGGGGTCATATGCTCGATGGCCTATGGCGACTCTGGATGCTGTCAATATTAAGGAGAGAAAATTTAATTGCCAGTTAAATTGTGTTGAATCTAAAATACTTCCTTTGGGGCGAAGCTGTCGGCCATTTCGCACACCTATATTATCACTGAATTTACTCAGCTTGAGGGACACAAGACCCGTAAATGCAAAACATACACTGAAAGACACTTTAAAGTTGATGTTGATATGAGAGCACACTACATGATGAACTTAGGAGAGTTAATACAATAAAACACGTCTAGTTATGGTATGAATGTTTTATTACCGCAAAGGTACAACAAAATGTTGCTGAACAGGAAAATGCATCTCTTGGTTAAACGGACCCGGCACTCTGGACCTGTCGGTGTTCACTACTGTGAAAAGTAAGTCACATGCCTTAAGTTAGAATTACGTAACAACACGTCTCACATGTGAAGTCCTGGTAAGCTACTTCAGGATGCAGGGAGGCCTCCCCTTGGCCAACTAAAAGTACTTAAATGTTCCTGAGTTACGTTAACTATTGCCATTAAAGAAAATGCAGCCTAGATTGAATTGCCAACAGGGATATGCGGAGCTTACTGTCTGCCCTGCTGGTTGTCTGGAGTGCTGAAGTCTGGCTATCGACATGGCGTCGATTTTGCCGCACATTTGACGAATCCGGCGCCAAAAATAAAAACATGAAAAATGGAACTTACTAACATGATAAATGAAACTGACATTGTATATAATTATGATTATAAAACTAAAACACATTGATGATATACTCGTGAATGCCAGAGCCCCAGATTTGGCTAAGAATGTGACGTCACGAGTATGTCACCGCACTTGAAAGATGATTTTTAAATGAAATTATGCCTCAGGTGGCTGATTCTCTATAGATGATTACAAGTGCCCTCTTATGATTAACATATTAAAATCGGAGTGTGTCTTAATGGTTATAATTAAAGGAATGTGTATGGATGTGACGACACACGGATTTCATCACTAGGAGCGGTTAATTATGGTGCAATCACTGCTAATATTGCCTAAAAATGCTCCTATTAATTAATGCGACTAGGGAGCCGCTTACCACATTCCTGCGGGAATGTGATTACTTGTCTTTTGACACTACTTGGACCCACATCGCACTCCGCATTCGGCCACGAGGCCCATCGACATTGCACACATCGGAAAGCTATGGGAATAAGTGGCACCGCTTATCCCAGTATTCCCTCCAATTGTTGTTGCGTCTAATGGTCGTGTCATAACGGGACACACTCGTCTAGGCCACATATCCATTCATCACGAGAGTTTCCTCTTGTGATGAATGTTAAATATTATGACCCGTGGCCACGAGTTACAGGCAGCAAGTAAAGTGAAAACGCCATTCTTGTCGACCTGCACTAATCGTCCCGTTACCTAATTTCGTCGGTCAAGTGTTGCCGTGTGGTAAATGCGTCCGTGATGGAACAAACACGCACAAGCGATACATGGACGTCAGAATACATCAAAGACCCCTCTCTGGTGACCGTTTGGTCCTCTCAGACCCCCAAGGGAATGTCATGTCACTAGGAGCAACAGGATGTCGGCGGGTGCAGCTGGTTGCGGGGTCTTAGGTTGTAAGGCATGTGATGATGCTGTGCTGCACTGCCTGCTGATAGTCCAGGGCGATGACTGCTGATGGTGAAGTGCCGCTGCCCGTTCTCTCTGAAGGGGGTTGTTCCCGTCGCAAGTGGTGCATGCCGGCCGATGCAGATGCTGATGCTAGGAGCAGCGGGGACGGGTCGAGTGCCATTCTTCCATTGACTCATCGCCGCTGCTGCTAATGCTGTCGCTACTCTTCAGACCCCACAACGGTCCTTCGTCTGGCGAGGGGAAAGGTATGCCGTCCCTTGCTGGACTTGAAGCTCCTTCTGATGAACCTTCCGCTGTGCCCCTGATGCGGTCCTCCGATGCGAGGCCAGCCGTATCATAGTCTTCGTTGGCATTGTGGCGAAGTCTTGTGGGCAGCTTCCCTGTGGGCTGATCAGGCCCGCAGTTGCCCCAGTGTCTCTACACTGGGTGTTGTGACACTCTGGTCCGACTCACTTCGGTTTGCAGTGCTTGCGATGTTAATGTCATGATATAATTGAGATGGTGTGACCTGTTCCTCTTGCTCCTCTTCTTCCCCTGCCAACCTTATGGATGTATGACTACCGGGTGTGACAGTGGGGAAAAGGTTCTGAAGAGCACTCCCATTTGTGCTTGAGCTTGCCTCTGTTTCGACATTATGTGTTCCTGCTACATGTTCTTGGCCATTGAGCCCTTCCTCTTGCTCAGGAACCTCTGCACTGGTCCTTGCATGGTTAGGCGAAGGTCGTAGTGGTGTACGGTTACCTTGCGGCTGTGGTTGACCGTGATGATGTACCCCAATGATATTACAACAACAGGTTGTCTGCTCCACTTAGGAGCTAACCCTGCACAAAAGTTGCGCTTAGCACTGCTCAGCCTGTGCTCGCAGACATTAACACGTTGTTCGGGCCTGAGCCTCTTTGGTGGGCATGTTGTTTCTGGCACCCATTGTCCTATATACCTCTCTTGGTGAATGCGAGCATTTTCCAGGTCTTACTCTTAACGCTGTTGCCTGCCTGCCGCTTTAGTTTGAGTCGCTGTTTGCCTGTTGTATTCCGAATTCTCCAGGGAGGGGCAGCTACCTTCTCTGCAGAATGGCAGCTGGTGATTGACCTGTGGCTATGTCCACCCTCTGTCTGATTGTGAACAAGGCCGAGGGCAGATATTCAGCCCAATTTGTGTGGTTTGATCCTACCCGCAGGCGCAACTGAGTCTTGAGGTCTTTGTTCCTCCTCTCAGATGGGTTGGGCCACAAGTGGTACATGGCCATTCTATGATACTGGACTACCCACCTGGTACACAATTCTCTCCAATACTTCCCCTTAAATTGTGTACTATTGTCTGTTCAGAGGCTGTGTGGTAGCCCCATCAGGGGTAGAATTTGGTCTCCAGTACACGGGCTATGTTGCGTGCCCTTGCACTGGAAACTGGGTATGCTTCCATCCATCTTGAGAACGAATCACTCACCACAAGAATGAATCTCTTGTTTTTAGGGGTGCATGGATATGGCCCCATCAGTTCCAGCAAGATGAACTCGAATGGTTCCTGTGGCATCCATGGTTATTGTTGCATTACTCCAACTGCTCGCCTATTCTAGCAGAGATTACACTTTACGCTCCCCTTCATGTATTTCCAGATGTCTCTGGTGACTCCAGGCCAGTGGAAATGGTTCTGCACATTTCTTGTGGTTTATGATGTGCCAGGGTGGCCTGAAAATCATGCATCATGTGCATGATGTAGCACCTGTGCTCGTACTATTTTGGGCACATAAAGCTTCCAGGCTGCTTCAGGACGATGTGGTCGTGTCTCGACACATGTGCCGTTCATTCGCCACCATTCCTGTTCATTCTCCTAATGGAGGTGACACGGCATTGGGTCTCTGTACACTGTAGTTGTGCAGTTAAAATACTGTCCTGCAAGTCGTCGACCTCGAGTTCTGCTTCCTCAGGAGCCTCGATGACGGCAAAGCTCACGCGGCCCTCGCCAGTTGTTAGGCGGTTGGCTGTGGTAGGGGAAGTTAGTCGTCCCACTCTTCTTTGCCCACCACTACCGTTTTGCCTTGCATACGTGAGAGCTCATCTGCTAGCTGATTCTTATCTCCTGGTATGTGCTCCACATCGAAATCGTATGCTCGGAGGAGTGTCTTGCATGATCATTTGCTCCTGGCTTCTTTCATGGTGTGAAGCCATAGTAAGTACCAGTTGTCAGTTAGTAGTGTGAACCATTGGTACTCTAGGTATGCCATATACTGTTTCATGGCCCACACTACGGCCAGACACTCTGGCTCGTTCACATTATACCCACCCTCATTTGCTCCGAATTTTGCACTGATATATTCAATGATGCACTTCTCTTGGTTGTCTCCAATTTGATAAAGGACTGCTCCCAAGCACTTCTCACTAGCGTCTGTCTGAAGGAATAAATGGTGACTTGGGTCGTGTCGAGCCAATGTTTTACACTCCCTGAAATTGCTCTTTATCTTTTGAAAACTTGCTTTGTGTTCAGCTGTTCACATGTACTTTATGTTTGGTGACATGTCAGCGAGTGGTGTGGTTATGGTTGCAAAATCCTGCATGTTCTACCACAGCCAGTTCACCAACCCAAAGCATTTCCTCAGTTGCTTCCTCATGTGCGGCACCTCGTAGTCGTTAATGAGGGCTAAATGTGCTTGTGTTGGCCAGCTTCTGTACTTGTTGACCATGTGCCCAAGAAACTGTATGCATGGGTGGCCAATGTGACACTTGCGGTTCGTACACAGCTTGTTGATGGCTAGTCTAATCAAGACTAGTTACAGGTGTTGGATGTGGTCATCCCAGGTTTCGGACCAGATGACCACGTCATCCAGATACACTAGGGAAAAATCTTCAATGTACCCGTCGAGTACTTGGACCATCATTGTCTGAAAAGATGCCAGTGCGCACTTCAAGCCAACAGGCATTGCACAGAAGTGGAACCTTCTCCCATCTGGGGCTGTGAACGCCGTCTTGTGGCAGTCTGCAGGTTTTAGTGGACACCTGCCAGTACCCACTGTGCAGGTTCAATAATGTCATGACCTTAGCCTTGCCCAAGGTATGCAAAGCATCCTTAACACTTATGTAGGGAGGCAGGGCACTCAGTGCGATTTGGTTGATTGCTCTAAAATCCACATGGAAACGCCACACCCGTTTTTCTTGGGTGCCAAGGTGACCGCGCTGTTGTAGTGGCTGCAGGTGGGTTCAATCTCACCCTCAGCTAGCATTTCTTCAATCTGGTCATTAATGATGGTACATTGATGCGGCTGGTAACTTCTGGGGCAAGTAGATTGGTCGGTCATGTTCCAGTGGAGTACAATGCTCAGCTATGGTCGTTCGGCGCAGTGGGTCTCCTGCAGCAAAAACTTTGCATCGTTCATCCAGTATGTGTTGCACCATCTCTCTGTATTCCGGAGGGACAGCATGATCGAGTTCATCTAGTTACCATCTGGGCTCCTTACCAGTGTGTTGGGATTCGTTGTCGTACACCGTTCGCCTTTACTTCAGGCCGAAATGGTTCCTACGGGCGGCTGGCTCATCAATGGCCTTTTGTTCGCTGAGCCAGGGGATACTCAAGATGGTATCCTCCCGTAGGTCCCAGACACGAGGGCAGTAGTGATGGTGTCCACATCTCTAATTCGGACGGTAATCAGTGTCTCTCCCATTGATTCCCCTGTGTTCTGCTTCATTCTGAGGTGTAATTTAGCTCGTGTCCACGAATATGATGTGCACTAAATTATGACTGGCTGCTGTGTCTATTAATGCATGGCATGGTGCTGATTTAAATGTACTGCAATTCTAATCATTCTGTTTTGTGTTTTGTTGATTTGCTTGATGATTGGTTGCTACTTTTGATTTCTGCCTGCTCGACTTGTTGAAGAGGCATTGTACCATGGGGGCCCTTTGCCCTGGGGTAGTGAGAGTCTGGCTCGCCTACCCCAACGGTCCATTTCCCGTCGGTGGTTTGTTGATGTTCTATGGTTGGTTGCATTATGGGCACTGATTGTGCCCAAGCATTTTCCTTATTCTTTGCAATAAAGGCACGCAAATGGCGGCTCATGTGGGCCTCCTACCATGCCCGAGGTTGATGATATCCTTGATGCCATCTTGGGTTCGGGGTTTGTTCTTGTCTGGAATGCTCCTGCTCCTATTACCTTGTTCACTGCCGGTTGCTCCTCTGTCCGCTACCTCTGCTATAAGTTTTTTCTCCGTCGCGAATGATATCCATCACTCTCTCTAGTCGCAGCATTTTGTTCTCGGCTGGCTTGGTCCAGCAATGCGGCAGAGTGTATGAAGTCCTCCGTGCTACTGTGAATTAACGGTGTCATTGCTAGCCTGTTTTCCCTCTTACAGTTGACGCAACTACTTCGAGGATCTCACGCTCGCTCATGTGTGGATAAAAGTTTTTGATTTGCCCTATTTTCCTCATTGCAAACGCGTTCAGGGATTCACACGCTTTTTGCACTTCTAGCACAGCTCTGCTCTGTGCTTGCAATGAGAAGTAGGTATTGGTAAATCTACTTGGAAGCTGTTAAGAAATACTACCCATTAATACCATACTGACTGATTGCTTTCCACCAATTACTTGCCTCGCCGGCCAATTAAGTCCCTATACAGTTTAGCCACTCTTGCTGGCACGTCCTGTATCTCTCTAAGCGTGTTGTGCAGTCGCTTAGGAATGGCTGCGGGCCCTCACTTGGTAGGCATGAAAACGTTGTTAACTGCTGAAATCAAGCCGGGGTTGTACCGGCTTGGCGGCTCTTGTGATTGCTGTAAATAAATCTGGATTATTATGATTGTTTTGTTGTGGGTATGAGACACACGTGGATTGTGACATCTCTTTCTGTGGTTCTTCTGTCCGTCTGGGTAAGGGTGTTGAATGTGCCAGTGGGATTTGTTACACACTGGCCCATTCTGAATGTTTCCATGCACAAAGATGTGGACTAGACAATTACGCCCTACTACTGACTTGACTTCTGACAGCAGTGATGGGAATACACATTGTCTGCAGCGGAATCTCTGGGCGGCTTGATTTGCTATATCTTGCCCGGTCAGACATTGCCAGTGCGTTTTGCGTCCACACGTCTCACACCTCACGGTTTCTTGTGATCCTTGCCCTGAAAATTTCCTGTTGACACTGTTCATGCGTTTGTAAATGTTCTGCTTTTACTGCTTTGGGAATTTTGTCTGTTCGGAAAAGAATGTATCTGCACGTTTCACAGAGAATATGGCCTTGCTGATCTATGGTGGCCTTTTCAGTCCGGCTCAAACATTCCGGATGAAAACTACTTGCACACTGTACACAAATTATGGTTCCGTTTCCCCTTTCTGCACATGTAATTTGTTTCGCATACCTGCCATTTTGCCATTGCGATTACATTTGCTGTGGAGTTGAAATCGATTAAGTGTGGCTGTTCACATTCACAAACAAATTCGCTTGGCAAACCTTGTTCATTTTGCGGGAGTTGTATTTTGCCACAGTCGGAACACAAATTTGTTGGTGTACCACCTGAGATACAATTCAATGTTTTGCCCACTCGGGCTCTGTTTGCAGTGATTATTCTTTCTTTGCGAATTCTCAAATTATGTGTTTCCATACACGGACATATTACTTATTCAAAGGGATTTGTACCCATTGTGGGTTGTACATATGTCAAACGTAATGGTTTCACTTGGCTTGTGCTTTTACACCAGTTCAAATGCTTCCGGACTGTATCTCGTACCGCTGCGTGCTGTGGAGCACAGGCTTCTAAGTCAAACATTGTGTTGTTACAGAGCTGGCCCTCTTTTTTTCTAAACTACCTTATTCTAAGAGTTATGTGAAGTTAAGGCCCAAAAGGTAGGGCGGGATTTTATTGTGTTTCGGGGCTAACCTCTAATGCCCACTAGAAAGGAAAATCATGCAAGGAGATATCCATCGTGGTAAAGAGGGATTGGGCAGCCATGGCCTGCACTTTGGGGCCATGACTACCTCACTAATTTTGCTTAGAGCAAGTCTTAACTATAAGAGCACGGGAAAGACCATCAAGAGAGACGTAAAAACCCTTGCGACAGAGAAGTAAAAATTTCAAAAATTATTGCATGCATTAAATTAAATTAAATACAATGCTACAGAAGACATAGTGTTTGGAAAACATACTCTTAGTTAATAGAGTTGGAAAGACTACAATAGAGAGACCGGGAAGTAGAGAAGGGGGGGAGCTGGCTCTCAGTCGCCCTACACGGGAGGAGAGGGATTTACTGTTACTATGGCACCTTTCTTTCCTGCTGCGACAGGTGTTCCAGCCGACCGGTTGGAGTGTGTGTTTTCCTCGTATACTGCTTGATTTAAAAACGGAAAAATTACTTTGACAGTTATCTCCAAAATTAGTTCTGGACTCTTGACTTATGATTGCAGCACAACAGCTTTGAAAAGCTTGCAAAAATGCTCTTGACAAATGGCTGTAAAAATTTTGTTGACTTTTGAAAAAAATGCTCAGAAAAGTTTAAAAAATTAATTTAATTGACCGTTGCACTTTTAAGTTCGTTAATCTCTGCGATGGAACAAATGGGCACAAGGGATACATGGATGTCAGGAACATGCCAAGACTCGCCCGCGACGCTCTTTGGGGTTAGTCCGTGCATGATGTACTGAGGTCTTTAGGTGATGTACATGCCACCGGTTGCAATATCTCTTGCCATCTTCTCCACGTAAATTGTGTGCCATTGTCGGTTAAAACTTGCCTGGGATAC
>CM057005.1:6574866-6597653 GCA_029891345.1 Dryococelus australis | reverse complement strand
CAATTAGTTACATGCTTTCTACTTAGAAGTATTGCAGTGTAGGCTTACCACTCAAAAGTTTTGAAATAAATATATCCCTAAAACAACAAATGATATACATCTGATTTATATAGCTGAATTAAACTGTTGTTATCTTTCCTAAGCAAATCATAGATATTATATACTAGTAAGGACAATTAGTTACATGCATAAAGCTTAGAAGTAATGAAGTGTAGGCATACCACTCAAACGTTGTGTAAAAAATACATCAAAGAATCGACAATTGCGATAATTGTGTCCTATATAGCTGAATTGAACTGTTGTCATCATTCTAAAGCACTCTTCGTTATTATATTCTTATAAAGACAATTAGGTTCATGAGTACTTCTTTCATATATTGAAGTGTAGGTATAAGACTCAAAAGTTGTGAAATAAATTCATCCCATAATCGAAAATTGAGATACATGTGTTCTATATAGCTTAATTAAACTGTTGTCATCATTCCTAATCAAACCATAGATATTACAATCTTGTAAGTACAATTAGTTACATGCGTACTTCTTTGATGTATTGAATTGTAGGCATACCATACAAAAGTTTTGTAATAAATATATCCGAAAAACGACATATGAGATAAATGTGTTCTATATAGCTGAATTGAACTGTTGTCATCATTCTTAAGGAAAATGTAGTTATTACATTCTTCTAAGGACAATTATTTACATGCGTACTTCTTAGAAGTATTGAAGTGTAGGCATAACAGTCAAAAGTTTTGTAATAAATATATCCCAAGAACGACAAATGAGATACATGTGATCAATATAAATGATTAGATCTGGTGTCATCATTCCTAAGCAAATAATAGATATTTCATTGTAGTAACGACAATTAGTTACATGCATACTTCTTAGAAGTATTGAATTGTATGCATACCACTCAAATGTTGTGTAATAAATACATTCCAGAATCGACAATTTAGATACATGTGTCCTATATAGCTGAATTGAACTGTTGTCATCATACTTAAACAAATCGTGGTTATTACATTCTTGTAAGGAAAATTAGTTGCATGGGTACTTCTTAGAAGTATTGAAGTGTAAGCATACCTCTCAAAAGTTTTATAATAAATGCACTCCAGAATCGACAATTGAGATTCATGTGACCTATAAAGCTGAATTGAACTGTTGTCATCATTCTTAAGAAAATTGTAGTTATTACATTCTTGTAATGACAATTAGTTGCATGGGTACTTCTTAGAAGTATTGAAGTGTAATCATCCCTCTCAAAAGTTTTATAATAAATGCATCCCAGAATCGACAATTGAGATACATGTGTCCTATATAGCTGAATTGAACTGTTTTCATCGTTCTTAAGCAAATCGTAGTATTACATTCTTGTAAGGACAATTAGTTACATGCTTTCTTCTTAGATGTATTGAAGTGTAGGCATACCACTCAAAAGTTTTGTAATAACTATATCCCAAACACGATAAATGAGATACATGTGTTCTATATAGCTGAATTGAACTATTGTCATCATTCTTAAGCAAATCGTAGTTATTACATTATTCTAAGGACATTTATATACATGCGTACTTCTTAAAAGTCTTGAAGTGTAGGTATACCAGTCAAAAATTTTGTATTAAATATATCCCAAGAACGACAAATGAGATACTTGTGATGAATATAGCTGATTTGAACTGTTGTCATCATTCCTAAGCAAATAATAGATATTACATTCTAGTAACGACAATTAGTTACATGTATACTTCTTAGAAGTATTTAAGTATATGCATACCACTCAAAGGTTGTGTAATAAATACATCCCAGAATCGACAATTCAGATACATGTGTCCTATATAGCGAATTGAACTGTTGTCATCATAATTAAGCAAATCGTATTTATTACATTCTTGTGAGGACAATTAGTTTCATGCGTACTTCTTAGAAGTATTGAAGTATAAGCTAACCACTCGAAAATTTTGTTATAAATATATCCCAAAAACGTCAAATGAGATACATGAGTTCAATATAGCTGAATTGAACTTTTGTCATCATTCTTAAGCAAATCGAAGTTATTACATTCTTGTAAGGACAATTAGGTACATGCGTACTTCTTAGAAGTATTGAATTGTATGCATACCACTCAAATGTTGTGTAATAAATACATCCCAGAATCGACAATTGAGATACATGTGTCCTATAAAGCTGAATTGAAATTTTGTCATCATTCTTAAGCAAATCGTAGTTATTAAATTCTTTTAGGACAATTAGTTAAATGCGTACTTCTTAGAAGTATTAAAGTGTGGGCTAAAAACACAAATTTTTGTTATAAATATACTCCAAAACGTCAAATGAGATACATTTGTTTTATATAGCTGAATTAAACAATTGTCATCATTCCTAATCAAATCATAGATATAAAATTCATGTAAGGACAATTAGTTACTTGCGTATTTCTTAGAAGCATTGAAGTGTAATCATACCACTCAAAAGTTTTGTAGTAAATATATCCCAAAAACGACAAATAATATAATTGTGATCTAGATAGCTGAATTGAACTGTTGTCATCATTTCTAAGCAAATAATAGATATTACACTCTAGTAGGACAATTAGTTACATGCATACTGCCTAGAAGTATTTTAAGTGTAGGCATACCACTCAAAGGTTGTTATAAATACATTCCAGTATCGACAATTGATATACATGTGTCCTATATAAATGAATTGAACTTTTGTCATCATTCTTAAGCAGATCGTAGTTATTACATTCTTGTAAGGACAATTAGTTACATGCGTACTTCTAAAAATTATTGAAGTGAAGGCATACCACTCAAATGTTTTTTAATATATATATCCCAAAAAACGACAAATTAGATACATGTGTTCTATATAGTTTTAATTGACATGTTATCATTCTTAAGCAAATCGTAGTTATAGCATTCTTGTAATGACAATTAGTTGCGTTGGTACTTATTAGAAGTATTGGGGTAAGCATACCTCTCAAAAGTTTTATAATAAATGCATCCCAGAATCGATAATTAAGACACATGTGTTCTATATAGCTGAATTGTACTGTTGTCATCAATCTTAACCAAATCGTAATTATTATATTCTTGTACGGACAATTAGTTACATGCGTACTTCTTACAAGTATTGATGTGAAGGCATACCAGTCAAAAGTTTTGTAATAAACATATCTCAAGAATGACAAATGAGAATCATGTGATCTATATAGCTGAAGTGAACAGTTGTCATCAGGTAGAAGATTAGTAATTAGCCACTATGGTGATATGACACTTCAAACCTAACAGACTCCCCCTGGTATCAAATAAGTTGATCCTATTATTTTCCATGTGAAGGTAGAAGATTTAGGTTAGCCACTATGGTGATATGCCACTACAATACAAAAGGACGCCCCCTATATCTTTAAAGTTGTAACCTATTATTTTCCATGTGCAGGTAGAAGATTCGTAATTATTCACTTAGGTGATATGAGACTACAATCAAATGGATTACCCATGGTAACTTACAATTCTTCCTATTATTTTCCTTGTGCAGGTTGAAGATTTGTAATTACCCACAATGGTGATATGCTACAAAAAAGAAACGGACTCCCCCTGGTATCTTACAAGATGTTATTATTATTTTCCATGTGCAGGTAGAAGATTTGTAATTAGCCACTATGGTGATATGCCACTGCAATCCAAATGGACTCCCCCTGGTATCTTAAGAGTTGTTCCTCTTATTTTCCATGTCCAGGTAGAAGAAATGTAATTAGCCACTATTGTAATAATCCATTGCAATTCAAACGGACTCCCCCTGGTATCTTTCCAGTTGTTCCTATTTTTTTCCATGTGCAGGTAGAAGATTCGTAATTAGTCCCTATGGTGATATGCCTCTTCAATCCAAACTAAATTCCCCTGTTATCATAAAATTGTTCCTATTATTTTCTATGTGCAGGTAGAAGTTTTGTAATAAGCCACTATGGTGATATGTTAAAAATAAAACAAACTGACTCTCCCTGGTACCTTACTCGTTATTCCTATTATTTTCCATGTGCAGGAAGAAGATTAGTTATTATCCACTATGTTGATATGCCACTACAATCCAAACTTACTCCCCCTTGTATCCTATTATTATTAATATTATTATTGATTATTGATTATTGATATTATTATTGATCCTATAATTTTCCATATGAAGGTAGAAGATTTGGATTAGCCACTATGGTGATATGCCACTAAAATCCAAACTGACTCCCCCTGGTATCTTATCAATTGCTCCTATTATTTACCATGTGCAGGCAGAATATTCATAAGTCTTTATAGTGTTCTGCCACTACAATCCAACGGACTCCCCCTGGTTTCTTACCTGTTGTTCCTATTATTTTCCATGTGCAGGTAGAAGATTTTTAATTAACTAAAAGTTGATATGCCACTACAATCCAAATGGTCTCCCCTTGTTATCTCCCCAGTTGTTCCTATTATTTTCCATGTGCAGGTAGAATATATGTAATTAGCCACTATGTTGTTATTTCACTATAAACTAAATAGACTCCCGTGAGTAACATATCAGTTGTTCTATTTAGTTTCCATGTGCAAGTAGAAGATTTGTAGTTAGTCACTATGGTGATATGCCAATGCAATCCAAATGGATTGCCCCTTGTATCTTAACAATTGATCATTATATTTTCCATGTGCAGGTAGAAGATTTGTAATTAGTCACTATGGTCTTATGCGACTACAATCCAAACGGTCGTTCACAGGTATTATACCAGTTCTTCCTATTATTTTCCATGTGCAGGTATAAGATTTGTAATTAGCCAGTATGATGATTTGCCACCACAATACAAACATACTCCTCCTGGTATTAAACCAGTTGTTTGTATTATTTACAAGGTACAGGTTGAATATTCGTAAGTCATTATGGTCATATGCCAATACAATCCAAACGGACTCCCCCTGGTATCTTATCAGTTATTCCTATTATTTTGAAATTGCAGGTTGAAGATTTGTAATTAGCCACTATGGTGATATGCCACTACAAACCCAACTTACACCGCCTGGTATCTTACCAGTTCTACCTATTATTTTCCATGTGCAGGTAAAAGATTCGTAATTAGTCACTATGTTGATATTCCACTACAATCCAAACGGACTACCACTGGTATCTTAAAACTTGTTCCTATTATTTTCCATGTGCGAGAAGAAGATTTGTAATTAGCCACTTAGGTGATATGCTACAACAAAACAAACGGACTCCCCCTTGTATCTTACTTGTTGTTCCTATTTTTTTCCATGTGCAGGTAGAAGATTTGTATTTGGCCAATATCTTGATATGCGACTACAATCTAAATTGATTCCCCCTGGTATCTTACAAGTTGATACTATTATTTTCTATGTGTAGGTAGAAAATTTGTAATTAGCAACTATGGTGATATGTTACAACAAAACCAACTGATTCTCCCTGGTATCTTACTCGTTATTCCTATTATTATCCATGTGCAGGCAGAAGATAAGTAATTTGCCACTATGGTGATATGCCACTAAAATCAAAACTGACTCCCCTGGTATCTTACCAATTAAACCTATTATTTTCCATGTGCAGGTAGAAGATTTGTAATTTGCCACTTTGGTGATATGCTACAACAATCCAAACGTACTCCCACTTGTACCTTACCAGTTGTTTGTTTTTATTTTCCATGTGCAGGTAGCAGATTTGCAACTATCACTTTGATTATATGCCACTACAATCCAAATGGATTGCCACTGGTATCTTACCCGTTGAACCTATTATTTTCCATGTGCAGGTAGAAGATTCGTAATAAGTATCTATGGTGATATGCGACTACATTCCAAACGGACTTCCACTGGTATTTTATCAGTTCTTCCATTTATTTTCCATGTGCAGGTAGAATATTTGTAATTAGCAACTAAGATTATTTGCCGCCACAATCCAAACAAACCACCCCGGTATCTTTCCAGTTGTTATTATTTACCAAGTGCAGGTAGAATATTCATAAGTCATTATGGTGATATGCCACTACAACCAGCGGACTCCCATTGGTATCTTTGCATTGTTCCTATTATTTTCCATTTGCAGATAGAAGATATGTAATAAGCCACAATGTTGATATGCCACTGCAATCCAAACGGACTCCCCCTGGTATTTACCAGTTGTTACTATTATTTTCCATGTGCAGGTAGAAGATTCGTAATTAGCCACTATGGTGATATATATTACTACAATCAAAACGGACTACCCCTGGTATCTTACAAGTTGGTCCTATTATTTTCCAAGTGCAGGTAGAAGATTTGTAATTAGCCACTATGGTGATATGCTACAACAAAATAAACGGACTCTCCATGTTATCTTACTCGTTTTTCTTATTTTTTTCCATGTGCAGGCAGAAGATTTGTAATGAGCCAATATGGTGATATGCCACTATAATCCAAACTGACTCCTACTGGTATCTTACCAATTGATCCTATTATTTTCCATGTGCAAGTAGAAGATTTGTAATTAGCCACTTTGGTGATATGCTACAACAAAACAAACGGACGCCCCCTGGTATTTTACTCATTTTTCCTATTATTTTCCATGTGCAGGTAGAAGATATCTAATTGGTCACTATGGTGGTATGGCTCTACAATCGAAACGGATTGCCCCTGGTATCTTAACAGTTGATCATATTATTTTCCATGTGCCGGTAGAAGATTCGTAATTAGTCACTATGGTGATATGCGACTACAATCCAAACGGACTTCCCCTGTATCTTACAATTTGTATCCTATTATTTTCCATGTGAAGGTAGAAAATTCGTAATTATTCAATATGGTGAAATGCCACTACAATCCAAACGGACTCCCTTTGGTATCATATTAGTTGTTCCTATTATTTACCATGTGAAGGAAGAAGATTTGGATTAGAAACTATGATATTATGCCACTTCAATCAAAATGGACTCCCCTGGTATCATACAAAGTGTTTCTATAATTTTCCATGTGCACGTAGAAGATTCGTAATTAGTCACTATGGTGATATTCCATTACAATCCAAACAGAATACCCCTGGTATCTTAAAAGTTGATCCTATTATTTTCTATGTGCAGGTAGAAAATTTGTAATTATTTACTATGGTGATATGTTACAACAAAACAAACTGACTCTCCCTGGTATCTTACTCGCTATTCCTATTAAATTCTATTTGCAGGCTGAAGATTAGTTATTAGCCACTATAGTGATATGCCACTACAAATCAAACTGACTCCCCCTGGTATCTTACCAATTTATCCTATTATTTTCTATGTGCAGGTAGAATATTTGTTATTAGCCACTATGTTGATATGCTACAACAAAACTCATGGTCTCCCCCTGGTATCTTACTCGTTATTCCTATTATTTTCCATGTGCAGATAGAAGATTTTTAATTAACCACTATGGTGATATGCGACAACAATCTAAACTGACTCCCCCTGGTATCTTACCAATTGATCCTTTTATTTTCTATGTGCAGGAAGAAGATTTGTTATAAGCCACTTAGGTGATAAGCTACAACAAAACAAACGGACTCCCCTTGGTATCTTACTCGTAGTTCCTATTATTTTCAATTTGCAGGTAGAAGTTTGTATTAGCCACTATGGTGATATGCAACTACAATCCAAACTTACTCCCCGCGGTATCTTACCAATTGATCCTATTATTACCCATGTGCAGGTAGAAGATTTGAAATTAGCCACAATTGTGATAAGATACTACAAAACACACATACTCCACCTGGTATCTTACAATATATTATTATTATTTTCCACGTGCAGGTAGAAGATTTAAATGAGCCACTATGGTGATATGCCGCTACAATCCAAATGGACTCCTCCTGTTATCTTACAAGTTGTAACCTATTATTTTCCATGTGAAGGTAGAAAATTCGTAATTAGTCACATTGTTGCTATGACACTACAATCCAAACCGACCATCCTTTTTATCTTAACAGTTGTTCCTATTATTTTCCATGTGCACTTAGAAGATTTGTAATTAGCAATTATGGTGATATGTTCTACAAAACAAATGGATTCCCCCTTGTATCTTCCAGATGTTCCTATTATTTTCCATGTGCAGGTAGAAGATTTGTAATTAGCCACTATGGTGTAAAGCCACTGGAATCCATATGGACTCTCCCTGGTATCTTACCAGTTGAGCCTATTTTTTCTCCATGTGCAGGTAGAAGATTCTTAATTATTCACTATGGTGATATGCGACTACAATCGAAACGGACTTCCACTGGTATCTTACCAGTTCTTCCTATTATTTTCCATGTTCAGGTCGAAGATTTGTGTTTAGCCAATATGGTGATATGCTACTACAATCCATACGGAATTCCACTGGTATCTTAATAGTTCTTCCTATTATTTTCCATGTGCAGGTAGAAAATTGTATTCAGCCACTAAGGTGATATGCCACTTAAATCCAAATGGACTCCTCCTGGTATCTTACCAGTTGTTCCTATTATTTTCCATGTTCAGGTAGAAGATATGTAATAAGCCACTATGGTGATATGATACTTCAATCCAAACGGACTCCCATTAGTATATTACCAGTTGTTCCTATTATTTTCCATGTGCAGGTAGAAGATTCATAATTAGTCACTATGGGGATATGCCACTACAATCCAAACGGACTCCCCCTGGGGTCTTACGTATTGTTCCTTTTATTTTCCATGTGAAGGTAGAAGATTATATTAGCCACAATGGTGATTTGCCACTACAATCCAAACGGACTCGCCCTGTTATCTTACGAGTTGTAACCTATTATTTTCCATGTGAAGGTAGAAATTTCGTAAGTAGTCACAATGGTGATATGATACTACAATTCAAAAGGACCATCCTTGGTATCTTACCAGCAGTTAATATTATTTTCCAAGTGAAGGTAGAAGATTATATTAGCCACAATGGTGATATGCCACTACAATCCAAACTTACACGCCCTGGTATCTTACCAGATGATGCTATCATTTTCCATTTGGAGGTAGAATATTTGTTTTTAGCCACTATGGTGATATGCCACTACAATTCAAACGGACTCCCATCGGTGTCTTATGTGGTATTCCTATTATTTTCCATGTGAAGGTAGAAGATTTGGATTCCACTACAATCCAAACGGACTCCCCTTGGTATCTTACAAGTTATAACCTATTATTTAACATTTGCAGGTAGAAGTTTAATAATTGGCCACTATGGTGATATGCCACTACAATCCAAAAGGACTCCCCCTAGTATCTTACCTATTGTTCCTTTTAATTTCCATGTGCAGGGAACGATTTGTAATTATCACTCTGGGTATCTGCCATTACAATCCAATCGGATTGCCCTGGTATCTTAACAGTTGAACCTATGAATTTTCATGTACAGGTACAAGATTCGTAATTAGCAACTATGGTGATATGACACCAGAATGCAAACAAACCCCCCTGTTATCTTTCATGTTGTTCGTAATATTTATCATGTGCAGGTAGAATATTCATATGTCATTTTAGTGATTACGCCACTATGCCACTACAATCCATCGGTCTCCCGCTGGTATCTTAAAAGTTGTTCCTATTATTTTGCATGTGCAGATAGAAGATTGAAAATTAATCACTTTGGTGATATGCCACTACACTAAAAACGGAATGCCCCAGATATCTTATCGTTGATCCTTAATCTTTCCATGTGCAGGTAGAAGATTCATAATTATTACTATGGTGATATGCGATTCCAATTCAAACGGACTTCCACTGGTTTCTTATCAGTTCTTCATATTATTTTCCATGTTCAGGTAGATGTCATGTAATTAGCAACTATGGAGATTTGAAAACAAAAACCAAACAAACCCCCCTGGTATCTTACAAGTCGTTTGTATTAATTAACAATGTGCAGGTAGAATATTCATAAGTCATTATGGTAATATGCCACTACAATCCAAACGGACTCCCCTGGTATCTTACAAGTTGTTCCTATTATTTACAATGTGCAGGTAGAAGAATCGTAATTAGTCAATATGGTGATATGCCTGTACAATTCAAACGGACTCCCACTGGTATCTCATTTGTTGATCCTATTATTTTACATGTGAGCGTAGAACATTTGGATAACCACTATGGTGATATGGCAGTTCAATCCATAGGGACTCCCCCAGGTATCATACAAATAGTTTTTATTATTTTCCATGTGCAGGTAGAAGATTCGTAATTTGTCACTACTGTGATATGCCATTACAATCCAAACGGAATTACCTTGGTTTCTTAAAAGTTGTTCCTATTATTTTCTATGTGCAGATAGAAAATTTGTAATTAGCCATTAAGGTGATATGCCACTACACTCAAAACGGACTCCCCCTGGTATCTTAGCAGATGTTCCTATTATTTTCAAATTTGCAGGTTGAAGATTTGTAATTAGCCACTATGGTGATATATCAATACAATCCAAACGGACCCCCCCCCTTGTATCTTAACAGTTGTTCATATTATTTACCATGTGCCAGTAGAATTTTCTTAATTTATTATGGTGATATGCCACTAAAATCCAAGCTGACTCCCACTGGTATCTTAACAGATGTTCCTATTATTTCCCATATTAAGGTAGATGATTCGTAATTAGTCACTTTGGTGATATGCTACTACAATCCATACGGACTTCCACTTGAATCTTACCAGTTCTTCCTATTATTTTCCATATGCAGGTAGAAGATTTGTAATTAGCCACTTAGGTGATATGCCACTTCAATCCAAATGGACTCCCCCTGGTATCTTACCAGTTGTTCCTATTAATTTCTATGTGCAGGTAGAAGATGTGTAATTAGCCACTATGCTGATATGTCACTACAAACCAAACAGAGTCCCGCTATTATCTTACCAGTTGTTCCTTTTATTTTCCATGAGCAGGTAGAAAATTTGTAATTAATCACAATAGAAGTAAGCCAATTCTATCCAAATGGATTGCCCCTGGTATCTTACTTATTGATCCTATTTTTTCCATGTGCACGTAGAAGATTCGTAATTATTCACTATGGTGCTATGCCACTACAATCCAAACTGACTCCCCCTAGTATCTTATCAATTGATAATATTTGTTTCCATGTGCAGGTAGAAGATTTGTAATTAGCAACTATGGTGATTTGCCACTACATTCCAAAAGGACTCCCCTGGTATCGTACCAGATGTTCCTATTATTTTCCATGTGTAGTTAGAAGATATGAAATTAGCCACTATGAATATATGCCACTATAATCCAAACGGACTTCCCTAGTATCTTATCAGTTGTTCCTTTTAATTTCCATTGCAGATAAAAGATATGTAATTAGTCACTATGGTGATATGCCACTACACTCCAAACAGAATGTCCCAGGTATCTTAAGGTTGATCCTATATCTTTCCATGTGCAGGTAGAAGATTCATAATTAGTAACAATGGTGATATGCGATTACAATTCAAACGGACTTCCACTGGTATCTTATCAGTTCTTCCTATTATTTTCCATGTGAAGGTAGAAGATTTGGATTAGCCACTAAGGTGATATGCCACTACAATCCAAACGGACTCCCCCTGTTATCTTACAAGTTGTTCCTATTTTTACCATGTGCAGGTAAAAGAATCGTAATAAGTCACTATGGTGATATGCCATTACAATCCAAACGGAATACCCCTTGTATCTTAAAAGTTGTTCTTATTATTTTCTATGTGCAGGTTGATGTTACGATTTTAGTCACTATGGTGATATGCTACTACAATCCATACGTACTACCACTGATATCTTAACAGTTCATCCTATTATTTTCCATGTGCAGGTAGAACATTTGTAATTCGCCACTAAGGTAATATACCTCTTCAATCCAAACGGCTTACCCCTGGTATCTTACCAGTTTTTCCTATTATGTTCCATGTGCAGATAACAGAAATGTAATAAGCCACAATTTTGATATGCCTCTGAAATCCAAATGGACTCCTCCTGGTATCTTACCACTTGTTCCTATTATTTTCCATGTGCAGGTAGAAGATTTGTAATTAGTCAATATGGTGATATGCCACTACAATCCAAACGGATTCCCCTTGGTATCATATTAGTTGTTCTTATTATTTTACATGTGAAGATAGAAGATTTGGATTAGCCACTACGATGATATGCCATTTCAATCCAAATGGACTCCCCCTTGTATCATACAAAGTGTTTCTATTATTTTCCATGAGCAGGCAGAAGATTTGTAATTAGCCACTATGGTGATATGCCATTACAATCCAAACGAAATACCCCTTGTATCTTAAAAGTTGTTCTTATTATTTTCTATGTGCAGTTAGAAAATTAGTAATTAGCCACTATGGTGATATGTTACAACAAAACAAACAGACTCTCTCTTATAATTTACTCTTCATTACTATTAATTTTTATTTGCAGGCAGAAGATTAGTAATTAGCCTCTATAGTGTTATGCCAATACAATCCAAACTGACCCCCCCTGGTATCTTACCAGATGTTCCTATTATTTTCCATTTGCAGGTAGAAGATTTGAAATTAGCCACTACGGTGAAATGCCACTGCAATCCAAATGGACTCCCCCTGGTATCTTACCAGTTGTTCCTCTTATTTTCATTGTGCAGGTAGAAGATTTGTAATTAGCCACTATGGTGATATGCCACTGCATTCCTAACACTCCCCCTTGTATCTTACCAGTTGTTCCTATTATATTCCATTTGCAGGTAGAAGATTCGAAATTATTCACTGTGGTGATATATCACTACAATCAAAACGGACTACCCCTGGTATCTTACAAGTTGGTCCTATTATTTTCCAAGTGCAGGTAGAAGATTGGAAATTAGCCACTATGGTGATATGCCTCTACAATCCAAACTAACTCCCCCTGGTATCTTACCAATTGATCCTATTATTTTCCATGTGCAGGTAGAAGATTTGTAATTTGGCACTATGGTAACATGATACAACAAAACAAACGGATGCCCCTGGTATTTTACTCGTTATTCCTATTATTTTCCATGTGCAGGTAGAAGATTTCTAATTGGTCACTATGGTGGTATGCCACTACAATCGAAACGGATTGCCCCTGGTATCTTAACAGTAGATCAAATTATTTTCCATGTGCCAATAGAAGATTCGTAATTAGTATCTATGGTGATAGGCGACTACAAGCCAAACGGACTTCCTCTGGTATCTTACCAGTTCTTCCATTTATTTTCCATGTGCAGGTAGAAGATTTGTAATTAGCAACTATGTTGATTTGCCACCACATACCAAACAAACTCCCCCTAGTATCTTGCAAGCTGTTTGTATTATTTTCCATGTGTAGTTATAATATTCGTAGTCATTATGGTGAAATGCGACTTCCATCCAAACGGACTTCTCCTTATGTCTTACCAGTTGTTACTAATATTTTCCATGTGCAGGTATAAGATTTGTAATTAGCCACTATGGTGATATGCTAATACAATCCAAACGGACTCCCCCTGGTTTCTTACCAGTTCTTCCAATTATTTTCAATGTGCAAGTAGATGATTTGTAATTAGCCACTATGGTGATTTACCACCACAATCCAAACAAACTCCCCTTTGTATCTTAACAGTTGTTCGTATTATTTAACATGTGCAGGTAGAATATTCGTAAGTCATTATGGTGATATGCCACTACAATCCAAAAGGACTCCCCCTGGAATCTTACCAGTTGTTCCTATTTTTTCCATGTGTAGATAGAAGATTTTTAATTAACCACTATGGTTATATGCCACTACATTCCAAACGGACTCCCCCTGGTATCTTAGCAGTTGTTCGTATTATTTTCCATGTGCAGGTAGAAGATTCGTTATTAGTCACTAAGGTGATATGCCACTACAATCCAAACTGACTCCCCTGGTATCTTATGAGTTGTTCCTATTAATTTCCATTTCAGGTAGAAGATTTGAACTTAGCCACAAAGGTGATATGCTAGTACAAAACAAACGGACTCCACATGGTATCTTACCAGTTGTTCCTATTATTTTCCATATACAGGTAGAAGATTCGAAATTAGTCACTATGGTGATATGCCACTACTAACCAAATGGACTACCCTTGGTATATTACAAGTTGTTCCTATTATTTTCCATGTGCAGGTAGAAGATTTGTAATTAGCCACTATGGTGATTTGCCCCTACAATCCAAACGGACTCCCCCTGGTATCTTACCAGTTGGTCGTATAATTTTCAATGTACAGGTAGATGATTCGTAATTAGTCACTGTGGTGATATGCCACTACTATTCAAACGGTCTACCCTTGGTATCATACAAGTTGTTCCTTTTATTATCCATATGCATGTAGAAGATTTTAATTAGTCACTTTGGTGATATGCCACTACAATCCAAACGGATTGCCCCTGATATCATACCAATTGATCCTATTATTTTCCATGTGCAGTGTGAAGATTCCTTATTAGTGACTATAACGATATGCCACTATAATCCAAACAGACTCGCAATGGTGTCTTATCTTTTGTACGTATAATTTTCCATATGAAGGTAGAAGATTTGGATTAGCCACTATGGTCATATGCAACTACAATCCAAACGGACCCACCCTAGTATCTTACCATTTGTTCTTTTTTTATTTTCCATTGCAGGTAAAAGTTTTGTATTTTTCCACTATGGTGATAAGACACTACAATCCAAAATGACTCCCCCTGGTATCTTACCAGTTGTTCCTATTAATTTCCATGTGCAGGTAGAAGATTTGTAATTAGCCACTATTGTGATATGCCATTACAATACAAAAGGACTCCCCCTGGTATCATATGAGTTGTTCCTATTTTTTCCATGTGTAGGTAGAAGTTTTATAATTAGTCACTATTGTGATATGCCATTACAATGCAAACAGACTCCCCGTTGTATCAAACCAGTTGTAACAATTATTTTCCATGTGCATGTAGAGGATTTGTTTTAGCCACTCTAAAGATATGCCGCTACAATCAAATGGACTACCCCTGGTAATTTAACAGTTGTTCCTCTTATTTCCGTTTGTAGGTAGAAGATTTTTTATTAGCCACTATGGTGATATGCCACTACAATCCAAACGGACTCCCCCTGGTATCTAACCAGTTCTTCCTAATATTTTCCATGTGCAGGTAGAATATATGTAATTAGCCACTATGGTGTTATGCCACTACAATCCAAACGTTCTCCCCCTGGTATCTTTCAGTTGTTCCTCTTATTTTTCATTGCAGGTAAAAGATTTGTAATTAGCCTCAATAGTGATATGCAACTACAATCCCAACGGACTTCCCCCTGGCATCTTACTAAATGTTCCTATTATTTTCCATGTGTAGGTAGAAGATATGTAATTAGTCACTATGGTGATATGCCACTATAATCCAAACGGATTGACCCTGGTATCATACAAGTAAATCCTATTTTTTTCCATGTGCAGGTAGAAGATTCGTAATTAGTCACTATGGAGATATGCCACTACTATCCAAACGGACTACCCCTGGTATCTTATAAGTTATTCCAATTATTTTCCATGTGCATGTAGATCATTTGTAATTAGCAACTATGGTGTTATGCTATTACATTAAAAACGGACTCCCCCTGGTAAATTACCAGTTGTTGCTATTATTTTCCATGTGCAGGTAGAAGATATGTAAATAGCCACTTTGTTGATATGCCACTATAATCCAAACAGACTCCCTCTTGTATCTAAACAGTTGTTCCTATTTCTTTCCTTGATTTGGTAAAAGATTTGTTTTTTTCCACTGTGGTGATATGCCACTACAAACTAACGCACTCCCCCTGGTATCTTACCAGTTGTTCCTAATATTTTCCATGTGTAGGTAGAATACTTGAATTTAGCCACTATGTTGATATGCCAATACAATCCAAACTGATTCCCCTGGTATCTTATGATTGTTTCTATTTTATTCCATGTGAAGGTAGAAGATTTGCTTTAGCCACTATGGTGATATGCCATCTAAAATCCAACCGGACTCCTCCTGTATCATTACCAGTTGTTTCCTATTATTTTCTTTGTGCAGGTAGAAGATTTGTATAAGTCACTATGGTGATATGCCACTACAATACAAACATCTCCCCTGTATCTTTCCAGTTGTTCCTATTATTTTGCATTGTGGTAGAATATTTGAAATTTACCACATTGCTTATATATGCCACTACAATCACAAACGTACTCCCCATGGTATCTTATCAGTTGTTACTATTATTTTCCATACACAGCTAGAAGATCTGAAATTAACCACTATGGTGATATGAACTACAATCAAAACTGACAAACCCTGGTATCTTATGAGTTGTTCCTATTATTTTCCATGTGAAGGTAGATTATTTTAAATTAGCCAATATGGTGATATTCCTACATTTCAAACGGACTCCCCTGGTATCATACAAGTTGTTCCTATTATTTTCATGTGCAGGTAGAAGATTCGTATTACTTCCTATGGGATATGCCACTACAATCCAAAAGGACTAACCCCTGGTATCTTACAAGTTGTTCCTATTATTTTCCATGTGCAGGTAGAACATTTGGTATTAGCCACTATGGTATATGCTACAACAAAACAAACGGACTCCCCTTGTATCTTACCGGTTTTTCCTATTATTTGCCTTTGCAGGTAAGAGATTTTCCATTTGCTACTATGGTGTAATGCCACTACAATCCAAACGGACTCCCCCTGGTATCTTACCAATTGTTTCCTATTATTTCCATGTTTAGGTAGAAGTTTTGGTATTAGCCACTATGGTGATATGCCACTACAATCCAAACGGACTTCCCCTGGTATCATACCAATTCTTCCTATTATTTTCCATGTGCAGGTAGAAGATTAATAATTAGCCACTATGGTGATATGGCACTAAATACAAACGGACTCCCCTGGTATTTTACCAGTTATTCCTATTTTTTCCTTGTGCAGGTAGTATATTAATAATTAAGCACTATGGTGATATATCACTACAAACTTAAAGGACTAACCCAGGTATCTTAACAGTTGTTCCTATTATTTTCCATGTGCAGGAAGTAGATTTGTAATTAGCCTCTATGGTATATGCCACTAAAATTCCAAACGGACTCTCCCTATTATCTTACAAGTTGTTCCTATTATTTTCCATGAGCAGGTTAGAAGATTTGTAATTAACTACTAGGCTATTAAACCACTTCAATCCAAAAAGACTCACCCTGGTATCTTACCAGTTGTTCCTATTACTTACCATGTGCAGGTAAAAGATTTGTAATTAGCCACTATGTTGATGTGCCACTACAATCCAAACGGACTCCCCCTGGTATCATACCAATTCTTTAACTATTTTCAATATGCAAGTAGTAGATTCCTAATTAGTCACTATGGTGACTATGGTTCAAACGGAATTCCACTGGTATCTTAAAAGATGTTCCTATTATTTTCCATGTGCAGTAAGAACATTTGTTATTAGCCACTCTGATGATATGCTACAACAAAACAAACGGACTTCCCCTGTTATCTTATCAGTTGTTCCTATTATTTTCCATTTGCAGGTAGAAGATTTGTAATTAGCCACTATGGTATTATGCCACTAAAATCCAAACGGACTCTCCCTATTATCTTACAAGTTGTTCCTATTATTTTTTAAGTGCAGGTAGAATATTCATAATTAGTCACTATGGTGATATACCACTACAATCCAAATGAACTACACCTGGTATCTTACTAGTTGTTCCTATTATTTTCCATGTGCTGGTAGAAGATTTGTAATTAGCCACTTAGGGGATATGCTTGTACAAAACTAACGGACTCCACATGGTATCTTACCAGTTGTTGCTATTATTATCCATGTGCAGGTAGTAGATAAATAATTCGTCACTATGGTGATATGCCACTATAATCCAAATGGTTTACCCTTGGTATCTTACCAGTTGTTCCTATTGTTTTCCATGTGCAGTTAGAAGATTTTTATTTAGCCACCATTGTGATTTGCCATTATAATCCAAACGGACTCCCTCTGGTATCTAACCAGTTGCCCTATTATTATTCATGTGCATGTAGAAGATTTAATTCAGCCACTATGGTGATATGCCACTACAATCAATAAGGACTCTCCCTGGTATCTAAACAGTTGTTTCTATTATTTCCATGTGTAGGTAGAGTTTTGTAATTAGCCACTATGGTGATAAGCCACTACAATCCAAACAGACTTCTCCTGGTATCATACAAGGTGTTCCAATTATTTTCCATGTGGAGGTAGAACATTCGTTTTTACCACTATGCTGATATGCCACTACAATTCATACCTACTCCCCCTGGTATCTTATCTGTTGTTCCTATTAGTTTCCATGAGCAGGAAGAAGAGCTATAATTAGCCAATGGGTTGAAATGCCACTACATTTCAAACAGACTCCCCCTGGTATCTTACCAGTTGATTATATTATTTTTTATGTGCAGATAGAAGATTTGCATTTAGCCACTAGGGTGTTATGTTACTACAAAACAAACGGACTTCCCCTGGTATCTTACCAGTTGTTCCTATTATTTTCCATATGCAGGTAGAAGATTTTTATTTAGCCACCATTGTGATTTGCCATTATAATCCAAACGGACTCCCTCTGGTATCTAACCAGTTGCCCTATTATTATTCATGTGCATGTAGAAGATTTTAATTCAGCCACTATGGTGATATGCCACTACAATCAAAAAGGACTCTCCCTGGTATCTTAACAGTTGTTTCTATTATTTCCATGTGTAGGTAGAGTTTTGTAATTAGCCACTATGGTGATAAGCCACTACAATCCAAACCTACTCCCCCTGGTATCTTCCAAGATGTTCCTATTATTTTACATGTGCTGGTAGAATATTTGTAATTTACCACTATGCTGATATGCCACTATAATTCATACCTACTCCCCCTGGTATCTTATCTGTTGTTCCAATTATTTTCCATGAACAGGAAGAAGATCTATATTTAGCCACTATGGTGATATGCCCTTCATTCCAAACGGACTCCCCCTGGTATCTTATCTGTTCTAACTATTATTTTTCCTGTTCCAGAAACAAGATATGTAATTAGCCACTATGGTGATATGCCACTATAATCCAAACGGACTCGCAATGGTGTCTCATGTTTTGTTCGTATTATTTTCCATATGAAGGTAGAAGATTTGGATTAGCCACTATGTTGATATGCTACTATAACACAAACGTACTCCCCTTGGTATCTTATAAGATATTAATATTATTTTCCATGTGCAGGTATAAGATTTGTAATTAGCCACTATGGTGATATGCCACTGCAATCCAAACGGACTCCCACTGGTATCTTACCAATTTATCCTATTATTTTCCATGTGGAGGGAGAAGATATGTAATTAGCCACTATGGTGATATGCCTCTACAATGCAAAAGGATTCCCCCTAGTATCTTACCAGTTGTTTCTTTTATTTTCCATGTGCAGGTAGCAGATTTGCAACTATCTCTTTGGTGATATGCCACAACAATCCAAATGGTTTGCGATTGGTAACTTACCAGTTGAACCAGGTCGAAGATTTGTAGTTAGTCACTATAGAGATAAGCAAATGCAATCCAAATGGAATGCTCCTGGTATCTTACCAATTGATCCTATTAATTCCCATTGGCATGTAGAAGTTTCGTAGTTAGTAACTATGGTGATATGCCACTACAATACAAACGGATTCCACTGGTATTTTATCAGTTCTTGCTATTATTTTCCATGTGCAGTTAGAAATATTGTAATTAGCATCTATGGGGATTTGCCACCACAATCCAAACAAATCCCCCCGGTATCTTACCAGTTGTTCGTATTATTTAACATGTGCAGGTAGAATATTCATAAGTCATTATGGTTTTATACCACTACAATCCAGCGGACTCCCCCTGGTTTCATTCCAGCTGTTCCTATTATTTTCCATGTGCAGGTAGGATATTTTAATTTTACCACTATGGTGATATGCCACTACAATACAAACGGACCCCCCTGGTATCTTACAATTTGTTCCTATTATTTTCCATGTGCAGGTAGAAGATTTCTATTTAACCACTATTGTGATTTGTCACAACAATCCAAACGGAATACCCTGTTTTCGCACTAGTTGTTCCTCTTTTTTTCCATGTGTAGATAGAAGATTTTTAATCAACCACTATGGTGATATGCCACCAAAATCCAAACGTACTCCCCCTGGTATATTTCCAGTTGATTCTATTATTTTCAATTTGCAGGTTGAAGATTTGTTATTAGCCACTATGGTGATATGCCACTACATTCTAAACAGACCCCCCCTGGTGTCTTACCATTTCTTTCTATTATTTTCCATGTGAAGGTAGAAGATTCGTAATTAATCACTATGGTGAAATATCACTACAATCCAAACGGACTACCAATGGTATCTTACAATTTGTTCCTATTATTTTCCATGTGAAGGTAGAATATTTGTAATAAGTCACTATGGCGATATGCTATAAATAAACAAATGGACTCCCCCTGGTATCTTACTCGTTATTCCTATGATTTTCCATGTGCAGGAAGAAAAGATTTTGTTTAGCCACTATGGTGATATGCCAATACAATCCAAACTGACTTCCCCTGATATCGTACCAATTGATCCTATTATTTTCCATGGGCAGGTAGAAGATTTGTAATGAGCCAATATGGTGATATGCTCCAACAAAATAAACGGACTCCCCTGTTAAACTACTGTTTTTCCTATTGTTTTTCATATGCGGGTAGAAGATTTGTAATTAGCCACTAAGGTGAATTGACACTACTATCCATACTGACTCCCCCTGGTATCTTACAAATTATCCTATTATTTCCATGTGCAGGTAGAAGATTTGTAATTAGACATTATGATGATATGACACTGAAATTCAAACGGACTCCCCGGTGTATCTTACCAGTTGTTTCTATTATTTTTCTTGAGAATGTAGAAGATATGTATTTAGCCACTATGGGAATATATGCCACTACAATCCAAATGGAATCCCCCTTGTATCTTACAATTTTTTCCTTTTATTTTCCATGTACAGGTAGAAGAATTATAATTATTCACTATGGTGATATGCCACATTAATCCAAATGGTTTGACCCTGATATCTTACAAGTTGATCCTAATATTTTCCATGTGCAGGTAGAAGATTCGTAATTAGTATCTATGGTGATATGCGACTACAAGCCAAACGGATTTCCTCTGGTATCTTACCAGTTCTTCCATTTATTTTCCATGTTCAGGTAGAAGATTTGTAATTAGCTACTATGTTGACTTGCCACCACATACCAAACAAACTCCCCCTGGTATCTTACAAGCCTTTTGTATTATTTTCCATGTGTAGTTATAATATTCGTAGTCATTATGGTGAAATGCGACTTCCATCCAAACGGACTTCTCCTTATGTCTTACCAGTTGTTCCTAATATTTTCCTTGTGCAGGTATAAGATTTGTAATTAGCCACTATGGTGATATGCAAATTCAACCCAAACGGACTCCCCCTGGTTTTTACCAGTTCTTCCAATTATATTCAATGTGCAAGTAGATGATTTGTAATTAGCCACTATGGTGATTTACCACCACAATCCAAACAAACTCCCCTTTGTATCTTAACAGTTGTTCGTATTATTTAACATGTGCAGGTAGAATATTCGTAAGTCATTATGGTGATATGCCACTACAATCCAAAAGGACTCCCCCTGGAATCTTACCAGTTGTTCCTATTTTTTCCATGTGTAGATAGAAGATTTTTAATTAACCACTATGGTTATATGCCACTACATTCCAAACGGACTCCCCTGGTATCTTAGCAGTTGTTCGTATTATTTTCCATGTGCAGGTAGAAGATTCGTTATTAGTCACTAAGGTGATATGCCACTACAATCCAAACTGACTCCCCTGGTATCTTATGAGTTGTTCCTATTAATTTCCATTTCAGGTAGAAGATTTGAACTTAGCCACAAAGGTGATATGCTAGTACAAAACAAACGGACTCCACATGGTATATTACAAGTTGTTCCTATTATTTTCCATGTGCAGGTAGAATATTTGTAATTAGCCACAATGGTGATTTACCCCTACAATCCAAACGGACTCCCCCTGGTATCTTACCAGTTGTTCGTATAATTTTCCATGTACAGGTAATTGATGATTCGTAATTAGTCACTGTGGTGATATGCCACTACTATTCAAACGGACTACCCTTGGTATCATACAAGTTGTTCCTTTTATTATCCATATGCATGTAGAAGAAATTAATTAGCCACTATGGTCATATGCAACTACAATCCAAACGGACCCACCCTAGTATCTTACTATTTGTTCTTTTTTATTTTCCATTGCAGGTAAAAGTTTTGTATTTTGCCACTATGATGATAAGCCACTACAATCCAAAATGACTCCCCTGGTATCTTACCAGTTGTTCCTATTAATTTCTATGTGCAGGTAGAAGATTTGTAATTAGCCACTATTTTGATATGCCATTACAATACAAACGGACTCCCCATGGTATCATATGAGTTGTTCCTATTTTTTCCATGTGTAGGTAGAAGTTTTATAATTAGTCACTATTGTGATATGCCATTACAATGCAAACAGACTCCCCGTTGTATCAAACCAGTTTCCCTATTATTTTCCATGTGCATGTAGAGGATTTGTTTTAGCCACTCTAATGATATGACGCTATAATCCAAATGGACTCCCCTGGTAACTTAACAGTTGTTCCTCTTATTTCCATTTGTAGGTAGAAGATTTGTTATTAGCCACTATGGTGATAGGCCACTACAATACAAACGGTCTCCCCTTTGTATCATACCA
>CM057005.1:6557315-6574766 GCA_029891345.1 Dryococelus australis | reverse complement strand
ACTATGGTGATATGCCACTACAATCAAAACAGACTCCCCTTGTATCTTACCAGTTGTTTCTATTATTTTCCATGTGCAGGTAGAAGATTAGTAATTAGTCAATATGGTAATATGCCACTAAAATCCAAATGGATTCCCCCTGGTATCTTACCAGTTGTACTATTATTTTCCATGTGCAGGTAGAAGATTCGTAATTAGTCACTATGTTGATATGCCACTAAATCCTAACGGACACCCACTTTGTATCTGACCAGTTCTTCCTTTTATTTTCCATGGGCAGGTAGAAGATTTGTAATTAGCCCCTCTGGTGATATGCCATTCAAATCCAAACGGATTCCACCTGGTATCTTAAAAGTTGTTCTTATAATTTTCCATGTGCAGGTAGAAGAAATGTTTTTAGCCACTTTGGTGATATGCAACTCCAAACCAAATGTACTCCCCATGGTATCTAACCAGATGGTCCTTTTACTTTTTATGTGCAGGTAGAAGATTTGTAATTAGACACAATGTTGATATGCCACTACAATCCAAACGGATTCCCTCTTGTATCTTACCAGTTCTTTCTTTTTTTTCATGTGAAGTTAGAAGTTTCAAATTTAGCCACTATGGTGATATACCACTATATTCCAAACGGACTCCCCCTGGTATCTTATTTGTTGTTCCAATTATTTTCCGTTTGCAAGTAGAAGATTAGTAATTAGCCACAATGGTGATATGTCACTACAATCCAAACGGACTCCCCTTAGTATCTTTCCAGTTCTTCCTATTATTTTCCATATTCAGGTAGAAGATCTCTAACTATACACTATGGTGATATGCCACTACAGTCCAAATGGACTTCCCTCTTGTATCAAACCTGTTGTTCCTATTATTTCCCATGTGCTGGTAGAAGATTAGTAATTAGTCACTATGGTCATTTGCCACGACCAGACTAACGTACTCCCCCTGGTACCTAGCTAATTGTTTTTATTATATTACATGTGCAGGTAGAAGATTTGTAATTAACCACTATTGTGATATGCCACGACAATCCAAACAAACACCCCCTGGTTAATTACCAGTTGATCCTATTATTTTCCAAGTGCAGATATAAAATTTTCGAAATTAGATACTATGGTGATATGCCACTACAATCCAAACGGACTCTTACTGGTATCTTACCAGTTGATCATATTATTTTCCATGTGCAGGTAGATGATTTGTAATTAGCCACTATGGTGATATGCCACTACAATCCTAACGGACTCCCTCTGGTAACTTAACTGTTGTTCATATAATTTTCCATGTACAGGTAGAAGATTTGTAATTAGCCACTATGGTGATATGCCACTACAGTCCAAATGGACTGCCCTCTTGTATCACACCTGTTGTTCCTATTATTTCCCATGTGCTGGTACAAGATTAGTAATTAGCCACTATGGTCATTTGCCACGACCAGACTAACATACTCCCCCTGGTACCTAACCAATTGTTCCTATTATATTACATGTGCAGTTAGAAGATCTGTAATTAGCCACTATGGTGATATGACACTTCAATACAAATGGACTCCCCCCTTTTATCTTACTAGTTGTTCCTATTATTTTCCATTTGAAGGTAGAAGATATGTAATTAGCAACTAGGGTGATATGCCACTTCAATCCAAATGGACTATCCCTGGTATCTTAACAGTTGTTCCTATTATTGTCCATTTTCAGGTTGAACATTTGTAATTAGCCATTATGGACATATATGCTCTTACAATCCAAATGGACTACCCCTAATATCTTTCCAGTTCTTCCTATTCTTTTCCATGTTCAGGTAGAAGATTTCTAATTAGCCACTATGTTGATATACCACTACAATACAAACGGACTCCCCCTGGTAAATTACCATTTGTTCCTTTTATTTTCTATTTGCAGGTAGAAGATTTGTATTTAGCTACTTTGGTTATATGCAACTACAATCCAAATGGACTCCCCCTGGTATCTTACCAGTTGTCACTATTACTTTCCAGGTGCAGGTAGAATATTAGTATTTACCAAATATGGTAATATGCCACTACAATCCAACCGCCTCCCATTGGTATCTTACCAGTTGTTCCTATTATTTGCCATGTGCAGGTAGAAGATACGTAATTAGTCACTTTGTTGATATGCCACTTCAATCCAAACGGACTCCCCCCTTTCATATTATCAGTTGTCCATTTTATTTTCCATGTGCAGGTAGAACTTATTAATTTAGCCATTATGGTGATATGCCACTACAATCCAAACGGAATCCCCCTGGCATCTTTCAAGGTTTTCCTATTATTTTACATGTGCAGGTAGAAGATTTGTAATTAGCCACTATTGTGATATGCCACGTCAATCCAAACAACCCCCTGGTTTCTTGCCAGTTGTTGCTATTATTTTCCATGTGCAGGGTGAAGATTTTAATTAGCCACTATGGTGATATGATACTATAATCCCACCGGACTCCCCCTGGTATCTAAAAGTTGATCTTATTATTTTCCCATTGCATGTAGAAATTTTTAATTTGCCACAATGGTGATATGCCACTACAACCAAAAGGACACTGCCTGTTATCTTACCAGTTGTTCCTATTATTTTCCACATGCATGTGGAATGTTTTTATTAGTCTCTAAGGTCTTCAATCCTAACGGAGACTCACTGGAATCTTAACATATCTTCCTATTATTTTCCATTTGAAGGTAGAAGATTTTGATTACCTACTATGGAGATATGCCACTACATTCCAAACTGACTCCCCCTTTTATCTTACAAGTTTTCCTATTATTTTCCTTTGCAGGTAGAAGTTTCGAAATAGTCACTAAGGTGTTATGCCACTACAACCCAAACGGACTCTTATTGGTATCTTACCAGTTGGCCTATAATTATTTATGTACAGAACGAAGCTTTGAATTTTGCCACTATGGTGATATGCCACTACAGTCCAAATGTACTCCCTCTTGTATCTATCCTGTTGTTCCTATTATTTCCCATGTGCAAGTAGAAGATTAGTAATTAGCAACTATGGTGATTTGCCACTACCAATTAAATCTACTCACCCTTGTCCCTTACAATATTTTCCTATTATTTTCCATGAGAAGGTAGAAAATCTGTAATTAGAGACTATGGTGATATGCCACATCAACAAAACGGCCCACCTGGTAACCTAAAAAGTTGTTCCTATTAATTTCCATGTACAGGTAGAACTTTGTAATTAGCCACTATGGTAATATGCCACTAAAATCCAAACTTACTCCCCCTGGTATCTTAATAGTTGTTCCTATTATATTCCATGTGCATGTAGAAAATTTGTAATTAGCCACTATGGTGATAAGCCACTTCAATCCAAATGGATTCCCCTTGTATCTTTCCAGTTATTCCTACTATTTTCCATGTGCAGGTAGATAGTATTAATTAGCAAATAAGTTGATATGCCACTACAATCCAAATGGTCTCCCCTGGTTTCTTACAGTTTGATCCTAATATATTCCATGTGCAGGTTGAACATTTGTAATTAGCCACTATGGTTTTATGCCACTACAATCCAAACGGACTACCCTGGTATCTTACCAGTTCTTTCTATAATTTTCCATGTGCAGGTAGAATATTTATCATTGGCTACTATGGGGATATGCCAATACATTACAAACGGACTCCCCCTTGTATCTTACCAGTTGTTACCATTATTTTCCTTGTGCAGTTGAACATTTGTATTTAGCCACTATAGTTATATACAACTACAATCCAAATGGATTCCCCCTGGTATCTTACCAGTTGTTCTTATTATTTTCCATATGCTGGTAGAAGATTTGTAATTAGCCAAAATGGTGCAATGCCACTTAAATTCAAACAGACCCCCCTCATATCTAACCAGTTCTTCCTATTAATTTCCATGTGCAGGAAGATTATTCGTAGATAGTCACTATGGTGATATGTCACCACAACCAAAACGGACTCGCCTTGGTTTCTAACAGTTGTTCGTATTATTTTACATGTGCAGTTAGATGATTTGATTTAGCCACTATGGTGATATGCAACTACAATCCAAATGGATTCCCCCTGGTATCTTACAAGTTGTTCCTATTACTTTCCATGTTCATGTAGAAGTTTTGTAATTAGCCAATATGGTGAAATGCCACAACAATACAAACGGTCTCCCCCTGGTATCTTACCAGTTGTACTATTATTTTCCATGTCCAGGTAGTAGATTAGTAATTAGTCACTATGTTGATATGCAACTAAATCCAAACAGACTCCTCCTTTGTATCTTAACACTTGTACCTTTTATTTTCCATGTGGAGGTAGAAGATTTGTAATTAGCCACTCTGGTGATATGCCTCTACAATCCAAACGGATTCCCCCAGAATCTTACAAGTTGTTCCTATAATTTTCCATGTGCAGGTAGAAGATATGTATTTAGATACTATGATGATATGCAACTACAATCTAAACGTACTCCCCCTGGTATTTAACGAGTTGTTCCTATTACTTTTTATGTGCAGGTAGAAGATTTGTAATTAAACACTATGGTGAAATGCCTCTACAATCAAAAGGTACTCCCCCTTGTATCTTACCAGTTTTTTCTTTTTTTTTTGTGAAGGTAGAAGATTAGTATTAAGTCACTATGGTGATATGCCACTACAATCAAAATGGACTCCCCATGGTATGTTACCAGTTATTCCTATTATTTTCCAAGTGAAGGTAGAAGATTTGGATTAGCTACTATGGAGATATGCCACTACAATCCAAAATGACTCCCCCTGGTATCTTACAAGTTGTTGCTATTATTTTCCATGTGCAAGGTAGAAGATACATAATTAGTAACTATGGTGATACGCCACTACAATCCAAACGGACTCTTGCTGGTATCTTACCAGTTGTTCCTATTATTTTTCATGTGCAGTTAGAAGATTTGTAATTAGCCACTATGGTGTATGCAACTACAATAAAATCGGAATGCCATCCGGCATCTTTCTAGTTGTTCCTATTATTTTCCATGCGCAGGTAGAAAATTGTAATTAGCCACTATTGTGATATGCCACGACAATCCAAACAAACACCCCCTGGTTAATTACCATTTGTTCCTATTATTTTCCAAGTGATTTATTAGATTCGTAATTAGTCAATATGGTGATATGCCATTACAATACAAACGGACTCCCCCTGGTTTCTTACCAGGTCTTCCTATTATTTTCCATGTGAAGGTAGAAGATCAGGATTAGCTACTATGGAGATATGCCAACACACAATCCAAACTGACTCCCCCTGGTATCTGACAAGTTGTTGCTATTATTTTCCATGTGCGGGTAGAAGATTTGTAATTTGCCACTATTGTGATATGCTACTACAACCCAAAAGGACACCGCCTGGTCTCTTACCAGTTGTTCCTATTATTTTCCATTTGCATGTAGAAGATTTGTATTTTGCCACTATGGTGATATGCCACAACAACCAAAAGGACACCCCCTGGTATCTTACCAGTTGTTCCTATTATTTTCCATGTGCAGGTAGAAGATTATTAATTAGCCACTATGGTGATATGCCTCTTCAATTCAAATGGACTCCCCCTTGTATCTTACCAGTTGTTCCTACTATATTACATGTGCAGGTAGATGGTTTTAATCAGCAACTAAGGTGATATGCCACTACAATCCAAATAGACTCCCCCTGGTATCTTACAGCTGATCCTTTATTTTCCATGTGCAGGTTTAAACATTTTAATTAGCCACTATGGATATTTGCCACTACAATCCAAACGGACAACCCATGGTATCTTAACAGTTCTTCATATAATTTTCCATGTGCAGGTATATTATTTGTCATTAGCTACTATGGTGATATGCCACTACAATCCAAACGGACTCCCGTTTGGGTCTTACCAGTAGTTCCCATTATTTTCCTTTCTACAGTTGAACATTTGTATTTAGCCACTATGGTAATATGATACTACAATCCAATCGGACTCTCCTTGGTATTTTACCAGTTGTTATTATTATTTTCCATGTGCAAGTAGAATATTTGTAATTAACCACTATGGTGATATGACACTACAATCCGTACGTACTCCCACTGGTATCTCATCAGTTGTTCCTGTTATTTTTCATGTGCAGGTAGAAGATTCGAAAATTGTCAATATTGTGATATGCCACTACAATCCAAACGTATTTCCCTTCGTATCTTACCAGTTGATTAGTACTTAGTCACTATGGTGATATGCCACTACAATCCAAACGGACTCAGCTTGTTATCTAACAGTTGTTCCTATTATTTTACATGTGCAGGTAGATGATTTGAATTTAGCCACTATGGTGATATGTAGCTACAATCCAAATGGACTCCCCTGATATCTTACCAGTTGTTCTTATTACTTTCCATGTTCATGTAGAAGATTTGTAATTAGCCAATATGGTGATATGCCACTACAATACAAACGGTCTCCCCCTGGTATCTTACCAGTTGTACTATTATTTTCCTAGTTCAGGTAGAAGATTCGTAATAAGTCACTATGTTAAAAAGCCACTAATTCCAAACGGAAACCCCCTTTGTATCTTACCAGTTGTTCCTTTTATTTTCCTTGTGTAGGTAGAAGATTTGTAATTAGCCTCTCTGGTGATATGCCACTACAATCCAAATGGATTCCCCCCTTATCTTACAAGTTGTTCCTATAATATTCCATTTGCAGGTAGAAGATATGTATTTAGCCACTATTGAGATATGCAACTAAAATCCAAATGTATTCCCCCTGGTCTCTAACCAGTTGTTCCTATGACTTTTTATGTGCAGGTAGAAGATTTGTAATTAGACACTATGGTGATTTTACACATCAATCAAAACGGACTCCCCTGGTGTATAACCAGTGCTTCCTATTATTTTCCATGTGCAGGTTGAAGATTTGTAATTAGCCACTATGGTGATATGCCACTACATTCCAAACAGACTCCCCCTGGTAACATATTAGTTGTTCCTATTATTTTCCATTAGCTGGTACAAGATTAATGATTAGCCACTATGGTAATATGCCACTACTATCCAAACGGATTGCCCTTGGTATCTTACCATTTTTTCCTATCTTTTCAATGTGCAGGTAGAAGATTTGTAATTAGCCACAATGGTGATTTTACACATCAATCAAAACGGACTCCCCTGTTGTATAACCAGTGCTTCCTATTATTTTCCATGTGCAGGTAGAAGATTTGTAATTAGCCACTATGGTGATATTCCACTACATTCCAAACGGACTCCCCCTTGTAACATTGTAGTTGTTACTATTATTTTCCATTTGCTGGTACAAGATTAATGATTAGCCACTATGCTGATATGCCACTAAATCCAAACGAACTCCCCATTGGTATCTTACCAGTTGTTCCTTTTATTTTCCATGTGCAGGTAGAAGATTTGTAATTAGCCACACTAGTGATATGTCACTTCAATCCAAACAGATTCCCCCCGGAATCTTACAAGTTGATCCTATAATTTTCCATGTGCATGTAGAAGATATGTAATTTGAAACTATGGTGATATGCCACTACAATCCTAAAGGACACCCCCAGGTATCTTACCAGTAGTTCCTATTATTTTCCATGTGCAGGTAGAAGATTTGTATTTAGCCACTCTGGTGATATGCCACTACAATCGAAACGGAATCCCCCTGGTACCATACCAGTTCTTCCAATTATTTTTATTTTGTAGGTAGAAGATTTGTAATTAGCCACTATGGTGTATTGCCACTACATTCAAACGCACTCCCCCTGGTATCTTATTAGTTGTTTATATTATTTTCCATGAGCAGGAAGAATATTTGGAATTACCCACTATTATGATATGCCAATACATTCCAAACGGACTCCTCCTGGTATCTTTAAAGTTTTTCCTAAAATTTTCAATGTGAAGGTAGAAGATTTGTATAAACCACTATATTAATATGCCACTATAATCCAATCGGACTCCCGTGGTATCATACCAGTTGTTCCTATAATTTTCCATGTGCAGGTAGATAATTTGTAATTAGCCACTATGGTGTTATGGCACTATAAACCAAAAGGACTCCCCCTGTTATCTTCCAATTGTTCCTATTATTTTCCACATGCAGGAAGAAGTTTTGTATTTTGCCACTATGCTGAACAGCCACTACAATCAAAAGAGACTCCCCCTTGTGTCTTACCAGTTTTTTCTTTTTTTTTTCCAGTGAATGTAGAAGATTCGTATTTAATTACTATTTTTGTTATGCCACTACAATACAAATGTACTCCCCATGGTATGTTACCAGTTCTTCCTATTATTTTCCATTAAAAGGTAGAAGATTTGAATTAGCTACTATGGAGATATGCCACTACATTCCAAACTGACTCCCCCTGGTATTTTACAAGTTGTTCCTATTATTTTCCATGTACAGGTAGAAAATATGTATTTAGCCACTCTGGTGATAAGCCACTACAATCCAAACGTACTCCCCCTGGTATCTAAACAGTTGTTCCTATTATTTTCCATATGCAGGTAGAAGATTTGTAATTAGACACTATGGTGATATGCCTCAACAATCCAAACGTACGCCCCCTGGTATCTTAACAGTTGTTTGTATTATTTTCCATGTGTAAGTAGAAGATTTGTTATTTGCCACTAAGGTGATATGCCACTAGAATCCAAACGGACTCACCATGGTTTGTTACCAGTTGTTCCTTGTATTTTCCATGTATATGTATAAAATTTGTAATTAGCCACTATGGTGATATGCCACTACAATCCAAACGTACTCCCACTGGTAACTCTTCAGTTGTTCCTATAATTTTTCATGTGTTTGTAGAAAATATGTAATGAACAACTATATTGATATGCCACAGCAACCCAAACATACTCCCACTGAAATCTTACCAGTTATTCCTTTTTTTTTCCATGCGCAGTTAGAAGATGTGTAATAGCCACTATGGTGATATGCCTCTACAATCCAAACGGACTCCCCCTGGTATCTTACCAGTTGTTTGTATTATTTTCCATGTGTAAGTAGTAGATTTGTAATTAGCCACTATGGTGATATGCCACTACAATCCTAAAGGTCTCCTCCTGGTATCTTACAGTTGTTCTTATAATTTTCCATGTGCAGGTAAAATAAATATAATAATTAGTCATAATGGTGATATACCACTACAATCCAAACGGACTCCCCCTGGTATCTTGCCAGTTGTTCCTATTATGTTTAATGTGCAGGTTGAAGATTTTAAATAGCCACTATGGTGATATGCCACTATTTTCCCACCGGACTCCCCTGGTATCTTAAAATTGTTCCTATTATTTTCCATTTCCATGTGGAAGATTTGTAATATGCCACTATGGTGATATGTCACTTCAACCATAAGGACGCCCCCTGGTATCTTACCATATGTTCCTATTATTTTCCATGTTTAGGCAGAAGGTTTTTAATTAGTCTCTAATGTGATATGGCACTACAATCCAAACGAACTCCCCCTGGTATCTTACAGTTGTTCCTATTATTTGCCTTGTGCAGGTAGATATTTTATATAGCCACTATGGTGATGTGCAACTACAATCCCACCGGTGTTCCCTGGTATCTTAAAAGTTCTTCCTATTATTTTCCATGTGCATGTAAAAGATTTGTAATTTGCCACTATGGACCTATGCCACTACAATTCAAAAGGACACCCCCTGGTATCTTACCATTTATTCCTATTATTTTCCATGTGCAGGTAGAAGATTTGTAATTAGTCAATATGGTGTTATGTCACTAAAATCCAAACAGACACCCCTGATTTCTTACCAGTAATTCCTATTATTTTCCATGTGCAGGTAGAAGATTTGTATTTAGCCACTATGGTGATATGCCACTACAATCAAACGGACTCCCCCTGGTATCTTACCAGTTCTTCCTATTATTTTCCATGTGCAGGTAGAAGATTTGTAATTAGCCACTATGGTGATATGCCAATACATTCCAAACGGACTCCCCCTGTTATCTTGTTAGTTGTTCTTATATTTTTTTAAATTTGCAGGTAGAATATTTGTAATTAGCCACTTGGTTGATATGCCACTAAAATCCCATAGGGACATCCCTGGTATCTTACCAGTTGTTCCTATTATTTTCCATGTGCAGGTAGAAGATTTGTTATTAGAAACTATGATGATATGCCACTTCAATCCAAATGGCCCCCCTTTTATCTTACTAGTTGATCCTATTATTTTCCATGTGCAGGTAGAAGATTTGTAATCAGCAACTAACGTATTATGCCACTACAATCCAAATGGACTCCCCCTGGTATTTTACAGATGTTCCTTTTATTTTCCATGTGAAGGTTGAATATTTGTAACTAGCCACTATTGTGATATGTAACCACAATCCAAATGGACTAACCCTGGTATCTTACCATTTCATCCTATAATTTTCCATGTGCAGGTAGAATATTTGTCATTATCTACTATGGTGATATGCCACTACAATACAAACGGACTCCCCCTATTATCTTAACAGTTGTTCCTATTATTTTCCTTGTGCAGGTTGAACATTTAAAATTAGCCACTATGTTGATATGCCACTATAATCCAAATTGACTCCACTTCGTATTTTACCAGTTGTTCCTATTATTTTCCATGTACAGGAAGAATATTTGTAATTAGCTTCTATAGTGATATGCCACTACAATTCTAACGGACTCCCGTTTGGTATCTTACAAGTAATTCCTATTATATTCCATGTGCAGGTAGAAGATTTTTAATTACCCACTATGGTGATATGCCACTCCTATCCAAACGGACTCCCCCTTGAATCTTACCAGTTCTTCCTATTTTTTTCCATGTGCAGGTAGAATATTTGTAATTAGCCACTATGGTGATATACCTAAACAATCCAAACAGATTCCCCGTGGTATCTTCCAATTGTTCCTATTATTTTCCATGTGCAGGAATAAGTTTTGTATTTTGCCACTATGGTGATATGCCACTTCAATAAAAACAGAAACCCCTTGTATCTTACATGTTGTTCCTATTATTTTCCTTTTGCAGGTAGAAGATCCGTAATAAGTAAAGTTGGTGATATGCCACTACAATTCAAACGGATTCCCACTGGTAACTTACCAGTTGTTCCTATTATTTTCCATGTGCTGGTAGAAAATTTGTATTTAGCCAAAAAGCATCAATTCCACTAAAATCCAAACGGACTCCAATGGTATCTAACCAGTTGTTCCTATTAATTTCCATGTGCAGGTAGAAGATTCGAAGTTATTCACTATGGTGATATGCCAATACAATCCAAACGGACTCATCCTGATATCAAAAGTTGTTCCTATTATTTTACATGTGCAGGTAAATGATTTGAATTTAGCCACTATGGTGATATGCAACTACAATATAAATGGACTACCCCAGGTATCTTGCCAGTTCTTCCTATTATTTTGCTTGTGCAGGTAGAAGATTTTATTTAGCCACTATTGTGATATGCCACTACAATCCCACCGGTCTTCCCTGGTATATTACAACTTGTTCCTAATATTTTCCATGTGCATGTAGAAATATTTGTAGTTTGCCACTATGGTGATAAGAAACTACAATCCAAAAGGCACCCCGAGGTATCATACCATGTTGTTCCTATTATTTTCCATATGCAGGTAGAAGATTTGTAATTAGTCATTATGGTGATATGTCTCTACAATCCAAACGAACTACCCCTCATTTCTTTTCAATAATTAATTTTATTTTTCATGTGCAGGTAGAAGATTGTAATTAGCCATGATGGTGATATGCCACTACAATCGAAACGGGCTACCCCTGGTATCTTATTAGTTGTTCCTATATTATTTTTTCATTTGCAGGTAGAATATTTTTAATTAACCACTATGGTGATATGCCACTAAAAACCAAACGGACATCACTGGTATCTTACCAGTTGTTCCTATTATTTCCATGTCCAGGTAGAAGATTTGTAATTAGCCACTATTGTGATATGGAACTTCAATCCAAATGGACTCCCCCTTGTAGCTTTCTAGTTGTACCTATTATTTTCCATGTGCAGGTTAAAGATTTGTAATTAGCCACTATGGTGATATTCGACTACAATCCTAATGGACTCCCACTTGAATCTTACCAGTTCATCCTATTTTCCATGTGCAGGTAGAATATTTGTAATTAGCTACTATAGTGATATGCCACTACAATACTAACGGAATCCCGTTTGGTATCTTACAAATTATTCCTATTATTTTCCATGTGCATGTAGAGAATTTTCAATTACCCACTATGGTGATATGCCACTACAATTGAAAAGGTCTCCCCCTGGTATCTTAAGAGTTGTACCTATTATTTTTCAGGTGCAGGTAAAAGAATTGTAATTAGCCACAATGATAATATGCCACTACTATCCAAACAGACACCCCTTGGTAACTTACCAGTTTTTCCTATTATTTTCTATGTGCAGGTAGAAGATTTGTAATTAGCCACTATGGTTATATGCCACTACAATCCAAATGGACTCCCCCTTGTATCTAAACTGTTGTTTCTATTATTTCCCATGTACAGGTAGAAGATTAATAATTATAAACTATGGTGATTTGCCACTACCATCAAAACGTACTCCAATTGGTACCTTACCAATTGTTCCTATAATTTTAAGTGTAAAGGTAGAAGATTTGTAATTAGCCACAATTGTGATACCAGTACAATCCATATTTACCACCCCTCGTAACTTACAAGTTGTTCCTTTTAAGTTCCATGTGTAGGTAGAAGATTTGTAATTAGCCACTATAGAGATATGCCACTACAATCCAAACGGACACCCCTGATATCTTACCAGTTGTTCCATTTATTTTTCATGTGCAGGTAGAAGATCTGTAATTAGCCACAATGGTGATATGCCATTCAAAACCAAACAGACTCCCACTGGTATCTTACCGGTTCTTCCAATTTTTTTTCCCATGGTACATTCCAATTTGTCCTATTATTTTCCATGTCCAGGAATAAGTTTTGTATTTTTCCACTATGGTGATATGCAACTACTATCAAAACAGACTCCCCTTTTATCTTACCAGTTGTTCCAATTATTTTTCATGTGCAGGTAGGAGATTCGTAATTAGTCAATATGGTGATATGCCACTACAATCCAAACGGATTCCCCCTGTTGTCTTATCAGTTGTTATTATTATTTTCCATGATCTGGTAGAAGGTTTGTAATTAGCCAAAATGGAACACTGTCATTAAAATCCAAATGGACTCCCCTTGTATCTAACCAGTTGCTCCTATTAAATTCCATGTGCAGGTAGAAATTTCGTAGTTAGTCACTATGGTGATATGACACTGCTATCCAAACGGACTCCCCCTGGTATCTTACAATTTTTTCCTAGTATTTTCCATGAGCAGGTAGATGATATGTTTTTAGCCACTATGGTGATATGCCACTACAATCCTAACGTACTCCCCCTGGTCCCTAACCAGTTGTTCCTATTCCATTCCATGTGCAGGTAGAAGATTTTTAATTAGACACTATGGTGATATGCCACTACAATCCAAAGGGTCTCCCCCTGGTATCTTAAAGTTGTTCCTATTATTTTCCATGTGCATGTAGAAGATTTGTAATTTGCCACTTTGGTGATATGCCAATACAGCGAAAAGGACAGCCCCTGGTATATTACCAGTTGTTCCTATTATTTTCCACGTGCAGGTAGAAGATTTTAATTAGTTTCTAAGGTGATATGGCACTACAATCCAAACGGTCTCCTCCTGGTATCTTACCAGTAATTTCTGTTATTTTCCATGTTAAGGTAAAAGATTTGTAATTAGCCACTATGTTGATATGCCACTGCAATCAAAACGGACTCCCCTGGTATCTTTACAGTTGTTTGTATTATACTCCATGTGCAGTAAGAATATTTGTAAGTCATTATGGTGATATGCCACTACATTCCAATTGGACTCTCCCTTGTATCTTACCAGTTGTTCCCAACAATTTCCATGTGCAGGTAGAAGATTTGTAATTAGACAATATGGTAATACACGCCACTACATTCGAAACGGACTCCCCCTGGTATCTTACCAGTTGTACCTATTATTTTCCATATGCAGGTGGAAGATTTGTAATTAGTCACTATGGTGATATGCCACCACATTCCTAGCGTACTCCCCCTGGTATCTTATAAGTTATTCCTATTATTTTCCATGTGAAGGTAGAAAATTTGTAATTAGCCACTATGGTGATATGCCACTACCATCCAAACGGACTCCCCGTGGTATCTGGCCAGTTGTTCCAATTATTTTCCATATGCTGGTAAAAGATTTGTAATTAGCCAAAATGGTGCAATGCCACTACAATCCAATCGGACTCCCCTTGTATCTTACCAGTTGTTCCTATTAAATTCCATGTGCAGGTAGAAGTTTCGTAGTTAGACACTATGGTCTTATGCCACTGCTATCCAAACGGACTCCCCTTCTTTTCTTACCAATAATTCCAATTATTTTCCATTTTCAGGTAGATGATTTGTATTTATCCACTATGATGATATTCCACTACAATCCAAACTGACTCCCCCTGGTATCTTACCAGTTCTTCCTATTATTTTCCATGTGCAGGTAGAAGATTTTTAATTAGCCACTATGGTGATATGTCACTACAATCCAAACGGACTCCCCCTGATATCTTACTAGTTGTTCCTATTATTTTCCATTTGCAGTTTGAAGATTTGTAATTAGTCACTATGGTGATATGCCACCACAATTAAAACGGATTCCCACTAGTATCTTACCAGTTCTTCCTATTATTTTCCATGTGAAGGTAGAAGTTTTGGATTAGCTACTATGGAGAAATGCCATTACAATCCAAACTGACTCCTATGGTATCTTACAAGTTGTTGCTATTATTTTCCATGTGCAGGTAGAAGATTCATTAAAAGTCACTATGGTGATATACCACTACAATGCAAACGGTCTCTTACTGGTATCTTACCCTGTTGTTCCTATTATTTTCCATGTGCAGGTAGAAGATTTTTATTACCCACTATGGTCTAATGGACTCCCCTTGGTATCTTACCAGTTGTTCCTATAATTTCCCATGTTCATGTAGAAGTTTCGTAATTAGTCACTATGGTGATATGCCACTACAATCCAAATGGACTCTTCCTGGTGACTTAGCAGCTGTTCCTATTATTTTCCATGTGCAGGTAGAAGATTTGTAATTAGCAACTAAGGTGATATGCCATTACAATCCAAACGGTCTCCCCCTGGTATCTTACAGTTGTTCCTAATATTTTCCATGTGCAGGTTGAACATTGGTAATTAGCCACTATGTTGATATGCTACTACAATCCAAACGGACTCCCCTGGTATCTTATTAGTTGTTCCTATATTATTTTTACATTTGCAGTTAGAATATTTTAATTAACCACTAGGGTGGTATGCCACTACAATCCAAACGGACATCACTGGTATCTTATAAGTTGTTCCTATTATTTTCCATGTGAAGATAGAATATTTGTAATTAACCACTATGTTGATAAGCCATTAAATTCAAACAGACTCCTCCTTGGTAACTTACTATTTGTTCCTTTTATTTTCCATGTTCAGGTAGAAATTAAATAATATAATAAGCCACTCTGGTGATATGCCACTACAATCCAAATGGACTCCACCTCGTATCTTACAAGTTGTTCCTATTATTTTCCATGTGCAGGTAGAAGATTTTAATTAGCCTCTATTGAGATATGCCACTACAATCCAACCGTACTCCCCCTGGTATCTAACCAGTTGTTCCTATTACTTTCCATGTGCAGGTAGAAGATTTGTAAATAGACACTATGGTGATATGCCAATACAATCCATACGGACTCCTCCTGGTTGTTACCATTTGTTCCAAGTATTTTTAAGTGTTGGTAGATAATTTTTAATTATCCACTATGGTGATATGCCACTCCAATCCAAACGTACTCCCACTGGTATCTCATCAGTTGTTCCTTTTATTTTTCATGTGCAGGTATAAAATTTTTAATTAACAACTCGGTTGATATGCCACTGCAATTCAAAAGTACTCCCCCTGAAATCTTACCAGTTATTACTTTATTTTCCATGCGCAGTTAGAAGATGTGTAATAGCCACTAAGGTGATATGCCACTACAATCCAAATTGACTCCCCCTGGTATCTTACCATTTGCTTGTTTTATTTTCCAATTATAAATAGAAGATTTGTAAATAGCCACTATGGTGATATTCCACTACAATCCAAACGGACTCCCCCTGGTATCTTACCAGTTGTTCCTATAATATTCCTTGTGTAGGTAAAATAATTAAAATTAGCCACAATGGTTATATGCCACTACGATCCAAACGGACTCCCCCTGGTATCTTGAAAATTGTTCCTATTATTTTCCATGTGCAGGTAGAAGATTTTAATTAGCCACTTAGGTGTATGCCACTACAATCCCACTTGACTCCCCTGATAACTTAAAAGTTTTTCCTATTATTTTCAATGTGCATGTAGAAGATTTGTAATTTGTCACTATGGTGATATGCCACTACAACCAAAAGGACACCCCCTGGTATCTTACCAGTTGTACCTATTATTTGCCACGTGCAGGTAGAAGATTTTAATTTGTCTGTAAGGTGATATGGCACTACAATCCAAACGGACTCCCCTGGTATCTTACCAGTAATTCCTGTTATTTTCCAATTGCAGGTAAAATATTAGTAGTTAGCCAATATGGTGATATGACACTACAATCAAAACGTACTCTCCCTGGTATCTTACCAGGTGTTCGTATTATTCACCATGTGCAGGTAGAAAATTTGTAAGTCATTATGGTTAATGCCACTACAATCCAAATGGATTCTCACTTGTAACTTACCAGTTGTTCCAAATAATTTCCATGTGCAGGTAAAAGATTTGTAATTAGACAATAAGGTGATATGCATCTACATTCCAAACGGACCCCCCCTGGTATCTTACCAGTTGTTCCTATTATTTTCAACGTGCAGGAAGAAGATTTTGAATTACCCACCATGTTGATATGATACTACATTCCAAACGGAATCCCCCTGGTATCTTATTTGTTGTTCCTATTATTTTCCAAATTCAGGGAGAAGATTTGTAATTAGCCACAATGGTGATATGCCACTACATTCCAAACGGACTCCCCCTGGTATCTTATTAGTTGAACCTATTATTTTCTATTTGTAGGGAGAAGATTTGAATTTAGCCACTATTGTGATATGCCACTACAATCCAAATGGACTCCCCCTGGTATCTTTCCAGTTCTTGATATTATTTTCCATATGCAGGTATAAGATTTGTAATTAGCCACTATGGTGATATGCCACTACAATTCAAACGGACTACCCCTGGTATCATACCATTTGTTCCGAATAATTTTTCAAGTGCAGGAAGAAATTTTCTTTTTTGACACTATGGTGATATGCCACTACAATTAAAATGGACTCCCATGTGTCTTACCAGTTGTTCCTATTATTTTCCATGTGCAGGTAG
>CM057005.1:6409152-6557215 GCA_029891345.1 Dryococelus australis | reverse complement strand
GGTTGAAGATTCGTAATTAGTCACAATGTATATATGCCACTTAATCCAAACGGACTCCCCCTTCGTATCTTTCCAGTGTTCCTTTTATTTTCCATGTGCAGGTAGAATATTTGTAATTAACCACTATGGTGTTATGCCACTACAATCCAAATGGACTCCCCCTGGTATCTTACAAGTTGTTCATATTAATTTCAATGTGCAGGTAGAAGATATTTATTTAGCCACTATGGGTATTGCCACTACAATCCAATCGTACTCCCCCTGGTATCTTACAAGTTGTTCCTATTACTTTCCATGTGCAGGTAGAAGATTTGTAATTGGACACTTTGGTGATATGACACTACTACCCAGAGGAAATCCCCTGTATCTTACCAATTTTTTTCCTTTTTTTTCATGTGTAGGTAAAATATTCGTATTTAGTCACTATGGTGATATGCCACTACAATTCAAACGGACTCCTCCTGGAATGTTACCATTTGTTCCATTTATTTTCAATGTGCTAGGCTGAAAATTTGTATTTAGCTACTATGGTGATATGCCACTACAATCCAAACGTCCTCCCACTGGTATCTCAACATTTGTTCCTATTATTTTTCATATGCAGGTATAAAATTTGTAATTAACAACTAGGTTGATATGCCACTGCAATCCAAACCTAAACCCCCTGAAATCTTACCAGTTATTCCTTTATTTTCCATGCGCAGTGAGAAGATGTGTAATAGCCAATATGGTGAGATGCCACTACAATCCAAACGGTCTCCCCCTTGTATCTTACTAGTTGTTCCTATTATTTTCCATATGCAGGTAGATGATTTGTAATTAGCAACTTAGGTGATATGTCACTTCAATCTAAATGGAATCCACCTGGTATGTTACTATTGATCCTATTATTTTCCATGTGCATGTTGAACATTTGTCATTAACCACTATGGTGATATGCAACTATAATCCAAATGAACTACCCCTGGTATCTTACCAGATCTTTCTATAATTTTCCATGTGCAGATAGAATATTTTTCATTAGCTACTATGGTGATATATCACTACAATCCAAACGGACTCCAACTTGTATCTTACCAGTTGTTCCTATTATTTTCCATGTGCAGATAGAAGATTTGTATTTAGCCACTATGGTGATATGCCAATATAATCCAAACGGACTCCCTCTGATATCTTACCAGTTGTTCTTATTATTTTTAAAGTGCAGCAAGAATTTTTGTTTTTTGCTACTATGGTGATATGCAACTAGAATCCAAACGGACTCCCATGTGTCTTACCAGTTGTTCCTATTATTTTCCATGTGCAGATAGAAGATTTGAATTTGCCACTATGATGATATGCCAGTACAAATCTAACGGACTCCCTCTGGTATCTTACCAGTTGTTCTTTTTATTTGTAAAGTGCAGGAAGAAATTTTGTTTTTCTCCACTAAGGTGATATGCCACTACAATCCAAAAGGTCTCCCCTGGTATCTTACCAGTTGTTTTATTATTTTCCATGTGCAGGTAGAAGATTTGTCATTAGCTGCTATGGTTTTATGCCACTACAATCCAAACGGACTCCCCCTGTATCTTACAAGTTGTTCCTATTATTTTCCTTGTGTATTTTGAACAATTGTAATTAGCCACTATGGTGATATGCCACTACAATCCAAACGGACTACCCCTGGTATCTTACTAGTTGCACCTATTACTTTCCTTGTGCATGTAGAAGATTTGTAATTAGCCAATATGGAAGTATGCCCCTACAATACAAACGGTCTCCCCTAGTATCTTACCAGTTGTACTATTATTTTCCATGTGCAGGTTGAAGATTCGTAATTAGTCACAATGGCTATATGCCACTAAATCCAAACGGACTCCTCATGGAATCTTACCAGTTGTTCCTTTTATTTTCCATGTGCAGGTAGAAAATTTGTAATTAGCCAATCTGGTGATATGCCTCTACAGTCTTAATGGACTCCCCTGGTATCTTACAAGTTGTTCCTATTATTTTCCATTTGCAGGTAGAAGATATGTATTTAGCCACTATGGTGATATGCCATAACAATCCAAACGCTCTCCCCTTGTATCTTACCAATTGTTACTATTACTTTTTATGTGCAGGTAGAAGATTTGTAATTAGACACTATGGTGATATGCCACTACAACCCAAAGGGAATCCTCCTGGTATCTTACCAGATTTTTCTTTTTTTTTTCATGTGAAGGTAAAAGATTCGTATTTAGTCACTATGGTGATATGCCACTACAATCCAAATGGACTCCCCCTGGTATCTTACCAGTTGTTTGTTTTTTTATCCATGTGTAAGTAGAAGATATGTAATTAGCCACTATGGTGATATGCCACCACAATTCAAACGGACTCCCCCTGGTATCTTAACAGTATTCCTATAATTTTCCTTGTGCAGGTAAAAAAATTGTAATTAGCCACAATGGTTATATGCCACTACAATCCAAACGGACTCCCCCTGGTATCTTGCCAGTTGTTCCTATTATTTACCATGTGAAGGTAGAAGAATTTAATTTAGCCATTATGGTGATATGCCAACACAATCTCACAGGATTCCCCCTGTTATCTTAAAAGTTTTTCCTGTTATTTTCAATGTGCATGTAGAAGATTTGTAATTTGCCACTATGGTGATATGCCACTACAACCAAAAGGACACCCTTTGGTATCCTACCAGTTGTTCCTATTATTTTCCACAGGCCGGTAGAAGATTTTAATTTGTCTGTAAGGTGATATGGCACTACAATTCAAACGGACTCCCCCTGGTATCTTACCAGTAATTCCTGTTATTTTCCCTGTGCAGGTAAAATATTTGTAATTAGCAAATATGGTGATATGCCACTACAATCAAAACGTACTCTCCCTGGTATCTTACCAGTAGTTCGTATTATTCACCATGTGCAGGTGGAATATTCGTAAGTCATTATGTCGATATGCCACTACAATCCAAATGGACTCTCCCTTGTATCTTACCAGTTGTTACTATTATTTTCCATGTGCAGGAAGAAGATTTATAATTAGCCACTATGGTGATATGCCACTACAATCCAAACAGACTTCCAATGTGTATCTTACTAGTGCTTGCTATTATTTTCAATGTGCAGGTAGAAGATTTATAATTAGCCACTATGGTGATATGCCACTAAAATCCAAACAGACTTCAATTGGTATCTTACTAGTGCTTGCTATTATTTTCAATGTGCAGGTAGAATATTTGTAATTTGCCACCTTGGTGATATGCCAATACAATCCAAACGGACACACCCTTGTATCTAACAGTGTTTCCTATTATTTTCCATGTGCAGGTAGAAGATTTGTATTTAGCTACTATGGTGATATGCAACTAATATCCAAACGTACTCCCCCTGTGATCTTACCATGTGTTCCTATTTCTTTCCATGTGCAGGTAGAAGATTCTTAATTAGCCAATATGGTGATATGCCTCTACAATCCAACCGTCTCCCCGTGGTATCTTAACATTTGTTCCTATTATTTTACATGTGCAGGTAGAAGATTCGTAATTAGTCACTATGTTGATATGCCACTACAATCCAACCTGACTCCCCCCTGGTATCTTACCAGTTGTTCCTTTTATTTTCCATGTGCAGGTAGAAGATTTATAATTAGTCACTATGGTGATATGCCACTATAATCCAAACGGAATCCCCCTCACAACTTCCAGTTGTTCCTATTATATGCCATGTGCAGGTAGAAGTTTTGTAATTAGCCACTCTTGTGATATACCACTTCAATCCAAACGGACTCCCCCTGGTATCTTAACAGTTGTTCCTATTATTTTTCATGTGCAGGTAGAAGATTTGTAATTAGCCACTCTGGTGATATGCCACTTCAATCCAAACGGATTCCCCCTGGTATCTTAACAGTTCCTATTATTTTTCATGTGCAGGTTGAAGATTTGTCATTAGTCACTATGGTGATATGCCACTACAATCCAAAAGGAATCCCCCTGTTATCTTACAAGTTGTTCCTATTATATGCCATGTGCAGGTAGAAGATTTGATATTAGACACTTAGGTGATATGCCACTACAATCCAAACGGACTCCCCCTGGTATGTTACCATTTGTTCCAAGTATTTTCCATGTGCTGGTAGAAAAATGTAATAAGCCACTATGGTGATATGCCACTACAATCCAAACGTACTCCCACTGGTATCTCATCAGTTGTTCCTATTATTTTCCATGTGCAGGTAGAAGATTTTTTATTTGCCAAAATGGTGAAATGCCACTACAATCCAATCGGACTCCCCTCGTATCTTACCAGTTGTTCCTATTAAATTCCATGTGCAGGTAGAAGTTTCATAGTTAGTCACTATGGTGATATGCCACTACAAACCAAACGGTCTCCCCTGGTATCTTACTAGTTGTTCCTATTATTTTCCCTGTGCAGGTAGAAGATTCGTAATTACTTTTAGCGTAACTTACTTGTATTTAACATGGTTCAGGTCCAAATGATGATGAGTTTCGGTTGTCTTCAAACTACATCAGTGTTGGCTACCGGAACCTTCCAAATTTTTAGCCTATTTAACTTGGAAAAGTTATAGCTTATGAAAGCTCCATGTTTGTATGTTGTTGATCAATATTTGGATGAAATACAATTTTATGAACTGAATTGTCAGTCCAGAACCTGAATTTTGTTTGAAATTGTTGTGTGAGACCAGTACATCCCTATATGATTTAAATGATAGTGGAATATCAGCTCTTAATAATAAGTTTGAAGGGCCAACATCACAAGTTCATTTTTTTGGTCTTTATATTACTTTTTGAATCTACTTCGATGCTGTAAATTCAACTTTTACAGATTGTTGGGAAATACCCTTCCTGTTCTGCACGTTTGCTAAATTTTTGTCTATTTTTTCTGTGTTTGGTAGTTAAAAGTGAATTTCCATCAAAAGTGGTAGGCATAAATTACAGTCCAGAATGCCTACTGGAAACCATTTTCCATAACCATTGTAGGACTACCACTGGCCATGCACTCTCTACAATCTTAAACTAATGTGATGATCCAAATTTCACACTCACTTTTATAATACAATTTTTTAAATGTGTTTTGCTTGTGATTAATCACATGGTTAGTAAATGCTAGTAGCAATTTCGAGACATTAACAGAAAATAACATGTAAATTATGCATCAGATAAGAAACCTGTTGGTGCAATGTATATAGTATTTGCTTGTTTTTTTCCTTCTTCCTCATTATGGGTGCTAAATAAAATATATTGGTAAAAATCCACATTTCAAGTTTTAACAATTAAAGGTTGCAATATTTAACCATGGCATTTTGGACTTTGAGAATGGCTGATTAGAGATTCCCACCTCCTGACGCGAGTGTCACGTGACTGCGATGTGTGGGACATAAAGTATACTCGCTGAACTCTGCCATACAATCAGTACATAAATTGGTAACTTCTTACCTGATTTGGAATCAGTAATAGTATAACACAGAGCTTTTAAATGTAGCAATATTGTATTGTATTATAATTTTGTCCATGTTTACATAATCAAAACTATTTATGCTGAGGAACAAACATTTGCCTGGCCAATCACAACATGAGAAAGTTGCATTTTGTCTTATATGCAGATATGTTTATACATCTCAGAATTTGCATTATGGAACAGTGCCAAATTGCGGTGGATTTTGCAGTGAATAAATAAATGGTGTTCCTAAGGAGTCTTATTACTCTCTCAAAAAAAATGAAACTTTTACGCAAAAATAGTTTTGTTGCACAAAAAATACCTGTATATATGTGATGTATATGCACACAACATGCGGATATTTACTTTAATGTATGTAAAAAAAAAGTCCTGTCCAACCCTATTTCCAGGATACGAGACCTAGGGTATAAGGAGAATTCAAAATTGGAAAGTGACAGTGGTGGTGGATCAATGCATGAACTGGGGCCATGGTGGTGTAGTGGTCAGACTATTTCCTTTCCAGTAAGGTGAATCGGCTTCGATTCCTGGCGGTCACTCAAGAATTTTTGCATGTGGAACTGTGCTGACCAGCAGGTTTTCTCTGCGATTTCTTCATTCCCCTTCCCTTGCATTCTGCCACTGCTCCATTCTCATCGGCTCTCAAGATCACAGTGTTAAAGGCTGCCCAAATCTCTCTACTCCAGTGCATGAAATATTGTCTTAGGAAGAACAAATATAACTTATAGCCTATGTTCAAGATTTTATCTTCAGTATCTTGGGTTTTAGAATAAATAACTATTTTCTGTGAAGCATCAGTAATTTTTATTTCGGTATCTGAAAATTTTAAAAGTGCCATTATTATTTAAGGTTGGCAAATAAAAAAGAACAAAAAAGGAATAATTACTTTTTTCCCTAAGTTTCCTGTATTATTTTGAGTATTTTCATTTCTGAAAACCATTTTGTTACAATGAAGAACGTGCCAGTTGTGGTGGGAATCAACGTAACTCAAGTTTAGTTATGAGAGAATGCAGTGCCTTGAGGCATTGCTGTAAACAGCAACACACCACATGTTTAAAAGCAACATCAGCAACTGTGACTGGATGTGTCTCACCTTGGCAAGTGTGAGATCCTAGACTTTCATTACGCGGTTGGAAACCTACTAACCAACCAAATTACCCCAGGTGGTAGGTACAACAGTCAATTGTGGCTCATGAAATACTGACATCTAGCAGGACGTCGACTGCCAAGTGAGGACATGCTGGAGAGCCATTCACATTAACAATCCATGTATTTGACTTGTGTAACAATCAGCTTGCATCCTATGGTGTATAGTATTTCCTTGGAGATGTGTGTGATTAGTTCGCCATACATCAGACACTGAGTAAACATGGGGTTAAATATGTACTGTATATACAACCAGCCATGTAAATAAAAACTTAACAAAAAAATCACTGCTCCTGACTACATATATTATAACGGACACGCTGAGTGACATGCGCCCAGTAAAGATTATAATAATAGCTGGAAAGTAGTTCCATATTTTCACATCGAATAAAAAGTAACTATTTGTGATAATGTAAATTATTTATTTTGCTGTCTGATTTTTTAATGCATCGAAATGTAAAAAACAGCAGATTTGTCAAATATTTGCTTTCTAACAATTTCACAGTTTCACTTGACCGACACATAAATAAAATGATGAGGCATGTGACAATGTCAATTTTACATAACACGGAAGAATATGTAACTCGCACACAAGTAGATCTTAAGCAGGGCTCTCAAAGTGCTCATTCTATCGTGAACAACCTATAGCTGCCTACTATCGAAATGTAGACCAATACAACTGTTAAAAACTGAAAACACTTTTGTGGTACGTAACATGTTAAAAACAAAAATCATTCTTTAGATTTTTTTCCACAAAAAAAAAGTCATTATGGCACTTTGGCATGTGTTTTTCTTGCTTCTTTCGGATTGTTGTATTTAAAGAAAAAAACATTAATTCAGTAAAATCTGCAATCGTTTTCAATTTTTTTTTTTTTTTATATGTGTTTCAATTTGCAATAGCCTATGAGTTGCTGTTCCATTTTCTTGTTAAATTCGTAATAGTTTTTACTGCTATATCATATCAACTGGTCTTTTATGTTAGGCAAAGTGCTAGCATGGAATTATATCTGTATTTTAAAAGTTAATTGCAAGTTACCAGTTATGTAAATGACATGTCACAGAAATATTACTTACGACCAGTTTTATTTTGCGTATTTCTACAGTATGTGAGTTGGAACATTTGTTCCCCCACTACTCTAGAGATGTGTTCTAATTCACTCACTTACCCTTGATCCCCCCATCACCCACAGTTTTATGCATTCCCTTGATCCCTTTTTGAGGAAGTGGATATAATTTCAAACACCCATCTATATTTTGAAATTTTTAAGTTCCAATGCATAAGCGATTGAAGAATCGATGATCTAAACACATTTTCTTATGTTGTCTTGAATTTTGTACGAATAAGTGTTCAGCAAACGACAGGAATAAGCTGCATAATTGTTATGATCAATTAAACTTACAGTGTAGGGCATGTGTAGAGGACATCACTTTTGGCCCTAGTCGAATGGGATATTCAAGGTGCATTCATGCCATAACCGCAAATTCGGGTGCTGACAATATTCAACATCAGAGCCGTGATGCACTATTCAGGGACACATAGCCAGGCAAGGGTTCTGGGCTCATAAATTAGAACACAAATTAAGTTAGTATAAACGAACATGTTACTTTGTGAATGAACACTGAAATACAGTGAACATTTTTTCTTTTAAAAGTACCTACAAATGCTTGTTTGTGAAATACAGCATTGTATGTATGAGTATTTGAAAATAGAATATATTTACTTCAGTGTAAACACAGTTTTTCAGAAGGGGGACTGTTTAGTGTATATGGCAATAAATTGTAGTTTAGACATTTTTTTAAATTAAAGTATTCCATTATATTTTTAAAGGTTTTACTTCGTAATTTCCCGGATCTTTGCAACTATCCTAACTGTGTAGAATTTTTGGCTATAAGTTAAGCTTAATTCAAAAATGAAATGTCGGGGCATGACTGAGCAATTTCTGTACTTCTCAAATATGCAATTTTCTATTTTTTTTAAATCTTATTTTAGCTATAGAAATATTTTGGTAGCAAATTTTGACTCGATTTCAAGTACATTCTTTGGACAAAAACAAAATATTAATTATTGTTGGTATGAAAATTTGTCATATGGAAAGGAAGACCTTTGTTAATTTAATGGGTTATAGGTTATCTTTAAAAGGCACCTTCATTTATGTTAAATCTCAATATTTCAACACAACTCTTGCATTATGGAAATCTATAACTTGTCCCAATGTCACATATAAAGAACACATCGCAGTTTTAAAAATAAAAAACACGAAATTCCGCTACTTACTATTACATGTTTGACACTTGCTGGCCTGCATGTACTCATTCTGAATAAACACGACTGTTTACTATTACAACTTGTTTGGCACTTGCTGGCCTGCATGTACTCATTCTGAATAAACACGACTGTTTACTATTACAACTTGTTTGAAACTTGCTGGCCTGCATGTACTCATTCGGAATAAACATGACTGTTTACTATTACAACTTGTTTGACACTTGCTGGCCTGCATGTACTCATTCGGAATAAACACGACTGTTTACTATTACAACTTGTTTGGCACTTGCTGGCCTGCATGTACTCATTCTGAATAAACACGACTGTTTACTATTACAACTTGTTTGGCACTTGCTGGCCTGCATGTACTCATTCGGAATAAACACGACTGTTTACTATTACAACTTGTTTGACACTTGCTGGCCTGCATGTACTCATTCGGAATAAACACGACTGTTTACTATTACAACTTGTTTGACACTTGCTGGCCTGCATGTACTCATTCGGAATAAACACGACTGTTTACTTTAAATCGGAATACTATACCACAAAAATCGTTGCATTACACAAATTTAATCTTCTTTTACTTGTCATGCGAACATTTATATGATTTAAGAAATATAAATTGCGAAATTGCGTTAATTACAACTGATTTCACACTTGCTGGCCTTTGTATGTTTACATTCGGAATAAACACGATTTTTTTTTTGTTAAATCGTATTACAATAACACAAAAATCGTCACATTACACAAAATGAATCTTCTTTTATTTGTCACGCGAAAAATATTACAATTCCTGAAATACGAAACACGAAATTCGATAAATTTTACACGTATGACACTGCTGTGCATGTATTCTTATGGGCGAAACCCGACTGTTTTGGGTCACGCTTCTAATATTGCTATTTCTACTCGAGCTTCACTAAGCGTATGCAAAACGACTGCAAGTGTCCAGACCTATCTTTACGACCCTGGGATGGTCTATGCCTTCTGTTTCTCTTATTTTCAATCACATATTTTAAATCTGCAATTTCAATTATAATAGGCTCTCTTTAGTGGCAGAGAAATTATCACTTCTATCCCTTTGAAGATTGTAAAAGAATACCATCTTTCTTTGTAACAGCATGCCTAATATTTATGCACTACAAATGTAAATATTTAATCCTTTCTGGTACTTTTTTGTTTGGCGAAATAACAACAAACTTATTTTTACACATGTCATAGATAACATAATCTAACAACCAATAGAAATGTGTGTTATATAAAATCGACATGACAGCTACAATAAAAAGGTAAACTCACTTTCATAATTTAACAATGAGCGTGAAAAATGACATTGTAAAATGGAATTCAACATTAAAACTGTCATTATCTTAATGTGGAGATCAAGTTACGAGCAGTTTAACACAAACTTGTACAAGTGGCCCTTATAATATTCTGTGGATAATACTTGGCTTTCGGATGCATCCAGCCGATAGAAAGATAGTTACATATTATTAAGAAAAATTAACATTATTATATAATTCTTATAATAAGAATATAATTGTCTCGTATAACTTTGCCATAATTTAGAGAAGTTCATTTTTTTAAATGTTTGTGTGATACTAAATGTCTGTAAAATTTTATTTTCCTAGACTTAGCTGGCAAACGAAAAGTTGAGGTAAGTAGGACTCGCAGAAATAGACGAGAAGTAGATGCTCTGCATGATGCGAGAAGTAGCGATCTGCATTACTTGAAAAGTTATACTGGAATACAAAATGTAGAATCTTAGCCATAGAAAGACAATGCAGAACTGAAATGCAGCATGTAAATAGCCATGCCATGGCATGGGGTAGAATGAAATGGAACCTTGAAAAATGGGACCCTCTCTAAAAAAAAAAAAAAACACAAAGGAACGAAAATTATTAATGAAATGAATCTGGCTGGGGACACATAGATGCGACGTAAATAAATTAGACCAGTACTCACCAACAAGGGTAACCAAAATATCCATACATGGTGACAGAAGAAGCCAGAAACACCAGAATAAAATATAAATAAATTTCCACACCACAAAAACTACATTTTCTGCTCCACTGCGTGATGCCAATAGTGTATAGAAAACCCACCTAAAGGACTCCAAGTCCCGAAAAATACGTTCACGGCTGCCACATGGTGCAACTGCGCCATGACGGCAGCTAGCCTGAAAGTCAAATATGTAGAGGAAAGCACAGTGCAGCTGGAAGACACGAGAAAAGGTTGGTACCGCAATTGTAGCTAGATGGCATAGATTGTAAAAGGGGGACTAAAGTGCTGCGTCAATGTTCGATAGCATGTGAAAATACTGTGTTTTTATAGGAATTCACGATCTAACTACGTGATCCTAGAAAGAAAAAACCGAATGAGGCACAGTAGAAAAAAGCACTCTGGAGAGGGCTACGGCCGGCGCACCAAAGGAATGTGCTATGTTTCACAGCACATCTTGTGGAAAAGGAAAACAAGGCATGAAATGTGGTTCTGGATGCCACTAACGAGATTCAAAATGAAGCTATGAAAGTACGACTTAAACAGTACTGTAATGAAACTTTTGTGAAAAAGGCTTTAAAATTTTTAAATATTAATAAACTCATATGATATAGGTTGATATAAGAAAATTAATTGATTTATATCGCCAGATAAACAATTGTTAAAAGTATGTAAGTTACTTGACGAAAATAAAAATGGATATATATAATATAATATATATAATATATATATATATATATATATATATATATATATATATATAGGAAATAAACTTTACTTGCTAATCAAACCACTTATATGTAGATCAAAATGAGAATAAAAATATGATGCCATTCGCATCCCCTAGCCAGTGTGCCCGCCATCGCCGGCAGCCGCTGCAGCTACCAGCACTCTACTGGGTGCTCGTGCTCACTGGTTGGAGAGTGCACTGCAGCAGTCGAACTACGAAGACCTCAGTTACGAGTGGCCGCAGGGGCCGAAGAGAGAGCTTGTCACGTGAACAGGAAAGTGTAAGTGTTGAGCAAGCCACACACGCCACGCACATGTCTTAAAAGGAGACCCTGTAAATTTGGGACTAACTGTAATCAAGCTTAATTAAGAAATGCTCAAGGACGCCCATTCACTAAATGGCCAATCAATGAGTCCTATAATATTTTGATGCTCCCATGGGCCTTAATTAAAGTGTTTTGTATTTTTCATTAACTATAATTTTCATGTGTTTCATCAACATTTCATTTTATACAGTGTAATATTTCAGTTAAAGGATTCCTGTGCAAAGTGAAATTGTTTTTGTATGTTTTGTAGTATTTAAAGTCATGTGGATGTGTTTTCTGGAGTTTGAGAGTGTAAAAAAAATAGTCCACGCAGCTGGCCTGTCCGCCAAACCTCGGCCGGCATGCCGCGTGGGACAGTTAGTCATACCGTGGTGTTTCGAGGAGTTGGTCGTGCTGACCAATGGGGTAACATATCATGCACTTGGGCGGCTCTTCATCTTTATTCACTAATCACTTCACAGCAAAAGACATTAATTTACCGGAACTTGTTTACTTTGCAGCCACCCAAGATTCTCCACTTCTCCCTTCCCGTGGAATATCATAGCCTGGGAAAGCTTAAGTTTTCACGTAAGTGCTTTGTCGCCTTTGGGACGTTTGTACAATGTCAGACTGCCGGCGGGTTAAGCCCAGCACCGTGTATAAGTTTGCTTTCTGGAGTAGATATTAATAAAACCCCAATTATTCAATGAAAATAGTGTACATTCTAATTCGGGTTGGCTACAGGCCATGGGGGCATGGGCTACCCACATTTCCCGCCAATAATTAAATGTTATGTATTAGTGTTTTGTATTATCTTTCAGTGTTTTTATCTACATAAGACTAATTATGGGTGTGTGGGCTGCCAAAATATCTTGCTGGGCAGGGCTTCAGTAACATAACTGCTTTTTATTTATCACGATCGTCGGAGCACCGGGAGGACACCACCCGTAGGTCGTCGGCACACAACCCAGAGAGTGGAGCATAGTCTGCTCTAAGCTAGTTAGTTGGTATTTAACTTAAAATACCTGGCTCCCATCATCTACAAGTAGAAGAGTTGGTGATAATCTACAGAAAATTCACCTGTCCTGCTCCCAACCTTAATGAACAACACTTTGCTCTACTACCTTGCTGTCAAACGGCTTTCCAAACTTAGGGGCATATCCTATTGCCAAAATTCCTTTTCAAAACTCCGTTGAAATTTTCTCAAAATTTTCCACAATTTTCTACAATCAAAAACTATTCTTTCCCACTTTGCCCTGACCTGCACCAATGTCCAGGAGTCGTAAACAACATCTGCTGTACACATCTGGACCCGTGGGATGCCGTCGCTATGCCCATGATGCCAGGAAGTCTATCCACATGGCGCAAGGGAAAAGCACGAGGAATCTGCAAGGACACTACCATTTCACCACCATGAGGGAGAAAGCAGAAGGACAAGGGATAGTGGCCATCTTGGTGCTCCATGACGTCAGCCATCTCGCGCCACTCAGGTACCGAGCAAACAAAGGGGCTACAATTCTTTCCCCTCCATCCGCATCGCATGCGCTCGAGGAGGACAAAGGAGGAAAAGAAACGAGAGAAGGACGAAAAGAAAATCGCCTCCATCTCACGCTATCCGCACCTGCGACAAGCAGCTATGAGTGGTCGCCATGCATTGCCCCCTGCCTCACACTGTGCCGAGCAGGAGAGCCGCGCTGTGAAATCACCCATGCCGTGCCGAACGTCACCTGCACCCGACCATGCTCCCACATGCCGCGCATCCACACCAACTCTCTTGCGACCCTGTGGACTGGAACAACAACACGATGACTGGCTAAACCAGTACAGACTCCATCGAGTTCCTCTGTCCGCAGGGTCACACAACCACAGGACATTAATGCCAAATATGGGTGTGACACTATGTACTATAAGTGTGCCTGGCAATCCAACACAAGCATCTGCATCAGGAACAACAGCGAAAGAGAAGAGCAAGTGAACAGTGAACTAGAAACTCTGGAAACTAAATTCAACATTGACATTTCGGACAACCATACAACAAATAGGTGCCATGACCTGCTGTGCCCAGGTCGGTACACATTCTTATTAAAATGCCAACTGTGTATTAACCTTTATCATAAGGAGTGTTTGAACAGAAACCAGTTGCAAACAATTAAAGGGCTAATCATTTCTTGTAAGCAGTGAAGTAAACAACCCTTACCCCACTAGTAGGTCACATATAATTGGGACACATTCTTTGGTGAGTTGCAAAGAATAAACACTTGCGACTGTAATGGATGTACGGGGAGCTGTGACAGAAGAATAAGCAGCTGTGACAAATGCAACATTAGGGTCCACCTACAGTGTCAAAGGAGACAGAACGACAGACAAACAGTTAGGAAAAGTTCAAGTGTAGAGACAGCGCAGTCAAAGAGGAAGCCACACCTGCTGAAATACCCGACATTTAGAACACGTACGCATTACTTCCCAGGTCGATAGTACCCGAGTCACAACCACTGCCTGTACCAATCTTTGCTGCCAATACCTAGTACACCCTAAGTTCTGCACATGCAACTGTATTATTCCTCGCCTATGTACACTCCACATTTTCCAGCAATATTGCCAACCATACAGATCCAGTTTCCTACCTCAATGCCTTTTTCTAATTTATCGACAGATGTAAACAGAACCATGATGGCTACTACCAGTGTTACCAATCACACTGATATACCATTTCGACCAATTTCTACGAGGTTCCAGACATTGACGACCTTTTCTGGCCAACTGAATTAGGATCCATCCGCTTTTGTACAAGATTGCATGATGAGACTGCAGAGGTTGTCGGGAGATGAATGGCCCGGATGTGTTGGGAAGCAGTTAGAAGCAGATGTACGGCAATGGTGGCGATCGATGAACCAGCATGGACCCAGTTGGGGAGAGTTCATTCAAGTGTTTCAGTGCCACTTCGGAGGTATCTTCATCTCTATCCAAACTCAACACAAACTCACGCTACAGGAATACAGGAGGGTGAAATGTTAATAGCATTCGTCAACAGGAAAAAATACCTGGTATGAAGATTCTGTCCTGGATAGAGTGAACGGGAAGTCCTGGAAGTGACAGCAGAGACAGCACTACCAGAATGCAGACCAGCCTTAGATCCACTACTAAACAGTGGCCTCGAAGAGTTCATTCATGCCACCACCATCCTCGAACGAAACACGAGTGTACCATGATGCGAATTGGGAGACACCTGAGCGCCCCACGGACCTCACGAGTTCAGGAAATTCCGCAGTGATAACAACAGGATAAACAGACAGAACTTTCAACTGTGACAGCCAGAACAGCCGCGAGTTTACCAAGAGACTAGTTTTCAACCCCGTGGACGAGGTGGTGGGAACATGCAAAATGTGAATTTGTAGCATAACGCGAACCGGTCCGTTTGGTGGGACCATATGAGGCCGCATCCGATGCCGTGCCCATATTGCCCGGATGGCAGTTCCATTGGTACGTCGATTGCCCGGGAAACCCATGTTGGAGACAGCAGAATAACAGCAGCAGAAACGCCCACCAACAACCGGACAGCAGTAAAGACCAGCAGGGAAATGGGTTGTAGGGGCAGAGTAAACAACCACAGACTTTACCCCTCCCCGCAGCACCAGCACAGCGGTAATGCCACAACATGCCCTAATTACCAAGGTCAGTTGCCAGGGTGCAAAATTTAGTCGTGTACTTGTCCATATAAACAGTATTTTGTGTCACGCTCTTGTCGACACGGCTGCATTACACAACATTTGTCACACTCATTTTGTCTATGAACATGACATTACCTCAACCAGACAGGTGATCCAGCTTGCTAACGGGGAATGTACTAATACAGTAGTCAGCCAAGCGAAATTTACTATCAGAATAAGAGATTTGGAAACCATAATTACAGCAGTAAATAGTAATGAAATTTATGAAGATATTATTTTAGGAGTACCGTGGCTCTCAGAGCAAAACACAATAGTTGAACAAGCCGAACGACGCATCCACTTTGGGGCGGAGAAGAGACAAACAGTTTATAAATTGGACAGCCATAGCCAAGAACAAGTGCCTAAAGTAAATTTAAGAGAATTTGAACATGACATACCCACAGTGCATTAAGCTCCTTTTCATCCCTTGCTAGATGAACGTAAACTTGTTTTCACGAACCATGATGCATTACGCAGCACAATGGTGGCAAAACACACTATCCCATTGACTAAGGAAGAACCGATCTTCAGTAGCTCCCATAGCTACTTGCCTCACAAAGCTAAGCTAATAAAACAGCAGATATCCGAGATGCTTGCAGATGGAGTAATCGAACTGACTAGGAGCTGATATAACTCGGCCATAACTGTCGCGCCGAAAAAGGATGGGACCTGGAGGTTCTGTGTGGATTTCAGGCCCATCAACCAGGTGAAGTGCAGTGTTATATCGCCTTATATAAGTGTCAAAGACGCCCTTAGCTCACTCGGAAGGGCCAGAATCATGTTGTTGATCGATTTGCTCGATACTGCCCCGGAAGGCCGATGATATCAGTTCTGCGCCATGCCTTTTGGGCTAAAACGCGCCCACGCAACATTCCAGAGTATGATGGCACAGGTCCTCGATGGCATGATAGGCGAATTCGCACTCGCCTACCTCGACGACATAGTGAAATGGTCTGAGATGTGGGAGGAGCATCTAAATCACTTGTCACTTGTACTCGAGAGGTTAGAGATAAATGGATTGATGTGTACCATTAAGAAATGCCAGCTTGGCAAGAGCAATCTAGAGTTTCTAGGCCATGTGTTTAATGAGCAAGGAAACCAACCGAACCCCGAACAGCTGGGGCTGATTGAGAGTCAGGCACCACCAGATACATGTAAACAACTACATTAATTCTTCAGCCTAATCAATTGGTTACGTGAACATGTACATGATTTTGCAGTCATCACCGCACCCCTCAAGGACTTACTATCTCCACAAAAGTGGTACATTTGGGGCAGTGAACAGGAAACCGCCTTTTTGCAGATTAAATAAAAATCCCGAGAATGTCCTGCTCTAGCGCTGTATGATCCAGCCAGACACCTTTACCTCCAGACCGATGCCAGCCAGGAGGAGCTGGGTGCCGTACTCTAGCAGTATGGCGACACAGGTGAGAGAAGGGTAATCGACTTCGCGAGTGTGAAATTGGGATGTACCGAATGCAGATATGATGTCTATGTAAGAGAATGTCACGCAGTGAAATGGGTGATACGAAAGTATAGGCCGTACATAGGATATTGTAGGTTCACATTGCGAACTGAAATCGCTGCCTAGTATGGCTCAACAACATGCGGGAAGTCAGGAACAAACTTACGAGATGGACACTTTTGCTGCAAGCTTCCGACTTTGGTATCGAAGACGTACCGGGAAAGGAGAATGAGCTAGTGGACACCTTCTCATGGGAGCCAGAAGCGAATGTAGCAGTCACAGATGATGTTGAATGGGAGAAGGCATTATACCCCCACCCCCCTCCTGCGTTACTAGAGAACCGATGACGGAGGCAAACTTAAACAGGATAACAATAAAAGAGAATTACCAACTGATAGCACACTTGTACCATGACGCGTGATAGAACAGGTAACTTGTGAGCTTGCAAGAGAGAAGAAAGAGCAATGTGAAAAAGAACATGTGGACGGATGGAAATGTGTAGAAGGGCGTATTGAGAGGTGCTCACTGTGAGACGATACAAAATTGAGACTCTATGTAGCACCTAGTCACAGGGAAAAAGTGTTTGAATACGCTCATGGGAGCATAATGGCAGGACATCTGGGAGCCAAGCAATGGTTAAAAACATTTTGGAACAATTTTCCTGCCCTGTGCTACTCATTGTTTCAGAAATTGTGTACGCAGATGCCACAAATGTAATTTGTTCAAATCCCGGCAGTCTGACGGAAATAGACAACAGCAGTCAAGGCAGCCTAAACAGCCATGGGGCCTTATCCAAAGTCAGCTGGCAGAAGGTGATTCATATTAGCAGTAACAGACATCTTTTCGAGATAAATGGAAGCTTACCCGATAAACAGTGCTAGGACCAGGCAGATTGCGAAATGCATGGAAACTGAATTTTTCACATGCTGGGAATATCCGAGAGAGTTACTTATGGACAAAGGATCCCAATTTACTGGGAAAAGATGGCGTGAAATTTGTACAAGCTGAGGAGTATGGCACATAAAAACTGCTATTTACCATCCCTGTGCGAACCCCACGGAGAGGTGCAACATGGAGTTGAAAATGCAACTCCGGCTCCATGTGGGTGAGTACCATAACAGCAGAGCCAAACACGTTACTGTCGCACTCTTCATGCTCAGGCGAAGAGTAAATGCCACGACCGGACAAACCCCGGCACATCTTATGCTAGGAAGAAATACAACGCTTCCGAGCGAGAGAAATAGTCTGCGAGAGAGAAAGTGTAGCAAGACAGAGACAAGTGGTGCGCGAGACGAGAGGCACGGGTGCCATTATAGCGAACAACGGGATTACCAGGTGAGATATGCGAAACACTGGTTGCCAGAAACCAAAGAACACCAACAGCACTAACGGTAGGACAGGCCGTATATGTCCAAGCTCATCTGCAGTCCGCAGCCCGCAAGAACTTTTGCGTGGGACCGGCACTATGCTGGTCGGGGCCTCACCAAGTGGTAAAGACATTGGGCCCGACCACACACCTAGTCAGGACGGGCCACAAGACACTAAGGATCCACTCTGACGACATTCGGGCAGAGGTTGAGAGCACTTCCAAGCACAATGGGGACGAGCCTCAAATCGGCCAGGACGGCCACGATCAGTACGAGCAGGTAAGGAGAGATAGTGAAGCGGAAAGTGGTCCAGGACCTGAGGGAGATGTCGGACCAACTAGTGCAGGTCGACGACGAACGACACGGAGTTCACCAGGGGTCTACCTCATGCCAGCGCCGCGAATGAGCAGGCCACCACGTCTGAGATGGATGGCGATGACGCAGGGATGAGGGGAGAAGGAACTCCTGAGGTTTATATAGAGCGAGAGGAGCCTGAACCATCGGCGAGAAGCAAGGACCACCAGGAGCCACATGATGGTGATGGCATTGACGAGCTCCCTGGTGACTGTCCATCGACGGGAGGTAACACAGTACTTAAAGAAAGTATACCGGCAGAGGACGCAGGATGTCCGGAGCCACCCGACACTGAGGTGCCGACAGGGGTGAGCCCGGTAGCCGACGTCAACTGGTCCGATGGAAATTGGCCATCGAACCATACCGTCGAACAAGAAGAGCTGGAAACAGCACCAGTACTACCATAATAGGACGAGGAAGGGGAAGAATCAGATCCCACCCTGGCGACACCACCTGTAAGACTTCAGGTAGACAACGAACCAGAGCAGCAGGATCCAACCTACTGGAATGCTATTACCTGGTCGCAGTCGGACACGACACTATTGTAGCAGTGAAGACAGCAAGAGTAGTGGGTTGGCCAGCCCACTACCTCTCCAACGTCCCAAGAGGGGAAGAGCGCCTGTACAGGAATGTACAACCTGCGGGAGCGCCACAGCACTCCGGAGAGTGAAGGTTCGCACACAGCAGCCAAGGAACAACTAACTGCCAGCACTAGGAAGGCATACATGCTGCGTCCTCGTCGCAGGTAGCAGAGGAGGTGCTTCTACTGCGAGTGAGTCGCCAGCTAATAAAAGGTCTTGCAGGGGAGTTGGGGGGCATTTGACGCCATCCGCTTCCCCCTATCCTGTTTGCTAGCCACCGCCAGCAGCCGCTGCAGCTACCAACACTATACCAGGCGCTCATGTGCACCGGTTGGAGAGTGAACTGCAGAGGTCTAACTGCGAAGCCCTGAGTTACGAGTGCGTCCGCAGGGGCCGAAGAGAGCGCTCGTGACGATAGTAGGAAAGTGTAAGTGTTGAGGAATACACATGTGCCCGTGCGTCCATGTCTTAAAAGGAGACCCCACAAATTTGGGCCTAAGTGTAATCAAGTTTCATTAAGAAATACTCAAGGGCGCACATTCACAAAACGACCAATCAAGGAGCCCTATAATATTTTGGTCCCCCCACACTTTAATTAGGGCTCACAGGGGGTGAGCCCTAATTAAAGTGTTTCGTATTTTTTAATAATTATCATTTTAACATGTTTCATCCACATTTAGTTTCATACAGTGTAATATGACAATTAAAGTGTCCCTGTGCCAATGGTAATTATTTTTTGTAAGTTTTGTAGCATTTAAAGTAACATAAAGTAGCATTTTCTGTAGTTTGAGTGTGCGAGAAATTAATCCGCACAGCTGGCCTACCCGCCAAACCTCGGCTGGCATGCCTCGTGGGACAGTTAGTCATACCGTGGTGTCTCGAGGAGTAGGTCGTGCTGACAGATGGGGTCGCATTTCGTGCACTTGGGTGGCACTTCATCTTTGTTCACTAGTCACTTCACAGCAATAGATATTAATTTACCGGAACTTTTGTTTACTTCGCAGCCAGCCAAGATTATCCACTCCTCCCTTCAAGTAAGTTCTTTGTCGCATTTGGGCCGTTTGTACAGTGTCACCCTGCTGGTAGATTAAACCCGGCACAGTGTATAAGTTTGCTTCCTGGAGGAGATATGAATAAAACCCAATTATTCAACGTAAAATGGTGCGCGTTTTCATTCAGATTGCTTACGGGCTATGGGGGCGTCGGCCCCCACCTTTCCTGCCAGTTATTAAGGGTAATGTAATAGAGTTTTGTATTATATTTCAGTGTTTTTAACTATGTACAACTAATTATGGATGTGTGAGCTTCCCCAAAATATCACTGCACAGGGTTTCAGAAATATAACTGTTTTGTATTAATCACGATGGTCGGAGCACTCGGAGGACACCACCCAAAAGGTTGTTGCCACACAACCCAGAGAGAGAAGCAGAGTCAGCTATATGCTAGCTAGTTGGTATTTCACTTGAAATATCTGGTGTCAATTATCTACAAGTAGAAGAGTTGGTGAGAATCTACAGAACATTTACCTGTCCCGCTCCCAACCTGAAAGAACACCACTTTGCTCCACTACCCTGCTATCAAGTATTATTCACCAACATAATAAAAATATAAAAATAACAAGACATATGATAAAAAACTCAGAATAGAGGCAATTAACTTGAATACCAACAATAATTAAAATAAAGTTCATTAGCAGAGTGAGAGACAATGATAATACTCAGTAATGTAGTAACTGATCAAAAATGTAATATTATCTTTTCGAAAATAATTCGAAATCATTCAATAGCAATACATCAAATAATATACAGTAGAGCATGTGACGGAATATTCTAGAGGCATATTTAAGCGACAACATATTTTGATATAATAAAACCATTAATAAAGCCGCATAAAAAAATTGTAGGGTCATAGTTTAAAAATTTAATTTTGTAAGTAAGAATGCATGTAAAAAAAATAGTGACATATTTGAGATGGCACAGAGCAGAAGCTTGGGAAGCATGTCAACAATCATAAATCGATGCCATGTTACAAGCCCCGCCTTGCTTCTTGAAGGGAGGAGCAGAGGGAAGCAGCGAGAAGGAGAAGTGATAGGGTGGAGGCTACCATTCCCCATTCCTATGCACTTTCCGCCACCAACAGCTAGCTGACCACCTCACGCACGCCGTGCTTCAGCTGAGAGTCGTGTCGATAACCCCTCCGCCCGGCACAAGTAGGCCAGCTGCGATGCAGAGGGGAGGGCGACCCCTCTTCACAAACTCCACGCATCTGCATAGGTACACTTGCGTATACCGAACATGTGGCTTTATTTACAAACAGAGCATGGCTGGCAGGATGACTGACAGCATGCCGGCACTGTGGTGATCGGACTGTTTGCGTCCTATGATAAGCAGTGAACAATCAATGGATGAGAATAGTGGAATTTGGCAATGCCGCCGCAAGACCAGCCTTATGAGCAACCACGCCGGTGACATCCATTGGGCAGTAAAAGACAGTAGCAGTTGAAAACACAGAACAATCAAAAATTTTCAATGCAAGTAAAATTTAAGGACGAACTATTTCCAAATTATACATTTCCCAGGTTCTTGTGACAACTTGTTGTATAATTGCCAGGGTGCCATTGTACTATAGTGTGTGCAGTGTAACACAAAGTATCACCAGGAATGTCTTAGTGACACAGAACAAAAATAAGTTGTGCAACTTACATATGTTTGCGTATCATGTCATGCGACATCAACAAAGTTCATGCAGGGCATAAACCGAATGTAAACCATATCAACAGACACCCCACGTGATCTGGTGTTGGACTTGTTAGGACCATGAGATAATGAGGTGGCAGTAAACATTAGTAACAATTTTTCACAGGTGAGAGTGGCACGGGACAGTAATAAGGTGTCATGTGGAGTGATGCAAGGCTGAGGAGTGGAGTGGCATCAGTGAAGGGGAGAAGTGCAGCGCGAAGCTGAGACACCACATACTCCCACCGCACATGTAGCTGATTTAAACAAACCCCCGCCACCCGAACCTACCGCAACACCAGCACTGTACCCATTTCAGCTACTCACAGCAATTTTCCCGCCATTACCACCAGTTTTTTCCACGCCTGTTCACCTGTCAATATTACCCACTTTACCACAGAATTATCCAAATTTCCCACCTATTCACCCACAAATGGAAAGCTGCATGAGAATAATAGCATCGCAGGCAGCAGGAGTAGAACTTGCGACACAAAATGGAGCCGCGGAGTCTAACCTACCTCAACATCCACCAGGGCCGATCATGGCGAAAACACGGGTAAAAAAATTTGAGACTTTGCACACATTCGTCGGGATACCGATGGAAGATCCCGCGGCATTTTTAGAGGATTGCGTAGCCAGCTTTACCAGGTACTGAGTAAGCAGAGATGAGTGGGCCAGTTGTGTTGGAGCGCAACTCCACAGAGACACACACTCCTGATGGACATCTCTCAATCACTACGGATTTCAGTGGGAGGAGTTTGATCGCTCGTTCCTGTGCATATTTCGAGGAATCTTCACCTCTCTGCAAGCCCAGAGCAGGCTGACTCTGGAAGGTCAACAATTGGGTGAGTCACTTACTGCCTTTATCACACGTAAAAATCATCTCATTAACCACTTCCGTCCACACTTTCCAGAACTAGAAGTGTTCGAAGTCATTGCTGAAACAGCACGAACTGAATTTAGGGCAGCTTTAATACCTCAGTCAAATGGAATGTTAGAGGATTTATTGCATTTTGCAATTATTTTGGACAGAACGCATGAACCACCACACTGTGATGCAAGTGCAATGAAATGGCGGCACAAGCTGAAGGAAGAGCATGTAAAAGAAACTTATCACTACACCAAATCACAGAATTTTTCCCAACAATCACGTAGTCATAGCAGAGTCACGAAAAACTGTATAGTAGGAAATCACACGAAAAATTGTATAAATAGGACCAGAAACGGAGCAGAGCCATGGGTCGAGTGGTTAGAAACCACAATACAGTAACTCAACAGGTAATACCAACAATCAACAGCAAGGATGAAATCCGGATTATCCACCTCGATATCCGGGCAAATACTGTCCGAATCAAAAATATCACTGGCCCAATAAGTTTCCGAACAATTCGCACTTGGACAGAATTAAGGATGTGGCAGAACATAAACAGCAGGGAAATGGGTTGCAGGGCCAGAATTCGGACAACAAATGTAAAATTAACCCTTCATCAAAATATAATACAGCAAATTAGTAGCAGTCTCACACCATTTATCCACAGTTTGGTTTCCATCAATGGTCAATTGTGCCGCGCTTTAATTGATATTGCAGCCTCGCATAATTTCGTACAACTGCACTTTGTATGTAATCAGGACGTAATGCCTATAACCATGTAATTCGGCTGGCCACGAATGAGCATTGTGATACGGACGTAGGACAGACATTAGTAACAGTTCAAGTCCATTACATCGAGACGAGTACAACAGTCATTGTTACTCCGGACATCAACGAGGAAGCTATTTTGGGGATTCCTAGGCTGACAGAACAGAACATAATAGTATAGCCGGACACAATACGAATACATTTTGGCGCGAAAGAGAGATGCACTGTGTATAACATTGACTGCTGTCGGATGGGTAGTCTACCTGAAGTGAAACTAGGGGAATTTTACAACCAGGTCCTGCTCGAATACCAGGCAGCATTCCAGCACGCCCTTGACAACCGCAGTGTCATATTTGGCAAAAATGATGCATTAAAAAGAACTACCATCGCCGAGCATGTGATTATGAGGAGCCAGTACACACCAGCCTGTGAGGTTATTTACTGCACCAAATGTGGATAGTCAAAAAACAGATTCAGGAGATACTGGCTGATGGAGTGATAGAACCTACGGATAGCCAATTTAAATGAGCAATCATCTTAGCACTCAGGAAAGATGGAACCGGGCGATTCTGTGTTGATTTCCGGCCATTGAACCAGGTAACATATAGCGTGTTTCCACCGTACGTCAGCGTAAAAGACACATTAAGCACACTGGGATAGGCTAAATTTGGATATCTCTGGACCTCAAGAGTGGCTATTGGCAGGTAGTGGTAAAGCTTGAGGATTGACTGAAGACTGCTTTCACGGCCCCAGATGGTCGGCATTTTCAATTCTGTGCGATGCAATTTGGTTGGAAATGTGCACCCGGGACGTTCCAGGCAATAATTGTATGTGTACTAGATGGCATTATTGAAGAGTATACATTAGCATATCTCGATGACGTAATTGACTGGTAAAACAGTTGGGAGGAACATGTACATAATTTAGCAGTAGTCTGGGAGAGGCTCATATTTAATGGCCTCATATGCTCAGTTGAAAAATGTCACATGGGTAAAGCAAGCATAGATCAGGCAGGTAACCGACCGAACCCAGTACAGCTACACCTTATTGAGAGCTATCCACACTAGCAGTTATGGAAGTTTTTCAGGCTAATCGATTGGATCGAGAATTTATTCCAAGATTCGCGATCATCACAGTGTCCTCGATGAAACTGTTTTCACCACAGAAAAGGTTTCAGTGGACGAACGAAGCAAAGAATGCGTTCGTAGACATCAAACGTGAATTTTAGAGCAAGGCCGACATTAGCATGCTATGACACGAGCAAGTATTTGTACATCCAAACTGATGCAAACCAGGAGGGGATAGGTGGATTATTTTACCAAGTTAGCGACAGTGGGGAAAACCATTTTATCGACTTTGCGAGTACGAAGCTAGGGCAAACTGAAAGTCATAATGGCGTCAATGAGAGGGAATGCCTAGCAGTCATTTGGGCTGTAAAAAAGTACTATGTGTACCTGGACTACCAACAATTTATGCTATGGACTGACAACCGGTACCTAGTGTGGCTGCACAATACGAGAGAAGCACAAAGCAAGCTAACGAGATGTGTGTTGCATCTGTAAGCTTACAACTTTGTAGTAGAAACATGTTCCGGGTAGAGAAAACGAACTGGCAGACACATTGTCGAGAAACTCCAACAATGAAGTTATCGTCCGGGATGAAGCAGAATGGAAGGACATCTTACTACCAAGTTCACGGGACCCAGTATCTTAGGTTTGCATACAGCAGACAATAGTTACCAACAATGAGAGTTTATTCCGTAACTTGCACCGGAAAGTTGTACAGGCGCAAAAGAATTGCACGTTCACACAAGCAAAAGTTAGGCAGTGTGCAAAGCAGGAAGTAGAGGGATGGCGAATTGTAGACGACTGGCTGACAATCCACGTACGGGAATGTTAAATGGCTAGTCAATTTTCCCACCAAGATCAACAATGTTACGTAGTCGACCCACCTGCTACCGTTTAGCAAAAACCTACAGGATCATTCATCTGGAGTAACAATCATTGGGGCAGAGGTCACCAACACCATTGGCAAGGATATTGGGTCCGAGTGAATGGCCCGTAACCCCAAGATCAGCCGAGTCAAAAATCACCTTGATGTCCCCTCGACAGCGTCTGGCACCTACCGGTTAACATCACACCCTAGACCTCACAATCACCACCCCCAAAAACCTTCCGACACTATTCCATCACCCCTAGCTGCGTCAAATTGGCACACCTCCATGTGGTAGAACACTCACATTCCCATGGATGACCTGTTGGATGGTCTAGGAAAGCAATGGGGCAATAGAAAAAACCGAACGACTTCATCGATGCCATATTGGTGACGTGATAATAAGAATGTAAACATAGTGGTATCGGGTTCTTAAATAATTCCACCCATACTTTATATAAATATTGTGAGGAGTACATTAAGTTTACATTCCGTTTGTTACCAAATGTACAATCATGATTTGTTAGAATTTGTTTTATTCCAAAACAATTGCATGTAATAAGCTTTTTTTCTTGTAAATGCCATTCCAGGTTACAAATTACAAGTTCTCAAGTGAATGAAAATGGAATATTTGTGATCATTTTTTCCATGGATGCATAAAATATCCAAAAATAATAATAATCATTTTATAAGACAGTGATGTTAAAGGGTATGGAGAGTAACAATTTATTACAATATTACTATCGCTCACACAATCATTCTTTTATAGTTTACATACATCATTGTCTTAGATTATAGCCCTATTTCTTGATGTGTTTCATTGTGTTATGTAAAAGAGATTCTTTCAAGCACCATACAAGCATGGCAATTTTTTTCTCAAATGATTGTAGTTTCTGAAATAGAAGACCAAAAAATTGAAAAGTTTGTATGTAGTGACTTCAGTTTCTATACCCAAAAGTACTTATTCCCATTAAATATCACTAAACGCAATCTTTATCATTAGCATAACTGTCAAAGTGATTACCTCCAAACTAAATTGATATGTTGTGAGCATAGCAAAATTACATCAAATGCTCATCTTAGAGAGCTCATTACATATTAGTTTCGCTAAATACTAACAAATATGATTGTATTTTGAATACTCTCATTATTTCGGTTAAATGTCAGTGCCACATTTATGAGGTGCTTTAATAATAAGTCATTTTTGCCTAACACAAATCAAAACATCGAAAAAAAATGGCCAAACAGTTTATTCAAATAACCTGCCACATTTGAAATGCCCGCCAAGCAGTGCGCTACTTATCAACCGCTTCAAAAAAAAATTTCGGAACCAAGAGATGGCAGAACAATCAGGGCTTTAAAGTGAGGACACGAGAATAACATTGAGATACCAGTCTTTATCTTGTATCGTCTTTGGCTCGACACTTTTGAGTGTCTGTGAATTCGTGTAGCCAATAGAAATCGAGTATTTGGTTTGTTGCTATTCGTTCCTGATCACTGTGATATACACGGAAAAAAGTGCTTCGATTTGATATGCTGATTATAATTTTTGTTTTAATTACATAAGTGCACATGGTTCGGCAGTAGTATTTACGTATTTTCAAATACTGTAAAAATATACAAAATGAGATGGGTATATAATAAAACCTTGATGTGTTTCTCACGTCCATGTATACCTTGTGCCCCTTTGTTCCATCACATATGCATTAGCCACATAGCAACACTCGACCGATCGATATTAATTCGTGGTCTCGATCAATGCAGGTCGACAAGAACTGGAATACATTTTTCTTGCCATCCTGTAACTCGTGGTCACAGGCCATAAAATTTTACATTCATCACAAGAGGTAACTCTCGTAATGAATGGATATATGGCCTAAATGAGTGTGTCCGTGAAGTCACGACCATTAGACGCATCAGTCATTGGAGGGAACACTGGGATAAGCAGCGCCGCTTATTCCCACAGCTTTCCGATGTGCCCATTGTCGACGGGCCCCGTGGCCGATTCCGGAGTGCGATGTGACTCCTAGTGGTTTCAAAAGATGGGGAAACAAATTCCTGCAAGAAGTGTGATGTGACGAGCGGTTCCCTAGCAGCATTTTTAAGCATAATTCACTGTGATTACACCATAACTCACAAGGGAAAATGCCCACTCCAGCATATAGAGTTGATAACATTCCATACAAAACAGGGTGTAGCGCCACCCTTAGTTACGAAATCCGTGTGCCGTCACATCCATACACATTCCTGAAATTAATTACATAACGACACATGCAAATTCTAAAATGTTAATTATAATAGTGTAATAGTGTCTATCGAGAATCAGCCGCTTGAGGCATAATTTCATTTAATATCACCCTTCAAGTGCAGTGACATTCTTGTGACGTCACATTCTTAGCCATATCTGGGGATCTCGCGTTTATGAGTATGTCACCAATGTGTTTTAGTTTAGCAATCTTAATTATGTACAACATCAATTTCACTTATCATGTTATTTATTAAGTTCGGCCAGATATGTGGCGAAACCAACGTCATGTCGTTAGTCAGACTTCAGTACTCCAGAAAACCTGCAGGGCAGACGGTAATCTCCGCGTACCCCCCTCGGCAATTTAATATAGTCTATATTTTATTTCATATCCATAGTTCACTTAATTCAAGAACCTTTTTAGTACTTTTATTTAGCCGAGGGGAGGTCTCCCTACATCCTGACGTAACATACAAGGACTTCACCTTCGGGGCGCGTTTCACGTAATTACAATCTAAGGCCCATGCATTATTTTCCAGCAGTAGCGACCACCGGCAGGTCCAGAGTGACGGGTCTGCTTAACTAAGGTATGTGTTAACAAGTGCAGTAACATTCTATTGTACCTTTACTGAAACAAAACAGTCATACCATAATTAGATGCATTTTAGTGCATTTAACGTTCCTGAGTTCATTGGGTACTGCGCCCTAACGCAGCCTTCAAATTTACAAGTGTAAGCGCCACTGGACGAATTTGCTTTAGTGACCATGTAAAATTGCAGTAAGAGCATGATGCGAAAACACAGTGAGCGGGCCATATCCGCCATACAGGAAATTCCCAGCCTTACTAATAATACAAAGGTAGGCATAGTGTTTTGCATTTACGGGTCCTACCTCCCTTAAGCAGGGTGAATTCAGTGGTAATATAGGCTTGCGAAGTGGCCGACAGCTTCGCCCCCAGCCAATATTTTATCTTTACATAATATAACAGACAAATTCACTCAGCTCTCCTTCATATTGACCGCGTATCTAGAGTCGCTGTAGGCCGTCGGCCGTACGACCCACATCAACAATCGTTCTCTAAACCGAACGTGTCGCCAGGCACATAATCAGTTCCTGTTCCCCACCTGCTCTCAGGTGGGACACAGACACACCACCAGCACCTCTGGAGGCGCAACGTGTCAACCTATATCAGTCATTTGAAACAGCTGAGTATTTTTTATTTCGTAAGGTGCAAGAAAGTACGTTTATTCGCATTGTGGACTGGTTAAAATTTATCCAGTGTGGTCGGCTTGTTCAAGTAGTCTAGTATCCCTGTCGTCTACGGTTCGGATTTTTGAACCTCGGTGTGAGGATCTCGACGTCACTGTGTGTTTGTGCCATTTGACTTTTCTGCAAGTTTAATGACCTTCGAATAATTGATTTTGCCAGTTTTTAATGATTCTCTGCTGCGAATACTCGCGTCTTTGTTGTTTCGACATTTCTTGTATTAGGAATTACATTATTGTATGGCTGTATGATTAAATCTAAGGCCATGTGCTTTTGCGCGCTTTAGATTAGATATATAGTTAGATAGGTAGTCTGCTTGTTCCTGGGGGTGGAAACATCATAGGCCTAACCTGAACCACTCGTTTTAGTTGGGGAAAGAGACACCTAGAGCTAAGGTCGAGATTTGACGTCACTGGCCACGTGTATTTCTTTTCCGTTTATTTTCTTGCGAGTCGAAAATGGTGGTAAAATAATAAGTTCATGTATCATACTAATTGTTTATATTTATGATGCCGAGAAGGGACTAATATTGTGTACCTCATTGTAAATACATATCCAGGATTGTCCGGCATACTTTTCATATGTATGAGGAAGATGAGTTTAATAAATGGCTACAAAGGATTGCTAATCCCATATTCGATGTATTAGACGATATTGCCATTTATAAAAAAAATTATTTTCGTGATGAACATTTTAATGTCCACTGCAAGATTGCTGGTACTAAAAAATTGAAAAAGATCTCTCTTCCAACTCAGAATTTACCAGGTAAGTGAAATTGTGATATGAAGAGTAAATATTACCATGTTCGTTTTGAAGTGTCAATATGAATGTAGCCTACATTTACACTTTCATTAAATTGAAATAACCATTTCTTTACAATGGGGCTTGTTACAGCCATGTATAAAAATGTCCAATACCATTGTCAAAGCACAACAGCATAATAAGTTGACAAACATAACTTTGTAATTATGTCTTGGGTTTTTTAATGTGGATTGCAATTACTGCACTATTAATGGCGTTTTTTGTTCATTGCTAGTTCAGCTGTATCCATTATAACATTTGCTGCTATTTACTTCCTGTTATGCTTAGTCGTTCTAGTCCCTGTTGCAATGGAAATTGTTTGGAAACATATGCAGCTTGCATTAACTAACATACATTGCAAGTTGTAATGACTATGAGTAACTTTGTTGTAGTTACATGAATGGTGTATTAGTATGAAGTTGTGGGATTCACAAACTTACTCATGGATGTATAATGGATGTTATTAATAAGGTAAACAAAGTACAGTACCATACTAACAGATTACATGATTTTTTTATTTGGGTTAGATACTGTGGATTATTTCAATATTCAACTTTTATGACATTTTTTTTTCGGCAGTTGTAGATCAACATGTAAATTCTGTAATGCTAGTGTGGAACTTACATTTTTTTTTTTTCACTTGTCCAGGAAGTGTACATGAATTTTGTCAGGCCACTATGCTAAAACACCCTGATTAACTGCATGATGCCATTTTTTAAAATAGTAGTTCGAATGTCACCATCTTTAAAGATAATAACTCAAGTACAATTTGTAATATCTGTCCTAATGTGGTGTGAATAGGCCTTATATATAACTGTGAGAATTGGAGATTTGTGATATCTAATGTGATCTTCACTCAATATTATATAGCAGTTTCTTACATTAACAACAGTAAAATCTCTTCCGAAAATTCTTTGTGTTTTGCAAACACTGCTACACTCTGTCTTATGAACGAGTGTACTTTTTTGACAGTTGTGAAGGTAGTCCTGTCACACAGCTGTTTCAATAATTACAACGTTGTCTCCAGCTGTCTCATATGGTGTTTAGAAAAACACACTTGGTTGACTGTCAACTTGGTCAGTATGACAGCAGAAAATATTGTGCGATGGAAATAACTATCCACTTGACTGATGTTAGAACTGTCAAGAAAGTGCACTCATTCTTGAGACAGGGTATATGCTTCACCTTATGATGCACTGCACGTGAACGTATGTATATATAGTGTTGGTGCATGGTTTTGTTACAGATTCAACACCAGAAAGTTTTTTAGACCCAGCAGTTGAATACATTGGAGATTTCCTTCTCTTCATGGATAATTTATTTGACAGTGTCAATGGGAGTAGCCCAGTACCAGTAGCTGGAAATTATATCTGCTGTGCGGCAACTAGAACTTCACCACACCAAGGATTTTGGGCAAAAGTGTTGGTGTTACAGTTCATTAGTTTTTAGTGTCCGAAACAAAGTGCAGGTCAGTGCTGCCAAGCATCAAACACTGGATCACAAAAGTCCAATTTTTGAGAGATTGGTCAAAAATGGTTTTGGATGATGGTTTTCGATTCGTTTCACTTTGCAACCTTAATCAAGACCCCACCTAGAGAACTTTTTTTGGAAATGTAAGAAGCCATGGTATTCGCAATGTTAACCCAACATCAGGGGGTTTCATTTCTACATTCAAGTCATTGATTGTAACAAACTTTATGTCTTCCCACTCAATCAGTTCAAACTGTGAAGAAGATGAGACAGTAGGGGCTCCGATAATGCAGCAGGCCCGAAGATTACATTCCAAAAGTTCTGGATGGAAGAAGATTGTTATTGCAATACTTGCATAACACTTAATGTAGATAATTAATTTTGATTGGGCTTACAGAGGCTTCTCAATTCATTTGTGATGTATGCACTGATTGCATGAATGATATGCTTCTGGTAAGATTTTGTTGTGGTAACCTGCCAAGGCACTTTAACGTTGCCTTTACTCTGCTCGCTCGTGGGCAGACTGGTACGGCTCGCTGCACGTCAGCCGCACCAGGTGCATGGACCCTAAGCATGAACTCTCGTTCAAGAACGAACGAGTCTGGTGACCAGTTCATGACCGCTAAAGACACATCCACTAAGAGTAAACCCAATGCCATGTGTTTACCTGTGTCAAGGGATATGTTCCCCCAAAAGCAGAGCTTAAAGTGCATGCGGGGAAATGTTATCTCCCCTTGCTTTCCCGTAAAGGCTATGTTTTTGTATAAAGAGTGCTCGCCCATGTGGCATACGTGTCATATCTGTTGTTTCTTGAAGGGTATTTTGTGTTTCTTGTTATTAATTAAAATCGCTAAATGATCATGGCACTTCCAGCTGCCATTTTGCCAATTCAGCCACACTAAATTTAAAACATCTTGCTCATTAATTGTTACAAAATTAATTTGGGTTTTAAAAGTGTTCCGAGGTATGTCTTGTAAGTGTAATATTTTTACTTGAGTTTTTATGTCTTATACACTCCTGAATAAGCATGCGCTCAAAACTGAACTTTACAGGAAGCGCTTAGCAACACACCGTATAAACTTTCCTGATGAGCAGATTGTATTCAGTATATATTTTTTTTGATTCTTTTGTTTTTTGTCGAGTTTGTTCAATTCTGTATGTGTATTTTCAACAAATTCTCTCTTGATGCTGGTGGGAAGATGACCATTGCTAAAGGTATCTCCATGCCACCATCTTTAGTCGGGAATATTATTGGTGTAACTTTTGATAATATAAAGTTTTGTTTCCCTGACTCGTGTCTTCTTTATGTATTTAATTAACATAACTTCCACCCTGGGATCTGGCCCACTCCAGTAAGTGTAACTACATGGTCAGCAACCACTTTAATGAACTGTGTCAAATGCTCGACTAGCCTTTCGTTGTGAGGCGTTGCGCTTCAAGGGGATATCGTCACCGGCTCTCGGTCTGCAACCACCCTGAGATCTCAAAAACCTCGTGCTTATCCGAGCGTAGATGAACTGGCGCCCTTACGGACATTGTAATTTCATCCAAAGCCATCCACAACTCAGAGAGCTTTGTAAGCATATATAGCATATCCTGCCCCCACCAATTTTGTATTATTATGTTCATAATTGTCGACCTGAAAATCCTGGAATTGGCCAGAGATTTTGTTAAAAAAAACCCAGGAAAACCCACAATTAGTCAAGAATTTTCTAGACGATGGTATCGTAAACTATAATAGGGCCCATCCGCTCTACTGTATTGCCTGATGCCACATATGGTATCGGGTAATACGATAGACTATCCGCTCTATTGTACTACCCGATACCACATTTGTATCACAGTCAATATATTACTATCTTGCCGCCTAAACTAACGTTTGATATTTGTAAACTGCGAAACATATTTTTCGGTAAATCAGCCTCACCTTGCTTATCACGGACTGTATGCGGGAGAGTAACTGTAATGGATGCAGATTTCGAACAAAAATAGTCAATTATTTACTAACATGGCGCCTAAAATAATGTGTATCTAAACAACGAATCACATTTTTTGGTTATTCAGCCACAAGTTGTTTATCACGGGTCGTGTGTGGATGAATCACTGTAATGGGTGCATATTTCACTTGAAAAGGATTATTGCCACACACATTCACATTTCCTGATTTGTTTAATACAATTTCTGCTATATTATACGCTTCACTTTATCGAATACCACCTAAACATACTAGGCCTACACACAACAACATATTTCTACATGTCACGACAAACATTGAACACATCCAATAATTAATTACAAATGGTAAAGACTAGGTACCTGCTACAGAATCCTGACTTAACATTAACTAACTACAACACTCATTATTACACCGGAAACACACATTTCTACTTAACTGTGTCGACACCTACCTTTACCAAACATATCAATTTTCTGCAAACATGATATACCATGCTCATTTTCATTATCCGACGTGGAACATATTGTTTGCATAATGGTACATATATACGTAATTTTCATTTGACAACACCATGATGCACCACATATTTCTATTTTAGCTCTGTATTAAATATCTCTCTTATTATCACACACTTATTTCAACAAACACTTCTAACATTATTATTTCCTACAAAACAGGCAATAGATCACTCCTAAATCTGACGCATCCTACCCAGCAAATTACTGTAGTTACCGGTTACATTTTCTAACGGTTTTTATTCCACATTTTATACAGTCATGCCACTCTGAAACCGTAACTCCTAAGTTGTTGCATTTTATTGCTACACTCGTTTAATCTATTACCAACCAGATGTTCAATGTCCTGATGTCATTAACTTCGTCACACTTATAAACAAATGTTTGGTATCACGATCTGTATACAACCTCTGCCGCGTCTTTGTCAATAACAGTGTGTTAATAATACATCAACTGTGAAGTTTCTAGAGCAAACTTATCATCAAATGGTGCAGTACAGTTAAAGACAAATAGCACATCACATTACCTGCAATAGCTCACACACGTACTTTATTAGCACTGCAGTATTAACAATGCATGTATACTGATTAAAAAAATGCAACTCAAGATTCTCTTGTACTTGCAAATAAACAAAAACTTGATTCCCAAAACTAAAACTATTTTAACCCATAACACATTATAAATACACATACCTACTTATGTTTTTCATTCTGGAAAACTGCTAAATTGGGTTAAGTACCATTTTTGACAATCACAGTAACTACTAGCCTTTGTCCATTCAAATATCTTTAGTAAAATGTAGTCATCGAATATACATTCCACACTTCAATTAAATTATTACAATGTGTAACTGACCTCTTTCCACCAATATTTGAACTGATTTAAGTTTGGTATGTACATATACTCAGACACAAGTTTCAATTTGTTAAGGAAATAAAGGAAATTATATTTTCTGAAAAACTATGCATTTCAGATTCAAAGAAAATCTGGATCCTGAGTACTTCTAGCAGTGCACATAACTGCCTCAGAGTATGACAACATGAGAGACAGAAAAGAGTCTGAAAGTCTCCATAAAAAGCAGTCAGGAGAATCCAATAAACATAACATTTAAAACATTTCCTGGATGTAGGTTACCAATATGGATACTGTAACTGTAGGATTTAATATGTAAAGAAACAATATTTATATATCATACTCCAAATACCCCTGTATTTGTAGTTCGGCTTAACTCTAGAACAAAAACATCCTTACTATATGAAGAAGCCAATGGGCACGTTTCATATTTAATAACAATTTATCTCATGGAAGATATTCAGTACTCCAAATGCAAGTACATTTAATAAACCCTAATGAAGCCTCAACAAAATATATTGAATGATTGGATGCAATTTTTTTTAAGCTTACTAAACAAAAAGAAAAAAATTTGAACTGTAAACTTCTACAAAAGATTTCTCCTGTCGGAAAGCTGAAGGAAAGAAAAACACTCAAAAAAAATGGGAAAATACATACTTCTTATTTATTTATTTTATCACAATACTACAACATGATAATTAAATTTTTTGTTCTCCCTGGTGGTGAAATCCGAAGGCAAGAAATGATTACCACACACACATTTGTTGGCATGGATCTGTGCTTCTTCAATGTTAGTCAGGCGTACAGTATCAGGTGAGATTTTGCAATGGCCCCAATCTATTCCAACCATCTGTAAAAGACAAATGAAATTATCTTTGACATGTTTAATAAACTACATAGGGAGACATACAGGTAAAATTCTAGAACACGGGCTTTATTGAAAAAAAATCTAGTAAAGTGGTATAATTCCACAGAACACGAATTTACTAGGGGCATCAATATATGACAGCTAAAAACCCCAAAAACGATAGATGGGAGGGCTATGAAGATCAGGGTAAATGTGGCGTAAAATAAGTGAAAAATATATTTACACAATTGTAATATTTATTCCCAAAAATACATTAAATTGCAAAAAGAACTAAGCAAACAATACCTAAATTGACAATACTACCAATAATGCTACAAATACGATAGCGAGGAGGGATATGAAGATCATGGAAATTGCGGTGTAAACAAATAAAAAATATGTAAGTTTTCATGATGATCACAATTTCCCTCCAGTTCACAGCCTTCTCCACTATTATATTTGTAATTTGTATTGGTAATATTTCCAATTCAGGTACTGTTCCGTTACATCTGGTTGCAATAAAACATATTTTCATAATACAATATTATAATTATATCACACACAGCATGACAACACATTAAATTGTAAAACATAAACACATTAATTTTCTGTGCAAATGGGCTACACTTGAAATTCACTTCTGGGGAAACTCCAAGCTTCGCTGATGTGTGACGCTTCGCGTCACTACCTACAAAAACCAGCCGGCATACCTTCAATCACTGTTTTGGGGATTTACTCCCCTGCTAGTTATGGGACTCTGGCTCAGTGCTTAATATTTGGCTATGCTTGTACTACCTGTCTGATAAGTAATTACCGGTGGCAGTCGAGGGAACTACAGTGTTGGTATGATACAATCGCGTCGTGCAGACAGCAGTGTACAGTCGGCACCAATACACAAGGGCACCTCTGAGCCACGCTCATTGTACCGAAAAGAAAAGATAACGTTTTCTGGGAAGGATACATTTTGGAGAATTATTAAATCCATGGGATTTAAATTTAACAAATTAAAACATGTTGGACACATGTTAACGGAGAAGTCATATTGTCGCACAGTATGCAGCCTATCTACGTGCACTGCTGCAAAATAACTAAATCGACCTTACAAACCTGTAGTGTATACGGACGAAACATGTATTTATACACGTTGACGAGCGCCCATGAGTTGCGGCAGAATAGCATGTGTTGTGTTCATTAGCCTCCTAGAGTCTATTATGCATGTGCACAGAGTGTACTTGCAGTCCCATCTTCCCGCGCTACACCTGTGACATATCATAGTCTAGTTGTCAACAGACAACAGCGTGCTCGCTCCTCAATGGTAAAGACTTGTCAAACATGCTGTACAGTATTTTTAAGTGTGAGGTGGGCTACGCTTGAATATAATACATTAGGTGTATCACAGTAACATGTGGGTTAGTATGCATAGGTAATATTGTGAATAAAGATTCGTTTCAAACAATATTCTTACATGTAATACAACATAGCGACCCGATACCAATATATTGGACATAACTTATACATGATTTACTGCATAAACACCGCGATTCTCGATAGGCATTGGCCCTATCACATTTCATTTTTTTCACAACAAACTTCTTGAAGCTCCACTACAATTCATAGTAAGTATGATTATTAATAATCATATCTAATATATCCAGACATTATTTTCCCCATTTTCAAAAAGCCCCTATTCTAGAAAAATTACTGACATATATTCACACTAGTTATAAAAAAAAAAAAGAGTCATATAGTAAGTACATAAACAATACAATCTTCAAGATGTAATTGCACTGAAAATGCTGTAGCTAGTGAAACTAATCCAATTACTCTACTGAGTTGCACTAAGTGCACACTGGCAGAGTGCACTTATCTAAAATGCCACTAAGGTGTTCAGCCCTGTAAGTGTGCAGCGAGTACTACTTTTCTTGTACTATTACTCCAGTCAAAGTAACGGTTTTTTAATTGCCAATATGCCCGATAATCAAAAAATATCTACAGTTCACTATCTCAAGAAGTAAGGCAAATGAATGTTTATTTCGTAAAACTCTCCAAAAAAAATGTTGAGTAAACCACTTTATTCTCGAGAAGTGAACTCAATATAGTGCCCCTCTGGGATGGAAATTGGTTTTAAAACAAATTTTAATAACATGTTGTTATAATTTTTATTATAACTATGTACACAAGCTTGTGTCATGTTTTGTTTTAGCTATCTCAACTTTATTTGTGTCTTAATGTTTTGTAATGTGCTACTTTTTAAATGCTATTTTTTTTGACACAGTCAATTTTGGTTGTAACTGGTAGACATAGTAATAAATAAAATAATAACCTAAACCAAATAGTACATGAAGCAATACTTTTTGTAATTTGAAGTGTGACTACAGGAAGTTAATCACAATAATTGTGCAAATATTTACACATTTAAATAGTTTTTTTTTTACTGACGATGAAACCATTTTCCTCATCAATAACATCTACAAATGTTATGTGAAGGTTTATTTTAGTATAAAAAAAAAGTGCCACCTGACACTTGACGTAAGTTATTATAAACACTTGCAATTCAAAATAAGTTTTGTTTCCCCAATTTACAACAAAGATGCATGCAGTGCAGCATTAAGTTCACAATATCACTTAGCCAATCATAGCCGAATGCTAAAACGGAGAACATAATATAAAATTAAACCAATATAAATTCGAAATACTGTATATTAAGAACATTATTAATTACGCACACAATTAGGTTACAAAAAATATCTATCACAAACAGCAACATTAGCTTAGGTATACAGTTCTAACATATTCTTCAATGGGCCTAGCTACACAAGCAAAACACAGAGATCTATTAAAACTAATACTTCAAATTAGATACACGACTTTACGCAATAAAACTACTGTGGCATTCCAACATAAAAAATGCTGAAAATCAAATACATGTCGGAACAAGACAGCAATGTGTGTACCTCTACATTAATGTATAATGGCACTTTTGTAACCTGCCAAAGAATAAGAATTATAACAACCATATAACTACAACTCTCTGCCAAAATTGCCATATTTGAAGCGGCCATGCGTACTACACTATTCAACTATAGTAACATTACAGTAACAAAATTAAAACCATTAAATGCATTTACTTCCACCTAATAAATATAAAAATATATTATTTTAAAAATAATACCTCACAAAAATACTTATTTTATTTATAACTAAACGACAATACCTCAACGTAGTAGCGCTTGAACTGCGATCTCTGGATTTCGCAAAAAAACTGTTCGTGGGCCCAAATATGGTAGAAGGATAATATGGGAAAATTATGTATTTTAACATTGTCAACATGCAAGACAAGCTACAACAGCGCTCCTAGCGGCTTGTGCTGACGAATACCCGGGAAATTCAAATTTACATGTCTCGGCATACGCAATTTAAGTGCAGTTTTCGTCACGTAGTATTAAACGTGTTGTTTTGCAGAATGTAATTTAAAAGTTGCTTATTCAATTACTATGCCATGTTTTAAAATGCACTTAAAGCATAAATATTGTCACTTGAAACAGGGGCAACTAGTTGTAACAGAATCATGTTACTGGGTACAGACTTAGATGTTGAAAGTTACAAAGGACAAATGTTATTTAATTATAATTAAGAGAATGGAATGCTAAATGTATTTCATTTGTCAAATACATAACCGACTGCATTTATTCAATAAATTATTGAGAATAGAGCTGTCGCAAAGCTCACAAAGCTTATTTTTCTGAGAAAAAAATCAGGAATGAACAAAACCAAAAATATTTTTTGGACAGAAAAATCTCTACGACTTATCTGTGTTTTACTAACGAAATATTAATTAGAAATAGCTCTACTACAGTTACTAATTTTAACACTGTGGCATTTATTAGCTCTACAAGCAGCAATATCTTTTAAAATATTTAAGATTAACCTAGCAACCAAAAAAGTTGCCTAAATATTAACTTACTACTTTTTGAAGTTTTTATCATTAAATAAGCAACAAAATAAATAGTTCACAAATTTCTATTTCTAACAGATATGTTATTTATTCTGCTTTATTCTTTAGTTGAAGGTATATTTTGATTGGAAATGCATTTTCAAGAGAGAAATGTTTTGGGGAAATACATTTTTACGTGATAAAAAAAAGTATACTCAATTATTGTTGAAATTTTAATTTCCTGAATTTACCACCACGATAAATAAACACATACCCAGCGTGTTGCATTTTATTTTAAAGTGCATATTCGGGTCTACAGAATCTCGCCAGAAGGTGGTGGCCCATCCTTCGGTCCGTCGAAAGTTAAAGTTTGACGGATAAAAAAATTGCCCTGCGATTGGTTGAAGATCATGTGACCGCCTGACGGGTGCGATGGATGGTTGAGAGTCCACCTTTACACGTTTAAATTAGTTTTGTCGTGCAGTTATGCCACAACTGCACTGCCTCAAGTGAAACACAGGCAGCTATGGTGAACCCACTGACAGCCATACTTCAACCATAAGTAACAAACATTTGAAACCTCAGTCACTTTTTCATAATCTGATTGAGCAAGTTATGAAATTTTTAGGGCTGTAACCAAAATCTGTACACAAAAGGACTATTCTGTAGCTTGGTAATATCCAGTGCGTGTTCATCAACAAACTAAAGTATCTTTGTAGTACTGAGCAACTCGGATTGTGGAAAATTTTAATCAAAATGAGTGTACTGTCAAACTTGTAACCGTACTAAAGACACACTTAAGTACAGAAGGGGCAAGAATATCGCCTCCTCCTCCTGCTCATTTCTAAATGCTGGTTTCATAGACACTAAATGATCACTTCATCATTTAGCAGATTTTGATCAATTATGGTAAAACTGCTCACTTCACTCCTTTTAAAGTTTTTTATTTGTACGTACTTATGTAAAAAGAAACACACACGCCCAAACATACAACACATAGTGAGAGTGTGTTCAAAGTTACTATTTAGTACAATAGTATTTTAACATGTAGTAGTGTTCAGTTCGGATGCTATTAAGTCACTTGTTCATAAGTGGAAATTTAGGATTTTAGTAAGTATCGTTCCATAGTAAAATATCAAATGTGTCATTATTTTACTTGACTAATTCAGGCCACCTTACCTCAGAATACTATGTCAGTGCCCCAATTAAATTTCGTAGAACTATTAAGTTTGATCATTACTTTGACCACCACACGTGGTGTGTTCATATAGTACATATTCCTACTTAAGACATCCATTTTCTTGGCTAGTGTAGATAATCCATGGAGGAAGCAGCAACATTGACTGCAAAATGCTTTCAAGAGATTATTGATGAGATAAATAATTAAAATACTACACAAATTATAAAAAAGGTCTACTGCATTAAGGAGAGTATTTCTGAACATAACTATATGACGATCTTTAAACATTTTAATCAATCATTTCCCACCACTTACTAATGGAATTTATGCAGTACAGCTGGCGCTAGGATGAAAATGCAATTGGTCAAACTATTTGATACTACATACTAACATATGTATTCAAGCCATTCAGCTTATTTACTTCACCTCTCAAGTTTTATATGCATTAAGCCCATTTAATTATGTAATTCACTTTCAAAACCAAAGCTTTTTTCCAAATTTTTATAACATTATATCATCATGAACAAGTCACTTCTAATCACCAACCTGAATACATCCTTTTTTTCAATAAATTTTACCACAGATTTTAATATGCTTCATGGCAAGAAGAATGGAAAACATGTTGCAGAATTCAAAAACAGCTGAACTGAAAATAACTAACGTTGGTCATGAATTTAAGGTACTTTCTGTTCAAATTCATGGCACTTGTTATTATAATGCAATTTGCAAGTACTTTCTCCAACACTGCAAACAAAACTGTGTAAATAGGCTAACAGGTCAAAAGAAATGTGTGCATATCACTATAAGTGACTTATCTGCATTGCAGAATGTGGCAAAATAATTAGTTGGAAAATACCTCATTTAAGTTAATAATATAGGTGTATGCAAAAAGTTAAAATACTGAGTACTTCACGGAGTAAATAAGGGGGGGGGGGGAAAGCCTTTATTAAATTGTAAAAAATTTATAATAAATATCACAGAAATGTAACGATGACTCTCAGGAGTGAAATATTATAGTTTGAAAGTTTTGTACACAGTTGTGTAAACAAATGCGAGTATGGGGTGGAGGGGGGAATGTTGCTACTACTTTTGATTGGTTTTGACGGTAACCCTCACTCGACAGCTGGTTCACACTCTGCAATATATACACTGACTTGCCAACTGTAGACAACCTGATGACATCTCCACTGCTGTCTGGTGTGTGGTGTCAGTGCATGGTGTTTATCACACAGAATTAACTTTGATACACTGGCTGGAGAAGAATTGTTCTCGCCACCGAAAGCTGTACTCAAAAACTCTCCACTCATTCAAATTAAAATTAAAATTACTTGCAAACTCAGTATGTAGAGAAATTAAAATATTTGAACAGTAAAACAGCAATGATATGTAGACCTTAGTAAAGTGTAAGAGACTACCTAGAAAGGGAACTATTACAGTTTTCATTCGGTTGTTTCTTTAATAAAACATCAAAAATATTTGGTAGTTGGTGAAAACACAACCCAAATAACATACAATATTAATATTCAAATGCATAGTTTCCCAAATGTAAACAATAACACTCCAAAGTATGAAAATACACATTGGAAAAGTATACAAACAATACGGATATGTACATAAACAAAATAAGTATGCTGAAAACTGGGCAATTTAAAATAAAAAATGGGGACTTTTTCATTAAACATGTACATTTTCATTATAAACTTTTACCCCCCAATTTCTCTCAAGTTCATAGCCTAGTCCTCCCCGCCATCGTATTAATAAATTGTATTGGTAACATTGTCAATTTAGATACGGTGCCTAATGTCCAGTTCAATCCTTTTGTAATTAAACATGTTTTCATGAGACAATATTACAGTAATATTACAAATAGTACAGAAATATGTTCAATTGCAAAACACACAAACATTATTTCTCAGTGCAAATAGGCTATACATGACAATCATTTATGGGGAAACTCCCACTTTTGCTGATGCATTAAGCTTCGCGTTACCACATAAAATAAATTGCAGCGTGCCTTGAATCATTGTTTTGGGTATTTATTCCCCTGCTGACGCTGGGACTCTGGCTCAGTGCATAATGTTTGGCTAGTATGAAAACATTGTACGAGCAATCACAGACACACATGAAAACACTATTTTGATGCAATTAATCTATTTGATCCCTAACTCAACTTGCTGACACTTAAGAGGCCCCAACCAGTTTAATACACACAGAGGCAAACAGGGTTTCACTAAATATGGTAGAAGGACAATATGGGGAAGTAGCCGAAAAAAACGTGAGACATCGATTCCAGCGCTTCTAGCAGTTTGTGCTGTTCGTACGATAATAAGCTTAAGACTTAAAAACTGTTTTGTTGTTTCCTAGGTGCAAGCAATGGGTGCTGAAATGTAAGAGCAGACTTGGATGTAAAGAAGAAAAAAGTGACTGTCCTTGTGTGTATAGATTTTGGTTACAGCCCTAAAAATTTCATAACTTGCTCAATCAGATTATGAAAAAGTGACTGAGGTTTCAAATGTTTGTTACTTATGGTTGAAGCATGGCTGTCAGTGGGTTAACCATAGCTGCCTGTGTTTCACTTGAGGCAGTGTATAATCCATTTCATATAAGTGGTCTCAAGTTTGACATTTCTAGGAAAGTAGTGCCAATAGCATCTGGTTGGCTATGTATCCTTCCGCCGCAGCGGAACTGTCATTGCATGTGACGGTTTGCAAACAAACACCATGAGACTGCCGGTATTTGTAAACAAACAACATATGACACATTGTTTTTGTAAACAAACTGCATGTGCCTCCTCCCAAATTACTTTTTGAAGCTGTAAAGGACTGTTCAAAAAGTTGGGGGTTGGCAACAATCTCATTTTTTTAGTTTGTAAACATTTTATGTAATTGACTTAGCCCATATAATAAGTCGATAAATTGATAATTTTTTACCTTGTAAGAAATTTGTAATCAGAATGCACGAAAATGAAATTGTATTTTGACTGTCAAATGAATAAGATATTTTACTGTTTTTTAATATACTCTAAATATAAACTAATTTTGTCACACTTGCTTAAGGAAAGTTCTTGTAAACATAAAAATTTAGCATGGTTTCCACGAACACCAAATACTGAGATCCCCCCCCCCCCTCCCCTCCCTCGGAATGCACAAATACATCCCCTCCCACTAACACACCTTCTTTTCAAAGACAGTATACATTCTTTCATACAGACTATGCCTACTATTGCATTAAAAGTACATAATTCAGAATTCAGCTTTGTGGTATGATATGACGACGAACTCTGTACAGCTCGATACTTTTATGGTGGTTATAAGTCTCAGGATGTTAAAGTATGCAGGTAGCAAAAATAATATTTAAGCAAATGTTACTTAATTTCAGTAATTTTAATAACTCTCATTTAGTAACTCAAATGTTAAGTACTATATGACTACATACAAAATACTTTAATAACTTTTCACAAATACCTACGTGTTCAGACTTATTTCTGACTAACTCAATGTTGATATTTACACTGTAGTTCAGTCGCACAACCTCCCTCCTCAAAATTGTGAATACAGCCCTAGGCTTGTTCTCGGGTACCTAACGAAAAACTATATTTCAGTTCAGAGATGTTACAAATCGCTCTAGAAAAGCAGCTGTGACCTACAGCAACAATATATCAAACAAACATGTTACTTACACACTAAAAAGATGTTCCACCTACCCAAGATTGAATACATCATAAAGTTAATTTTCCTTAGCGATAAATTTTGGAACGTCGCAGTTCCTGCTGGATAATGAGACACTTCTTTATGATGTTGGAGCACCTTCGTTGGGTGCTTAAATTGAAAGAATTTTGTTTGATAAGCATGTTGTAATTTACTTGATATTGAAAAGTTGTCTTAAAAGTTTGTATCGCCAGTAAGCTTTACATCTTGAAACCCTCCAGGACCAGTGTGTTAGAGTTTCAATCAATAATAACACACAGAAAAATTCATAGCAAATGAAATGTGGGCCCAATTAGGGTATTAGTTTTATTTTATTTCGAGGGGAAAAGGAAAAAGTGAGCTTATTGGGGGGGCTTTAGGTTATCGTCTTTCGTGAGACTGGTTAATTTTGATGTTCTTACGATGCCGGAATCACATAGCCCCAACGCGCACGACACAACCGCCAACAGCCAATGAAATACAAGATAGGTTGTCATAATCCCAACCGATTCTGCCGTCCAACCAGCAATTTTGGAATAGAAATGATTTCTATTCTTCGTCATACCGTGCAGTACAATGCACAGAATGTACAACATTGGAAAATTAAATTGTATTGCAAGGTTTCCCTACAATGGTAAATACGCAGCTTAAAGTAAAATTTTATTGAAAACTACTGTATCTAACTCTTAAAAATAATAATTTTTCTTTTGTATGCATTAGCGATACCAATTTGTCATCATTATGTATTACAATTTCCCTCTTGTTCACCACCTTTGAGACTAACGTATATCAGCGCCTTCTAAAGAGTTAGGTTAAATGAAGAGAGAATGGCGTCGGTCGTGCTATAAATTCAATTAGTCACATTGAAATGTGTCGTGGTTGCGTTTTGGTCGTGTCGTGCTGTGTTGGTCGGGTTTATGTGATTCCGGCATGAGTGTATGGCATTTTGAGTTGCAGATTGTTTGGATGGAAGTGGAAAATTTTGCTCGTATGGAAATAACAATTAAATTAAACTTCGAAAATTATAACTTTAATGAAAATACAAAACGCGATACATACGTCGCTGTTCGTATTCGTACAGATGCAGCAATATATACACGCACACACTTTGACCGAAGTTAACCTTACACGATGTGGACAAACAAATATTATTCACTCACTACAAAAGTATGGAAAGTGCTGCATTTTTCAGACCACGTACATTTTAATAATTATATTAACGGTTTACAAATACATTTACAAAACACGCAAACTTACTGCTGTAACCTCTTGATCACGCGTTTTTCTATGGCAATCCTTGCGAGTTTACTTCACTAAAATCACGTTTGTTCGGCACTAGCATTAAATAATGTATTTGCAAAATTAACACTGTGCACGTTTCCTGATACAAACAAGCTTAAACTTATATACGGAAATTATATTCATATCACTTCATGGTGGAAAGCGGTTAGGAAAATGGCGGAACGAGCAGTTTTGGTGACGTGTCGATTACTATTCCATTTCACTCAACAAAACGCACTTCGGCGGTACCTACAACCAAATACGTTTGGAAAAAGCAAATAAAAATTATTAACTACCGATTAAATATTCCGACAACACCAATACAATATTCGTATAATAATCACAATGTAAAAAAAAGTGTATGCACAAATGTCTCCATCGGGCTGCAAACATTAACATGGCTAGCCATTGGCTGGAAACGTTTACTGTTTGTATGTGTAGACATACACTGTCATAAATAGTGAACATGTTTTTTAAGTCCCGTTACTAATAACCAGAAAATTTAATATTTCTTTAAAAACGTAATTTAAACATTAATGGTGTAAGTTTAATAAAGATTTTAAATTACGACTTTTAGTTACGAGTCGTACCCAACCTAACAACACGGATCCCGGAGCAGTTCATCAGCTGATACAATACTGTACGAGCGAGAGCATTTACCTTTTACATACTGGGTAGGTTGATCACATTGTCAAATTTGAAACCACTTAATGAAATGGACTATAGTTGTGGCATAACTGCACGACAAAACTGATTTATATGTGTAAAGGTGGACTCTCAACCATCCATCGCACCCGTCAGGCGGTCACATGATCGTCGACCAATCGCAGGGCAATTTTTTTTATCCGTCAACCTTTAACTTTCGACGAACCGACGGATGAGCCACCACCTTGTGGCGAGAATCTGTAGACACTAATACTCACTTTAAAATAAAATGCAACACGCTGGATGTGTTTATTTATCTTGGTGGTAAATTCAGGAAATTAAAACTTCAACAATAACTGAGTATACATTTTTATCACGTAAAAATTTATTTCCCCAAAATGTTTCTACCTTGAAAATGCATTTCCAACCAAAATATACCCTTCTAGGAAAGAATAAAAGTATAATAAATACCATATATGTTAGGAATAGAAAGTTGTGAACTATTTATTTTGTTGCTAATTAAATGATAAAATCATCAAAAAGCAGTAAGTTAATATTTAGGCAACTTATTTTGTTGCTAGGTTAACCTTGAATATCTAAAAGATATTGGAGCTTATAAAGCTAATAAAAGCCACAGTGTTAAATTACTAACTGTAGTAGAACTATTTCTAATCAACCTTTCTTTAATAAAACCCAGATAATGGAGATTTTTCTGTAAAGAAAATTTATTTTATGTACATTCCCGATTTTTTCTCAGACAAATAAGCTTTGTGACAGCTCTATTCTCAAGAATTTATTGAATAAATTCAGTCGGTTATGTATCTGACGAATGAAATACAGTTTAGCATTCCATTCTCTTACTTATAATTGTCTAACATTCGTTCTTTGTAACTTGCAACATCCAAGTTTGTGCCCAGTAACATGATTCGTTACAACTAATTGTCCTTATTTCAAAAGATAGTAATAATGCTTTAAGTGCATTTTTAAATACGGCACAATAATATGAATAAGCAACTATCCTATTGCATTCGGTAAAACAACACGTTTTAACAGTACGTAACAAAATGGCGCATGCCGAGCCATTTCCCGGATATTCGTCAGCACAAGCCGCTAGGAGCGCTGTTGTATACATGTGCTTATATAAATAATGTGTATAACCTATCGTTTCCACGACTTTTGAATGAATAATCATACAAATTTTTTTTGTGTTATATAGGTAAAAACCTACCGTACCTGAAACACATATATGATTTGTATTAAGTGTACTTCCATGTAATATACTAAAGATCCAACGACTTTAAGACAAGTAAACAATTCAGTGAGCAGTGTTTCATAATGCAAAAATAAATAAGGAAAAAAAATTTATTAAACTATTGTCCTATGTGAGAGTAAAATTATTTCAAAAAAATTATGAATACATCAGCACTACGAAAATAAGCTAAAAGTGTTGCTTCTGAACACAGCGAAAGCAATAAATACTCACTCTTAAGTTATGGTTTAATGAATTCTTTGTTTTCTTGATCTTCATTTTATTTACATAGAACATACTAGATTTAAACAGCAATATTGACTACCTTTCATCTGCAATAACAACACACAAAACATTTCCATCATCTTCATTTTCCTATCAACGGGAACAGGAAGGGATCATAGATATGTATAACAAACATAACACTTTTGGTGACCTTCATAACATAATAATAAGGTGAGTTGAATTGTTTTTGTAGAAATTATTTTCATCACATTTGTAAGTGAAAAATAGTTTTTTAGATATTTTGTTTCATTTTACAATGAAAGAATTCCTCATAAGTTGTTCTCATTTTGCTTAGTTGTACTTTTCATAATGTAGGGATTTTCTCAATCTGGGGAAAAAAGAGGTGTCATATCTAGGGATTTTTTTATCTCCCTGGGTTCGCAATACTTCTTCTACCATATATGATCCAAGTTTCACAAGTGTGGTAGAAAGGTCGTTTTTCAGTCGTCTAACACAGCAATCGAATCAATCGCTGCTTGGCTTTCCTGGCGGTTGGATATGCGTACCTGCCTTTTCGAGAGTACACAATACTAGTTCGCGGACACACGGAGAGTCTCGTCAGCCTCTTGCTCTGGTTCAACAGGTCATCTCGAGCCTAGCCCGATTGGGTCAGTGACGAGCCTCCGTTCAGTGGCCTAGGGGTATTACTCTTTTAAACCGTAATTTTTATTACGAACTAACTAACTTATATTGCTGTTCCAATACTATCCAGGCCCTGGAAGGGACGAAGGTGGCGGATGCGGGGGAGGGCATGCTGTGGCAGCTGGCCGAGCTGTCCTCCCAGACACATACTGAAAATGTCGACACAGTTCAAGTAATTTTCCAAGGTGTTTCCACATAAATACCAGCCTCGGAATTCTACCAAAAAATTCCGCATCGACACACTAAACACGAACACAATCTACCCCCCTCCCCGCCCAAGCACTGCCGCGAGAAACCAAGGCGAACACGAGCTCGACCGCAACAATGGAATGAAAATGGAAGAAGAAAACACATATCCCACTGAGGTGGAATGGACAATTGAGGAGGCGCGAAGGAAACTGAGTAAGCATCAAGCAGAAATTTACGAGGAATCGGACAGACAATTTGAGATGGAAGCACAAAAATGCCTGGCTCCTGCCAGAAACCAACCCCTCCCAAGCCGCACTGCACAGTCACAGGCGATGCAGTCTGGTGTGTTGGTTTCAAACCGATTCGATGCCCTCCGAGTGGTTAGAGACCATCAAAATGCCCCCCGCCCTTCAGACCTTCCTCCCACACGAACTCAGCTGCACTCTGACACAAACAAGAGGAAGCCACAATACAGACTTGTAGTCCCAGGCCCACAACACTCCTCGAAAATCGTCACCAATCTCCGGCGATCCACGCATCCAGGTTCACTCTCTCAATGGCCCTTAATGGCATTCACATTGTGGCTGAAGACTTACAAAAATACAAAGCAGCCTCAGACTTCCTCAAAACCAGCCACATCCCCTATTTAACTTACGCTCACTTGGTGGATCTCCCACAGAAAGTAGTGTTCGACCTGCCGGCAGACACACCCTGACACCATCAAACAAGACTCACAGAGTGCGGCTACAACATACTGGACGTATACCAGTTCAAAACCAACATGCCAGATCCCTCCAACCCCGGACACACAAGGCTGACTCCGCTGCGCCTTTTCAATGTGACAGCCACTCGGAACGACACATTGCCCTCACTAATTAGCATCAACATGACCGTAGTTCACCCCCGCCCCTACCAAAAACGGCTGTCCGATGTCGCCCAGTGCAAAAACTGCCATGCCCTCGATCACACCAAAACCTACTGTCACCTGCCCACCGTCTGCCCTCACTGCGAAAGTCCCCACGCCCTGGATGAGTGCACGAAGGAAAGCCCTACTTTGCGGCGCTGCAACTGCAAAGGCCTTCACCTAGCTTCCTCCAAGGAGTGCCCCAAAGTCATGGAAATAATTCAGCGCTGCCAGGAAACAATTGATCATAGAGCTGAACAGAGGGTGCAGCACAGATTGGCTGTACCTGTAGCCTCCCCCCCACCACCCCGACAGAGACATCTTGGCTTACCCCAAACTCCTGAATGCCCGGGCACTCCCAGCTCTCAAGTGCAACCAGGGTCCCCACACAAACATACACACTCCCTCAGCAATCCCTAATAAACACACAAATTCCGCGTGTCCGCTCTCCACTTCTCCCCACCCCCACCCACTTCCCCTCCCCTCACCTTTCCCCGCGCAAATGAGTGAAATTGGTGAAAACATGCAAGAAGTCTGGGAATTCCTGGACTTCCTGTGGGATGCAAATTTCAAGGTGTTGATGTCGCATTTCCGCACCTACATGGAGGCAGCAAAACAAATCACAGATCCAACTGAAAAAGCTATGCTGATGCTGCTGCAGGCTTTCACCACGTTCCAAGCTGCTCCCTAATGGGCCATAACACCCAGCATAACCCTGGTTCCCTGTCCCTTCTGTATTGGAACAGCAATGGCATTTTTGACCAACTATACGAGCTAGAGAGACTACTGGAAACGTACGGTATTGAAGTCGCTTTAATACAGTAGACTATGTTAAAACCAACTAAAAAATGTGCGATTAAAAATTACGTAACATACAGGAACGACCGAGCTACTAAAGGAGGCGACACAATGATATTAATACACAATAAAATCCACCAATCCAGACTGCCAAAATTTAGAATCCACTTCCATTAATATACAAACAAATTCTGGACACATAACTTTAATTTAGGCGTATCAATCCCCTACGAAAACACTTTTAGAGGCAGACCTGGACAAAATATCCACGCAACAATATCGGTTTCTACTCATGGGGGACCTAAATGCAAAAAGCCCCGCATGGAATAGTAGGGAAAGAAACCAAAAAGGCGGGCTTCTATTACGCCACTCGCAACAAAATAATTATCTAATTCATGCCCCGAAAAGGCCAACGTTTTCCCCCGCTCAAAGCAGATACCAGCCAGATGTTCTAGACATAATATTATCTAACTTAGCAAACCCCATATTAGAGATAACAGTCCTGGATGAATTATATTCTGATCACTCGCCCGTCTTTTGCAAAATTAGCACTGAATTGGTAGACACCCCGAAGTAATTTTAAATAAATTACCATAGACTAACTGGGATCAATATAAAATCGATATAGACGATATATTCACGGAGCATCCATTAAATATTACAAAGAAAACTAATATAGAGACGGCAATAGAAATATTTCAGAACACAGTCAAAACCCAGTTATGTAAAAACACTCAGTTCCTTACCCGGCGACAGTTTTTAAAGAAAAACTACCCCGAGATTGACTTTTTATTAGCCGAAAAATGCCAAGCTAGACGCGAATTTCAGAGATACAGAACGGCCGAATTAAAAACTAGATTCAATAAACTTAAAAAGGATCTACGAGCCAAATTATCACAATGAAGAATAAATAATTGGGAGACTTTTGTTACAGAAATAGCTGATAATATTAATGGTTTCTGGCGAATAACAAAAATTCTCCGAGGTAAAAATGCTACTAAAAATTCTACCCCCTTACTAGCTCCGTCAGGCCTAAAATATGCGCCAATAGATAAGGCAGAAGCCATAGCAGACTCTCTCGCGGAACTGTTCACTCCAAATCTCAATCTCGGAGACCCTAATTTCACTCGAGATATTAATACCACCACAGCAGATTTTCTTGCCAGGAAGCCTAGAAAAAAACCGGAATTAATAACCTTACCAGAACTTTTGCTTATTTTTAAATCTGTTCATCCTAAGAAAGCCACGAGGCATGATAAAATAACTTATCAACTACTTAAAAACCTACCCTACCCCGCCTTATGCATAATAATTAATATTTTTAAACGCCACACTTAAGTTTAACCACTGCCCCGCAGACTGGAAATGAGCTAAAGTCATTTCAATTAGAAAACCCGGTAAAGACCTCTGCTTACCCATAAACCGGCGCCCGATATCACTGCTGGGCTCCCTCAGTAAAATATTCGAGAAAGTTAAAAAAATAATCCCAAAAACCCAATTTGGATTTAAAACTGGACATTCCACCACAACAATCCTCTTACAAACTTTGTCACGGCTACATGTAACAGCCTTAATAACAAAAACTCAACAATCGCCATTTTTCTGGATATAGCCAAAGCCTTCGATAAGGTATGGATCCCAGGCCTAATTCAAAAACTAATCAATTTCAAATTGCCAGATTGTTATATTCACTTACTACATAGCTACTTCACAAAACGAGAATTTTATGTTTCAATTGAAAATTCTAATTCTTCTACCCGCCCACTCACCGCAGGTATGCCACAGGGATTAGCCTTATCGCCCTTCCTCTACAGTATCTATACAGCAGACATCCCACATAATTATGCAACTGTTCAAATGTATGCCGATGACACCTTAATATATGCAAAAGATAAGAAATTGCCATTCGCACATCTTCTTACACAACTATAAATGGACGAGCTTAGCCAATGGTTCGAGGACTGGAAAATAAAAATTAATGCCGAGAAATCTCAGGCCTTGCTAATCACTAGAAAACTAAAAGACCTAAATATAAAGCCAACTAAATACGATGGAGTAGAAATTCCCTACAGTAAAACAGCTAAATACCTAGGATTAACTATAGACAATAAATTGCATTGGAGCGTACATATAAACAAAATTAAAAATTCAGCTATAGCAAAAATTAGGCAACTCTATCCCCCGTTAAAACATCCTCAACTCCCCACACGATTAAAACTATTAACTTACACATCTATAGTCAGATCAGCTATGATGTACGCTCACAAAGTCTGGGGAAAATCAGCTAAAGTCTTAATAAACCATCTTCAAGTAGTTCAAAATAAATATCTGAGAATAATAGGAAACGTTCGTAGATTCACACGAACAGTCGATTTGCATAACTTAAAGGTTCCCTACATTGGCCATAAACTTATCTCAGAAAATAATAAATTTTACGATAAACTCGCCTTGCATAATAATCCAATAATTAGAAGAATCGGTCAATATTCCCCAGACATAAAATCGCGTAATAGATGCCCTAAAATGCCTAGATTACAGGTGTAATTAATTCAACAGTTCTCCCTCGGCACATAAGAATATATTATAAAACCCCAGATATAGGCAAAAATTCTCTGGTCGGTCCGGGACAAAATTTCACCATTTTAACAAAACTAGTTTGCGAGAGCACTTCGTTGCTCAGTTTGCCCACAATCACAGCCCCGATCAGATGTAATAATATCGTTTTCTAGGCGTAAACTACTCATCCAGGTTAATATTTCATTAAAGTCGGCTACTTAAAACATTATTCAAACATAATAACGCCCTTGAAATCACATAAACAAGCCTAAAAACGCCTTTTCTGCTCCGAAAATTACACTTCTACCAAGGCCTCTCCTGATTGGCTGGACTCTTCCCGAGGGCAGGGTCTGAATTCCCCCACCCAGAGATGGCAGCACTGTGTCTCTTCAGACGCGAAACATTCGCAACTTGCAAATACCGCCTCCTATTTAACTTTTACTGTAATAAATCTTAAATATAGAGGCCATTGGCTGAAACTTATTAATTTTATTTATATTAAATTAAACACATGTGGCCACCGTACATTTCCAGCCTGTCTTAGGACTCTGGTACTTACAGCACTTCAGTAAATTGAAACTGATTGATTAAAATACAATGAGTTAAACAGAACAACTAATTTTAGAATAATTAATATTTTCTCACAACTCATTACACAATCATCTCACCTCACTTCACTGCAGGCAACGCCTTTACCAGACCCTTCGCGATTAAATTCACGGGATATTCAGGCTTAGCTTCAGATTTTACAAGGAAAGACTGACCGGGAGTCTAACAAACTCTCATCCAGTCTATAACTTAACCTGCTTTTTTCTAAATTAACGTAATTCAAGGGACAAAAACAGATAACAGCCTCACTGTTACCTCCTCCCACGAACTGTTAAGGCAGGCATGTGATGGTTTTGGGAGGGGGAGGGGGTTAGCTTCTCCTTTCTCCTGCATTGCACATGAGAACCACCTGGGTGGTTAAGGACCCTCACAAGGGTCCGGGCTACCCCCGACTGGCAATAACTCGAGAGTTTTGTTTCCAATGTGACTTCATCTCCTTTATACATATTTAATGTCAGTATAGCAAATGTTTTCTGGTAAATAAATTAAAATCCTGTTTTAGTTATTCCCTCTTACGTTAGTTCTCTGTTATGATAAAGTTTTATACTTATTTATCCATTATTGTAGGGGACAATTTTGCTTCATGCATTTACAATGTTGGACAGGGTTAAGTTACACTTTGTACATAACTAAAACACAGCAATTAAAATTTTTACTGGACAATCAATTTTAGAAATTTTTCAGAAGAAAAAAAGGGGGAAAGTACAGGGGACATTTATGGATTATTTTATTCCCTATATCTACAAAAATTCTGTTTCATATTACTCCAAAAGTGCAATTTAATACCAAAGGCTGAAGACCAGACTACAATCACCGCAAGAATCAACAATAAAAAATTGAATCCAGGCATGTATATGGCACCAGCTACAACACAACATAATGGTGTAAGATGGCGGCCTACTCGCGGTAGCGGTGTTAAGAGGATTGAATATTTTCAATTATTTTATGCCAAGTTCTACGCTGGCCAATCATGAGACATTTCCAACCATGAGAATTAGTGTAATGCAAGCTTATAACAAGAACATAATTATTAAATGCATTTTGTGGTACAGTTCTGATTTCTGTTTATATAAATAGTCAACACAATTAACATGTATACCACACTTTAAATATCCCGAAATACGATTCCTGCGAACATTTTTTCATCACAAGTAGATCAACAATAAATAAATATGAGGTTAGCCAACATACTATTTGAAAATATCTGCGATACATGTACAGTCTATCTTTTTTTTTGTGCTCATTTCTCATTAGTCGCGTAACAGTTTTCTTACTACGATTGTAGCCAGTTTATTTTCATACTTCCACGGTAACGCCACTGTTATTTTTTTACGGGAACGCTACGGTGATTGTAGCGTAGGCTTTAGTCAGTCAGTAGCCACAATTTTAATTCAGCCCAAAATAATAAAAAATTTCAAAATGGGAGAGAAAACTACAATAGTATATAATTTCTATAAATACACTTTTAGGGATAATAGAGGAACCACCCTATGGTTAGGTTTAAAATGTATGAAAACTTATTCGCCAGCATTTTAGGTTACTTTGGGTAGTTTAATTAGATTAGGATACATTGTTGAACTACATTGGGTGAAAGACGCATGCACCACAATGATATTAATAACAAGTGCACATGTACTAACCACTGCCAAAGTGGTCCACATACTTGTGACAAAATTTCTTTGTTGTTTCCTACCAACTTGGGAAATTATTATTTTTAGTTTGAAACTCTCCTCTGAATACATTAAAAACTATTCAGTTTCAATATCACAGAACCACGCTGCAGAAACTTGACAAACAAACACTCCTCTGAGAAAAAGCATTATCGCTGAAGAAATGAGGTTCCTCTCCACCATTCCCAAGGGTGTAAGGAGAAGGGGGGCTGTGACGGACATAACACACTGCTCCATGTCTCCCATATTTCATCCTCATTGGCTCTCAATACCTTAGTTGTTACAAACCGCCAAACCTATCTCAACTCCTCCCGTCTTAAGATGATGGAGGCCATGGTGGTGTAACGGCTAGAGTATTAGAGTATTAGAAGCACACTTTTTTTTTGCATCCCATATACATCCACTTTGGAAAGGACTTGTCAATTATTATTATTAATTTTTGTTATGCATTATGGATATGTGCACACATTAACATAAATGTATAACATATAATTAATATATTATACACACTTATTAATTCTGGCAGCTCTACAAACATGTAAATACCACATTTTGGTTGCAGTAAAGGTTATTACAATTCATGAACAGATAGATATTAAAGTATAAATATGTAGAGTCTACATTAGATTGAAACAAGGTATTACATGAAGTCTCCTTACATCAGTCTTGTTCTACGTTATAGAAATTTATCTTTATGTAAGTATTCTTGTACGGAATAGAAGGCCTTATTTAAAAAGTATAATTTAACAGCTCTTTTTAATTTTTGTAAACTATTAAATTACTTCAAATGACTAGAAAGGTTATTTATTAGTTTTGCCCCAGCATAATGTGGATTTGATGTAAATTTTGAGGTTCTGTAGGAGAATAGGTGAAGATGATTAGCTTGTCTGGTGTAGTGATGGTGTATATCACTATTTTAATGTTTTCCATGTAAAAAAAAAAAATATATTATGGTACATATACATGCATGGAAGAGTGAGAATTTTGTTATTTATAAATAGTGGCCTACAATGGCTTCTTTTTCCGTATTACTTATAAATCTCACTATTTTCTTCTGTAATCTGAAAGCCTTTTTCCATTTTGTCGATTTACCCCAAAATATGCTTCCATAATTGAATATGGACTGAATATTTGAGAAATAGTATGTGAGTATTATGTTATTATTACAAATATTTTTTAGTGTATGTACAGCAAAACACATTGATTTCAATTTATTTACAGACACTATCAACGTACTCATTCTATGTTGAATTACTGTCTACAATGAGCCCTAGAAATTAAGTACATTTTACTGTCTGTAACCCATCTTATTCTATTGTTGTGCATCTTTCATCCTACATTGTATGTTTATTTCTTTGCATGAAACTCATGAGCACAGATTTGTTTACATGTAATAGATATTAATTTATTATACTGGAACCAACTGGACATCTCAATCACTGTTTGTTTTATATTTCCTTCAAGAACAGTGTTATTTGTACCAGTTGCCCAAAATGTTTGTGTCATACGCAAAACCTTATAGCTGAGCCGTTGGTTATTTCTTCTGTAAAATCATTAATAAATATCAAGAATAAAATTGGTTCCAGTATTGATCTCTGTGGCACTCCTACTCGAATAGTTCTGGTATTGGACATAACATCTGTACTGTGATTTTTGTCATAATATCTTATGGAGGTGATCTGTTTTCTGTCTTCAAGATATGATTTAAACATATTATTGGTTACACCTCTTACTCTACACTGTTCAAGTTTTTGCATTAAAATATTGTGGTCAACACAATCAAAAACTTTTGAAAGAACTGTGAATACACATGTTGTAATTGTCTTTTAAAAGAAGTTAATATATTTTCAGTTAAGTTGTAAATAGCTTGTTCTGTTGATCTGCCCTATACAAAGCCATACTGATGCAATGAAATAACTAAGAATTGTGTCAGTTTATTTGCTATCAATTTCTCTAAGGTTTTTTTAAAAGGACGTATGAAGAGCAATAGATCTATAGTTATCCATCAATGCCTTGTCACTTTTTTATGTAGAGGTACTACTTTTGCTTATTTGAGTCTGTCAGGAAAAAATCCCAGGGAAAGACATTCATTGAAAATGTAAGTCAAATGTAGTTTTATTTAATAAGAACACTTTTTTTTTAGCAGAGTCATAGTTGCCTCATCTATTTCACAGGAACATTTAATTTTGAAATTTTTAATTACATTAATGATGCCCTCTTCAGAGATAGGTGTGACAAACAGCATGTTAGCATTCCAAGTGTTGGGTTTTTGGAGTATGTGTGTAGGACTAATATTTGTAGCTCTGTGTTGATTTTGCAATTTTAGTAGGATGTTTGTGAAAAAGTCATTAAAACTATTAAATATTTCCTTGATATTTTAGATTTTAATACCATCAACTTTCAAGGAATGGTTAACATCTCCTTGTTTTTTTTTTTTTATTTAAGGAGGCAATTTTTTCTCCATTGTATTTGTGTTTTGCTACTCCAATCAACTTGTTATATAATTTTTCGTATTGCATACAGTATAATTTTTGTTGCCCCCCTGGGTTCTTAGCATTTGACACATTGTTTTTAACCCGTGTTCTAAGACTATCAGACCTTTACTAATCCATTTTATTTTCGAGCTACTGCTACATTTTACAGATTTGAGTGGTAAGGCATAATTAAAATGACAAAGAAATGTATTAACTGTTCCAGGTGATGTTTAGTTCAGTTAATGTATAACTGATGTTTGTTCTGGAGAGGTTGTTCGTGGTGGTTGTAGAAAATTTTGTTTGTGGTTGTTCTGTAAACATCATCCCATTTTTCATTTACAAGTAGGCTTTTAAAAATTTAACATTTTCACCTAAATATCCATGATTTATCATCAATATTAGAATAAGCTTATGTCCAATTAGTTGTCCTCAAAATTAGAATTTGAAAAATCATTAAGGAGGGTGAAATAGAGTTGAAAGAAAATCACGTGATTTTTTTTTTTGCAGATGGTGTAATTATCTATGTTTTCTTTATTTCGACTACCTTTGGAAAATGATAAATCTTATAAACATGTCATTTACTGTAATGATTACAGCCTACCATTAAATACATAACCATTTTAATGCACAAGTAAACTTTATTTATTTATTAGCATAACATCTTGTTGGCAGCAAGGTTCATGAGATAATGGTAAATCAAGAACACAAGGAAGGGAATACAAGGAAGGAATTGGTAAAACTGTTTTTACTGAGTCACATCTCAAAAATCATGAAGGCTACATTCAGTAGCTAGTAAAAATATGAGAATTGATTTGGTTGTAGGCCTATATTCTTGTATTGATAAACCGCTGATTTCTTGTTTGTCACTGCAACACTGCTGACTTGGGGAAAAAAAATTGTAAGAGTGGAGTATTTATAAGGTGTAGCTTTGTATTTGTTTACGAGATGATTTGCCATTACTAACAAATGAATTCCATAAACTGCTACACTGAAATAGCAAATCGCAATTTAGAAAAATAGGCCTACATATCTGCAGTTTTACAAAAGTGCCTCTACCTCTAACGAGTCCGCCACTTACAGGTTAGACCTTAAATTCACTGCACATTAGCAATCGCAAATGCACTTGCAAAAATTAAACACACTGCAATTTTTAATTTAAAAACTTACGCAGATAAAAATATCCCTATACACACAATAATTGTGCGATATCTTTTACGAATGTATACACGGTATATACGAATACATTAAACCTTGCAATCGCATGGCCCGGCTCCTACGCATTTTCACACATTAATATTACTTTTCGTTGGTCACCGAATAAATAAAAAATGATTATAGTTTTAAAGCGTGTTTACATGCGAAATTCACATTTCAAAAACGCAAGAATAACACAAATTTAGAGAATATTCAGAACTAGTGAGTTCATATAGCACTCGCAAGGCTGTTCAATTTCAATATAAACAAAAGTTGTCTCTCTCCCGCATGGCTGCTTCATTTGTAACGCACTTGCAGATGACTTCAATAGCGCATTATATTCGATTTTAGTACGGTTAAAGTTTTATCATAACTTTGAAAAGCTCCTATAGATGTCAGAAAATTATTTCCTGGAATATTTTCCAGGCAAATATATAAGGAATGGGAAGCAAATAAACAAAAGCACCATATACAACACTCCCATTTAAATGAAAATAATTGATAACCTTATATATTTAACGGCAAAATTTGTATCTAGTTATCTTATACAAATACACTCACGCTTTATTTATATTAAAGTTTAGGTCAAAAATGGTTGTATATTAATTTATGTTGATGTTAATTCTCATTAAAATACATGTGAAAAATAGGATAATACAATGTTTTTTGCTACTGTTGGGGACGTGACCTTGAACGCTAACTACCGCCTAAATATATAAGTTAAACTGGCTTCACTTGTTAACACTGCACGCTATAGAACTGCATGTACGGTTCGTATTTTTGAACCTCGGCGTCACTATGTGTTTGTGCCGTTTGACTTTTTTGCTAGTTTAATAGACCTTCGAATTACGGATTTGCCGAGCTCTTGATGATTTTCTGCCGTGAACACTCAAGTTTTTTTTTATTTGACATTTCTTGTATTAGGAATTAAATGTGTGTATGGCTGTATGGTTAAAATCAAGGCCACGTACTTTTGCACGCTTTAGATTAGATAGATAGGTAGAAAGGTTGCAACGTGAATAATTCAGGGTATTTAAGAATCAGCTTTCGTAATGCAGCGATTGGAAGAAGAGGAGAAGAACCAATTAAGTTGGGGGGGTATTGCATCAGGTATATTTGGCATATTAGCTGCTGGAACATACGTGATGGGTAAATTGGCCCTAAATAATCAGCAGGATGAAATCAAGAGGATACGTCGACTACCACACCGTCGTGTCAAGAAAGAATATTTGCTGAATGAGTATGACGGCCATGAACGCGACGGTGTGGTATACTTATATACGACACCTCCAAAGGCTCTATCAAACACAGTCAGTGCAAAATTTCATCACTGGACAATCGTGGTTCATTTTGAAGACAATGCATACAGATCGTTAGAAGGTGAGTAAACCTATACTTTTCTCAAAGTGTACTTTTGTATTGCCCTTTCAATTTATATATCACTCGCATTTCTTCCCACCATACATACATACACACACTCCCAATTAGGCTACCACCCTGTGGCGAGCTCTCTCACCTCTCCTCCACTCAACCAATTCCTTTACCAATCCCTCTCTCAGATACCAATTCCTCCCTCAACATATTCCACAGACCTCACAAGCACGGACTGCCTACCCCACTCTGTTCTCCTCCACGCCTTCTGAAGCTTCTCACTGTTGTTTCTTCTTCCTCTAAACACCCCCTTACTTAGCTTGCAGTGTAGCCCTCCCCATCCTCCCTCTTCATTCACCACCCTGTACATCCTGACTAACCATTCAACTTTCCTCCTGTCCTTCAATGAGCTCCACCCCATTTCTTTCATCATCACTGATGGCCTATAGTTCCCTTCTTCCTCACCATCTTGCCCCTGCCTTCTCCACCTACCCTTCACCCATCTTACTGCCCTTCTCTGCACCTTTTCCAGTTCTCGCACCTCGAGCTCCAGATAAGGGTCTCATACTGCTGCAGCATATTCTAACATTGGCTGTACCATTGTGCCATATATCTTCTCCTTCGCCTCACGGCTGACTCTATTCAGCACCCTTCCCAGCATACCCAGAGCCCCTCTTCCCTTTGCAACCACCATCGCTACCTGTTTTTCCATCTGAGGTCTCCCTGCAGTACAATCCCTAGATACTTATATTCTGGTGCTTCTTCTATCTCTTGTCCCTCCCATCTGTACATGTCCCTGCTTATCACCTTCTTCCTTGTAAACCTCACTACCATAGTTTTCCTTACATTTATCTTTATTTTATTTTTCCTGGTCCACAACCACATCTTGTCAATGCCCGCCTTCATATTTCCGCCCTTCCCTCCCCACTACAGCGTACATAACACAATTGTCTGCAAACAATCTTATTTTTTCCCTAGTCCACAAACCCATGTCATTTGCCATTATATTAAATAACACAGGACCCAGCACACTTCCCTATGGTACCCGTGATGTAACCTTCTTTTCCTCCGATATTGCCTCCCCCACTTACACTTTCTGCCTTCGCCCCCTGAGGAAGTCCCCTATCCATTCCTCTACCATCATATCCAGTATCAGCACCTCCACTTTCCTCATCAATGTCCCATGCGGCACCTTATCAAATGCCTTCTCAAAATCTATGAAGCAGGCAGCCACCTGCATCCCCTCATCAACTACCTGCACCAGATCCTCTAATAACCCAGCCAGCTGAGTCTCACATGTGTATCCCCTCCTAAAAGCATGCTGGGACTCCTCCAACCAATTCCTATTGTTCATAACCCTAACTACATACTTCACCACCAGCCTCTCCATTACTTTTCCTGTACTTGATGTGAGACTCACCGATCAGTAGCTGCCAGGCATCCCCCTATCATCTCCCTGCTTGTGTATAGGTACCACCATAGCATCCTTCCAATCTTGTGGTAACTTACCCTCGCCTAAAGACTTTTTAAACAGCAGTTCTAAATATTTCATCAACTCCCTGCCACCATACTTTAGTGCTGGATTTCCTATTCCATCTAGACCCCTGCCTTACTGTTCTCCAAACCCCTAATTACCTTTTCTATCTTCCACTTCCTCATCTTAAACTCACTATACACCCCCCGAACCCTGTTTGTCCCCCTATTCCAACCCTCCTTTGCCTCAAACACTGACAAGTACTGTCCTTGCAGCATCTCCGATTTTTCTTGGTCATTTTTCGCATGCCTACCATCCCTTCCTGTTAGCAGAGGGATCCCTTCCCCTCCTCCTGTTAACTTCCTAACATACCTAAACAATTTTTCCCATTCCTTGCCTTTTCCTTCTTCCACCATATTCCCCAGAAATACATTCTTTGCCTGTTTGAACTTCCTTTCAAGCTCCCTACCCATTTGTTTCGTCATTTCCTTAGATCATATCATCCTTTAATTTCTACACTTGGCATGTAATTTTCTGCTCTTCCTCTTCATTTTCAAAATCTCCTGTCCATAATATGGCGGATCTCCCCCAGTCCGTAACCTGTTCATTGGACCAAATTTCTCCAATATAACCTCCATTAATCCTCTAAACCCCCACCACAAACCCTCTAAACCCTCCTCCATAGACCATGTTTTAAACCTGTCTCTCAGGAAGATTTCTGCCCCCTTCTTGTCTCCTCTCCCGTACTGCCACGCCAACATTTCTGCTGTTTGCTCTTCCCTCATCCTGCCAAATCCCAATTTCCACAACCGGTATATGATGGTTGCTTATACCATCCAATACTATTGCACCAACTACAGCATTCCCAGTTCTGACCAACACCACATCCAGCACTGACCCAACACAATCCTCATTCCATCTCGTAGGTGTTTCTACTACCTGGACTAATCCTCTGTTGACTAACTGTGCTGCCATTCTCTGCATTATGCTACCCATTCCTTCTGCATCCTCTACCCATTTCACCCCTGGCATATTCAAATCCCCTGCTACAACTACTCACTGCCTGTCCTTTAGTCTATCGACCCTCTCCTGGATCATCTCAACTGCCTGCCATCCCTGTCCTGGTGGTCTATACGCTGCCGGCAAAGTAATACTCCTGTTACTACTACCACTCAATTTAATTTCCATTACCGCGACATCCTCACTAACCCATTCTACCGCCCCTTTTAGCCCTTTCCTTACACACACCATTATTCCTCTCCCATCCCTGTCGCTTTTGAAGATGGTGAACTTATCCTGCCTACATTCAATGTCCAGTACTTCCTCAGTCAGCTAAATCTCCACAGCTACCACTATATTCGCCCCATATCCTTCAACCTTTCCCCAGAAACCCTCCAGCTTGTACACACTCCTACATTATCTTTATACTAGTACTCTGCTTTACCATCCTACATTGCTTACCTCCTATCTCGGTTACCATACTAGTATTTCTCTGAACTAAGTATAGTAATCCTTAAGAATAGGGACTTTTCTGATGAAAAAAAAATATCTCGGAAACTGGTATAATTCCACTCTAACTACACAGACGCTAATTTACAAGGGGTATCAACATTTGACCAATAGAAACCCCAAAAACGATTGTGGGGAGAGCTATGAAAATCAGGGAAATTGTGTGGTGAAGTATATGTAACTAATGTAATGTTTATTCATGAAAATACAATAAATTGCAAAAAAAAAAAAAAATATTAACCAAACATTAACTAAATAGACAATATTGCCAATACAAAATAAGTACATTGTTACTATCAAGTTTTTATCCCTCAATTTCCCTCCAGCTCATAGCCCTCCCCCACTATAGTATTTCTAAATTGTATTGGTAACATTGTCAATTTTTATTCATGTTCAGTTCAGTTTTTTTTAAACATGTTTTCATGAGACAATTACAAATATTATGAAAGTATATTAAATTGCAAAACACACACGGGCATTCCACGTCAGTTCATCCAGGTCATGTAACCCATGTTCTTTGATTGTGATTAAAATTGGTTCATTTGTTTGTTGACCAAAGGCCACAAAAAATCCAAAATTTCAGATTTTTATCTCAAACGCTTCCCGAGATATTGAAGGCCAAATTGTGCCCATTTTATGGCTAAAGCAGGTTGTCGTGACAGTGTAGATTGGCCATTGTCTGCGTTTCCAAGCTTTGTATTTCACTGTGATACCAATATATTTGAAAAAGAACACTGTTCCTTATGTGAAATTTACCACAGAATTGTCAGATCTAGAATGGTTTGGTAACTATAACACAAAAACTTACTTGACTGATGTTTCGAATGTCATTTGCATCCTTCATCACAAAATAGATTGTATCTTAAAAGGTAAACCTCTCAGAAAAATGAGGTTTGCACTATTTAAAAGAGGAGCAAATTTCCTATAAGATAAATGAAAAAAATAGTTGCTTTTTGCTGGTAACATGTAATGGATTACAATGATTCATTAATGCTATATGTATATTGACATTAAAGAAATTCTCTAACATAAATATGTTAACAATAAATAAAAGTCGATACACACAATCCTCAGGAATTCTACAGTTAGCAATGTGGGGTGCATTTCTGATAAGTTTCCACTCAACTTCACGCTTGCACAAATTCAAGCTTGTGCAAAAGGAACCCAGCACACATCCTCTTGATGTGATTGCCAGAATAAAGAAGCACTTGGACTTGAAGTTTACATGAGCATCTCCTTCTCACCTATTGATGTTGTTTAAAACACCAACAAACTGGTGCTGAACATACGTTACACATAGTAGCCAGTATACAGATTTGATACAATATCATCAGGTTCTTTGCCAGCTGCTAGCAAAATTGAAAACTAAGGAATATGTGTTATTTTGATGTGTTTTCTTCATTCTTATTTCATACTGGGATATTGGTGAAGCATAATGAAATCCTCTTTTGCCCGGGATTGTCTTTGCTGGTGTAGATGCAAATGAATGTCATCCACATTGTTCTAGTCAATGTAATTAAAGATAATACCTGTTGTGTGTTTTTGCAGTAGGCAAACATCTTAGACACAAATGTAATTTGGTCTTTGAATGGTTGCTTTTGTCAATCGCTTGACAGTTCCATCACAAGGAGATTTGCAATGGCTTCTGGCAAAGAATGACCAAGAAGCTATGAGCTGAAAATCCTGAGTATGATGGCATAAATTGAGGATATTGTTGAAGTTTAGTACTGAGTAGCAGAACCATCACTGAAATGTGTGTGTTTTATATGAGACTATTTTTTAACATAAGTCACTCTTTCTGGCTGGGTTTTATACACCATGGAAAAATCGTGATCCAAGTCATTTGACAAAAAACAAGGACTGTTTGTTTGCAAAGAAGAATTACCTGAACACCTAACTACTGGATGAATTGTACAGTGACTAGTAGTCGAATGGCATCCTTGGGCTTCATTTTGAATAACAAAGGAAAAATTTTCACTAAAATCCAATAAAGTAATAACTTCTCAATCACTAATTGTCTCTTTCAGTTGTTTGTGGTAGTCTGGATATTTCTTTGTGATATAGGAATGGGGTATGAGGAGTTCCTATTCTGATACTACCATTTCTATAAGTCATCTACACTTAGGGCAAGGGTTTGTAGTTGTTTGATTTGTACTGACCCACTGTTAGTATTCAATCACATAATCTGGATCGCAGTCTAAATTATGACAGAGATGCTGCTTTCGGGTATCTGGAGGACATTGTTCACATTGTCTTAGCATACAAGTAGGATTTCCAATATCACATACAAGATACAAAAGAAGTGAACTGTACTTTCTATACTGCACACAGACTGAATGGGTTTCAGCACTTCCTGCTAAAACACACCATTTAGGATGTTGCATACAAAACTTCGAAAACCCTACTTTGACGGGGATATTTAGCCTTAGAAAAGAGCCACTACATCTCATGCAAGTAGCATAGCAAAATTCTTTTCTGTTTGTAAATATTTTAGGATACGCTAATTTTCATTTCTGGCATTTGCCTGGAAAACTCATTATCCTGATCAAAATTTAAAATGAATTGCAAAGTGTCTTCAGGTAGCTTCTTCCCACCTGTAGGATGGATCCACGCACATATTCCTTTTTCCAGTGTAAGCTGTCTTGCCTGTCTGACCATGTACTCAGGAATGCCAAATTCTTGTGCTGCCTGCTGTCTGGACCATGATTGCGGGATCAGTGTGAGAATCTGTAGTTTTCTTTGTCTATTCTCAGTGGGTAGCTTTTGTTTCATTAAAGACCCCAAGCAGTCCAAATTGGCAGCCTTTTGTTCCATCTCGCGTGTATGCATTTCTATACTGTCAGCAGTTGTACATCTAATACGTTAGATATCTTGTCTGCTGCAGCTGATGGCAGTTCATGCACTTTACGTTTCACATAACTTTCTTTTGCATGTTGTGGTACAGCATGCAGTTTTATTGGTGACTGTTGTAAGTATTTTAAACTTTTATCAAGTAAGATACGACTTTCTTCTTTTAATACTTCGGCCTCTAAAACTTCAAAGTCATCGCTTTAAGATGATTTTGAAGATATCTGTTGAGCTACTTGTTGAATATTATATACGTGAAGAGCACATTTTTTTTCGGAGAGATTAAATGAAATCCTTTGTCTGCTGCTTTTCTGTAACACTGTAGTGATCTTACGCAAAGAACCCTTAACTGGAACACTATGCACTTTCATAGGATCATAGCATGATGTCTGAAAAGTTTTTTACTTTTGAGATAAATTGATTCGTGATGAAAACATATGGTGTGAAGATGATTAAAAATACCTCTCCTCAGCACAAGAGGAGGTTGATTTTTTTGAGAAAATGATTCCAAACTTTTGATTTAATTTGTTTTAGTGTTATTCTCTTTACAGCAGTCTTCATGTCTATTCTTTCCAACAGAACAAATTTCCAGTTTGGTAGTACTGGTATTCTCCTACAAATATATAATGAACACACAAACAGTTTCTACTAATATTGCACATAAAACCCGACAAGCCAACAGCACAAGCAGTGCAGGAAGACTGGCCTGCACAGTGTAGTGTATCTTATCTCTGATGCCCATCTTATCTCTATTGCTTCTATCCCCTTCCTCCTGCTGTGACAGTTAAGCCATCCTCATATCCTTGCCATAAAAAGACCAACAAAACAGTCAAGGAGAGCTGAAGAAGAGTCGCCAAACTCCTACCTCGGCCCGCAGGTTGACTCAGCGCAGAGTCAATGTATGTACCACCACACAAGACAGCTTTGCAGATAGGTCGGAGAGGTAATAAGAGCCTTCATAACTTTCATAAAATTCTACTGTTTTATGCTGGAAAATCCGGTACGCACACACATCTTGTCTTTGTCCCTCCTGCTTCCATATCCCTGCCTGTTGGGAGGGATATGGTTCTGCTTCGCCAACTCATTTAAGTTTACTTTCCCAACACACCAGCAAATAGCCACTACTTTTTTTCCCCACGTATCTTATAGGAAATTTGATCCTCTTTTAAATGTTACAAACCTCATTTTTCATTTTAAGATACAATCTATTCTGTGCTGACAGATGCAGATGACCCAGTCACGTAAGTTTTTCTGTTATAGGTTCCACACCACTCTAGATATGACAATTCTGTGGCAAAATTTAAATTCTGTGGAAAATTGTACTTAAGGAAAAGTGTTCTTTTTCTAATATCTTGGTAGCACAGTGAAATACAAAGCTTGGAAAGACACTGACCAATCTACGCTGTCACGACAACCTGTTGTAGCCAGAAAACGGTCGCAATTAAGCCTTCAATATATTAGGAAGTAGTTAAGTTAAAAACCTGAGATTTTGGATTTTTTGTGGCCTTTGTTCAACAAAGAAACCAATTTTTATCAAAATCAAACAACCTGAGTTACATTTTCAATTTTTGCTGCATGAACTGATGTGGAATGACTGTCACATTATTTCTCAGTGCAAATAGGCTACACACGACAATAATAAGTTTCACTGATGCATGAAGCTTCATCACCACCTAAAAATAATTGCAGGCGCACCTTGAATCACTGTTTTTGGGATTGATTACTCCCCTGCTGGAGCTGGCACTCTGGCTGGGTGCATAATGTTTGGCAACACTTGTACAGTAGTTTTGCAATTGAACATATTTCAGTGAATAAATATTGTATTATGTAGGTACATGTGTTTCAGGGAAATTCCCTGATCTTCATAACCATCACCACTATAGTTTTTGGGGTTTCTGTTGATCAAAGGTTGATGTACCTAGTAAATTTGTATTCTAAGTTTAGTGGAGTGAAATTATACCAGTTTTTTAAAGTTTTTTTTCTGAAAAATTAATCTGATGTAGTTAATTCTTACCTAATCACTTGCCATTCATACGGTGTGTATAAATACGCTCACCACAGCATCTATCCTTTTGACCACACTACACAGACGCACTAATCACCGCACATATATAAAAATTTAACTTTTCCCTTGCTTTAATAGCATAGAAACACTCATAATTTCACCCAATTATTGGATTTAACACTTCAAACAACATGAATTGCAATAAGAGATGCGTTTAAGTACTCGTCAATCTGAAACCTGTCACATTTTAATTTTTTTTACAGAAAACTACTTGAAGCCCCTCTATAATTCCTAGTAATTATAATTACTAATAATCATATGTAACATATCCAGGTATTATTTTCCCCATTTTCAAGAAAGCCCCTATTCTTAAGAATTACAGAGAGAAATTGTGGGGTAAAATATTATCTTGAAAACTTGCATATTTTTTACTTTTTCTTACTCCGCAATTTTCCTGATCTTCATAGCCCTCCCCGTTAAGCCTAGTCCACAATAACTGGTCCGCGGACGCTTAACTGCTGATTGGTGCACGTAACCCTCCGACATCATAGCTCGCCGTCCCATGTCCCACGATCATTCGCCAACTTCAACTTGTCCGCTTGTGTGTTTGTTTACATTTTATCGTGCGCAAACTGTAGAAGTTAATTGTGGGTGTGTTAGCTATTATTATTAAAACACGCTATTTGTTCGGAGCAATAACCTTCAAATCTCATAACTGCGAAAATGAAACTATAATATGTAAAAATACAAAAATTCACTAATTAGAGCAAATAAAAACAATATCCAAATGAAGATAAGTTAAAGTAAATTCAAAATGTACACATTCCCATAACTCAAATTAGAAAACAAAATAAAATAAGCTAGAAAGATCAATATTTATGAGTAATAGGTCTAGCATATAATTGATTGACGTGCCGATTAAGGTGCACTGTAGTTTCTGTGTCTGAAAGCTTAGCTTCAGACGGCGTCAAATTTGGTGCACTCTGGTGCCAGTGTTGGAAAGCTTAGCTTTGGACGTTATCGTAGACATGCATGTTGGGACATGCGTCTGCAGACGAAGAAGGTCCGTGGACCATTTAACTGCAAACCAGCTATTGTAGACTAGGACTTATATTTATAGTTTGTATTGGCAAATATTGTCAATTTGGGTAATGTTTGGTTAAGTCTTGTTATTTAATGTATTTTTGTGAATAAATATTACATTATATACATATTTTTCACTTGAATTATAGGGACTTTCTGTATGTTTTATAACATTATCATTGAGCATCTCACATACCTGCTGGTTGATGACGCTGCAAAAGAAAATACCTGGGTCTTGTGGCTTGGAGTACACCTTGTGCGTTGTCACAGTCACGTGCTCCATGACGTCTGTGTGCTTTAGTTTCTCCTCAGTATGGAACACGCTGGCATACTGGTCCAGCAGGCGTTGCTCATGTGTGGCGGGCACCTCGTACTCAGTCAGCAAGCGGCACAGCAGTTGTTGTTGCTCCCACGGCGTAAACAGTCCGTTGGCCATGTGTCCCTACATGTAGACGGTTCAGGTGCGGTTCTATCATGGCGTGATTGTCGACAAGCCATGTCAGTCCCAAAATCACTTCTTCGCACAAGTCCAGCACAATGTAAACATGGCAATTGGTACGCAGCTTTTGAATCCCTTCCGTGACGTGCATAACACTTTTTCTACTCTCTGCCGGTGTGTGGTAGCAAATTGCAGACGTCGCTGTGGCACTTTACTGGTTATCGCTAGTATGAAACCTCTCTCACAAAATTGTGACTAGCGGCAGTGTCAATTACAGCTGCAACATTTTTTCCCTCAAATTGTACACACACTGGCAGTTACTTGGAACACTTTTGCAACTTCATTAGGTGGATTGGTACAACCTGGTGGTGAGATTGGTGCTGGTGCAGTTTCGCCAACCTCTCGACTTAGTTTTCCAGCCTGTTGCCCTGGTAACTATTTCCCCTGTTGTTGTGGTGGAAGTTTCTGTGTCTGTGGTTCTGCCTCGCGGGTGGAAACATTGGTGGCGGTCACATAACATCTGTCAGCACTGTAGGTGTTGATGTGTGAAAGTTCAATCTCGGGGATTGGGATGCCTGTCCCGCCCACACGTCCTGTTCATACAAACACGCTTCACGCTCAAACTGTTAGACACTTGTCCTTCTCAGATACTGCCAAATTTGACCAGTGTTGACATCACCACTATGATCTTAAGACGCCGTATGTCGGCTGACCTCGGTTCAAACGCTTGGCAAGCCTAGCTTATGCTATTTAAACTCCCCAACACCCTCGTGTTCATGTTATTGTTCATGGTACAACCATGCTTGAATGGCATCTCCATCAGTATCAAACCTTCCAACAACCTAGCGCAAGATTCCTTCCAAGTTACACATGATAGTCTCTTACAAGGTTCCACCATGTGGTTGCTTTCCCTCTGTCTGCTGGCTGTGTCTTCAGTCCAGTCATCCCGGTGTACACTGTGTCTGTTCAACTTATTCTTGCACACTGCTAAAGACGTACCTGGGTCTTCGGAGTTTTGTCCCGCAAAAGTTGGCAATAAAACATTACGGTCTGGCCTGATTGGTGTGTATGTAACTGGCGGCGTGGGCTTTACCTCTGTTGTCGGTGGTGCGATCTCAACACAGTTCGTTTTACAGCACTTGTCACAGTTTATAACATAATCGCGGTAGGTGGTTAACTCCGCAGGCCCTATGCATCGTAAATGTAAGTCGCGTTTGCACTGCTGGAACTGCGTCCACTTTGTTCCTGCCCTGTCACATCCGGTGGTTCTGATGGCGTGGATACCGTGTCGGACGTGTATTTACATAACGGCTGATCCCATAGATTTTCACTGAACAGGTTGACTTCACTCACCCTTCCACAATGCATGCATCGCTCGTGCGACATGTCCAAATAGTTTGTGGGTGTCACAGTTGCAGATGCGGATGTCTAGAGGGCTTCTCGTGGTTGATCAAGCGTGGTGTCTGCCATTTTAATGTGGGCGACGCAACGCGGATGAACACCCTTGGCCCCACTTGGGAATACCAATTGATGCCATTGGGTGGGACACGAGACAAACAATGACACAGATACTTACTGGTAATTTGGGCGCCAGCGGTGCTTCCCAGTCACCGCACTATTGAGACTCAGGGTTCTCAGGGATGCAGTGGGTTCTGTGTATCCGTTTCACCCGTGTGTACTTACAAACACGTAGGCAATACTAAACTTTTGCTAAATGTATTTATCACTTGAAAAACACATATGGCTAAGATACTGTCGTTACAAATGATAGAGGTAAGTTCACTGCTAGACTTGTTTTTATTGATACTGTGCGTATACATCAACGTGCCATGACATTGATGTTCGGTCATGTCTAGCTAACTCCGCTTCGGTGGTCCTCAGTCCGCAATTAATCTAGCACACGCCTAGATGGATGATCTCTCTGCGGTGTCTGAAAACACAATCTTCACAAGGGAAGAGAGTCGACAGCCTCTAGGGTGGACTGATGAATTTTTCCTGAAGATAGGATAGTGTGAATTACAAAATGAAACCCTGATATATTAACATGTGTGATTACTTGGCATCACTAACGCAAACTCGTCGGGGCTCGCCCTCCAGCACATGGGTAGTGTGGTGATGACCTATACACAGCTGGCTAGGACGGGAATAGTTGCACCGCACACTAATTACAAAATTACATAAACCCTCAAAAGATACACGAAACAAGATGGGGCACAAGATGAGTATTCGCAATAAACACACACGTGTGAAAACAAGTTTAGATGGCGCGGATGCCACTGGATGAAGTTCGTAGCGGACCACATGGTGCAGATGAAATTGCAATATTTCTTCGTGGAAACCGAAAATTAAATTCAGACAAAATATAATTTTTGTTGATAAAAGTATTCGTAAAAGTAAACTTGTAAAAAGTTATGTGATTACAGGTTTGTAACATGCCTGATGGCAGTAAAATCAAACATGAACAGGACTGCGTTGCCAAGTACAAAAAGCATCAATTTACATGAAATTACATGGAACCCTGACAAAAATTTTACATAGAATGTGCTTTTTTTTATTAAGAGTTCTATTAAATACAGTTTTACATTTTTATAATTTTCATATTAATTTATTGTTATTTTATGACTGCCTTCATGCCGGAATATCAGTGTTCTTAATCTCGGTGCTGCGAGCACTTTGAATTTCATAACCAAACAATTTAAAAATAGCAACAAACACTTTTAAGACATTTTAGATATATTAAACCCTGCAAAGACAAATATAAAACACATTTTACACTGAAATATAATATTTATGTGAGTTCAAAATTATTGGCCTCTTTGCGCACGTGCGTGGTGTGCGCAGTCATGAACTCTTGCGCCACTGGCTGTTAGCCGGCGTTAAACTTTAATAATAAATAATGGTAATAATTCATAAATACAAAAACTATTCTTATTGTTTTAGTTCAAGCGGTTATTTAATAATTATTGCTAAAAGTTAATGATAAAATGCCTACAAAAGTACATCACAATATAAATGCAGTAATATCACACAGATTGATAAGAAAAAAAGTATTTGTTAGACTTATATTTGAAACTAAAATTTCTCCCACAGTGTTTTGTATACCCGATTGTATTTAATTTTCTTAATTTAGTTTTTGTCACTATCGCCACTATTGTCACACACTTTCTAAGTTTTCTTGCTACAATACTGCATAGACAACAGCACCAAAGGCTTTACAAATTGGCGATCGTCCGGGATACTTACGGCGCTGCAATACAGAAGGCGAATACAGCAGTGTCATAATACAAAGAGGAATAAACCTTAGAAAGGTGCATAAGTACTTATGGCAGCCTTCTCATACCAACTTAGCACTGTAGTTTACATGCTACATTATTCGTAGAAACAGTCCAACAATGCACAGCTTTGTAAATTTATAAAACTTATTGTAGCTATTTGATATAAAGAAAAGCATAGGTAGAAATTGAATTATTTCGTTATATTGGTAGATAAAGATCAGTTTTGGTAAATCTACCAAAAATCAGTAGGGTTGCCAACACTGTGGAGCTTGGCCCCTTTATTTTGATTTCCTTCTACCTCTCACTTTGTGGCCCTCCTTTCCACCCCCCCCCCCCCCCCCCCCGAAAAACCAAGCTTACTTGCTTCCATAATTCCTATCTCTTCTCGCTTGGCATCCCTCCCTTCCACTACACCTCACCCCCTCTTCTCGCTTGGCATCCCTCCCTTACACTACACCTCACCCCCTCTTCACGCTTGGCATCCCTCCCTTCCACTACACCTCACCCCCTCTTTCATGACCAGTTTGTCACTCCCTCCTGTTCTAGGTGGCACTTCCCTCTTCACACTTGCTATTGCGACACAACCGCTATGTCCGTGCTTATTTTCACGTGCAGCAGCAACTAGACCTGGCAGAGAAGTGTACAGCAGGCTGATGTTTAAGTGATTTGTCACCGGAGCGCAGCACAGTTGCTGGCAAGCTTGGTGATCAGCTTGTGATGGTGCACGCGCCGCCCAAAAACGTGGCGTTTCGTTACGTTGTTTCCGGCAACCAGGTCAAGAGGACAGAAGTTGAGAGCATCCTGCAATATTATTGGGTGTTTAAATTTTCATTTAGTTAGACCCCCTGAGGGATATTGGTGTTCGCTGCATCTGTCACCATATTTGGTAATGTCAAACGCTATTGGTTGTGATTAGCGTGATCCCTCCCAGGAGTAAATGAAAACTCCAGTGATTTTTTGGAAATTCAGTCTTTTTAGGGGAAATTAATTTGATTGGTAGTGCAGGAGGGCGGACCTCTGTATTTGATGCCGGTACACGCTGCCATCGGGGTCAGTTCAACGACCTCGAGGGGGCAAGCTTCTACCAGAGATATGTAGCACTCTTATTGATATACAAATGTAGGCTCATAAAGCAAATAGGTTACTTACATCTGACGTTAGGTGAAGGCCATGCTGGCCGGAAATTTTTTAAAGTTTTGCGAAACGTTGGCCTTTTAGCCAAAAATCTGATAATGTTACTTTTTGTAACCAGTGACCATGTCATCGGCGAGAAATTGACATGTGTAACCCCCTTGCAAACAATGGTGAACACTTGCAAACAATGGTGAACACTTGCAAACAATTGTAACCCAGGCATTAATAATGGTCTTAGCTTTTTGTATCAAGTAAGAGATATGTAAAACTCCTTGTTTTTATGAAATTTTAAAGAGAAAACTTTATGAAGAAAATCACATTTACTCACAGGAGTTAAGTCTGGCATTGCGTAGCAGTTGCTTCCATCCACTTGGGATTGTGAGTAAATTAGGAAATAACCATTGCTGTTATGTTTTTTTTATTAATGACCAGTATGATGTTACGTGAAAATCACATTTACTCACAGGAGTTTAAAGCTGGCATTGCGTAGCAGTTGCTTCCATCCACTTGGGATTGTGAGTAAATTAGGAAATAACCATTGCTGTTATGTTTTTTTTATTAATGACCAGTATGATGTTATGTGAAAATCACATTTAATCACAGGAGTTTAAAGCTGGTATTGCGTAACAGTTGCTTCCATCCACTTGGGATTGCGAGTAAATTAGGAAATAACCATTGCTGTTATGTTTTTTTTTTATTAATGACCAGTATGATGTTACAAAAATGGTTTTTTCCTGTTGTGGGAAGTAAAAATTACATTATAATGTCAAGAGTACGTGTAGGTGCGACAGAAATAAAGCTGCCATTTTGTAACGATAGTAATTGTGGGTCACTTGCTCAATATATTTTGTGATGGCCTTCTGCAGTTTCTATATACTTATTAAGATCATCAGTACACGGCATAAATATAACCTGTATGAAAAATTTGCAAGTATCAGTTGAATACCAGTACAGTAATATGCAACCAGATTCTCATACCTGAAGAATCTGGTTTCACATTACTGAAATTTTTTTTGTTAACCTGGCTTTTTATGTGAATGTTTTAAATAAATTTGTTATATATGGGAAAGGAAAATAATAACTTTTCAACATGAAATGTAAGAATTTTTAAACGAATGGAAGTTTTCCAATTGTAATATTTAAGAAATATGTAAAAAGAATTAAAAGAACATACTCAAAATAAAGAATATTATCACACTTCTTTGTTTCTGTTACAAATAGTTTATAACTATCAACTTACCCTTACACTGTACAGAAAAAATGGTTTTTGCATAGCTTTTGCTATTTGTTGTGTGCTGATGGGTTTGCTAGGTCTTGTGCAAATCCTGCCTTGCCACGCCCTTGGTTTAGTATGCAGCAAGGGCAGAATGTAATGCCACACTTATCATTGTTTGACATCTCACACATCACATGCACTACGCAGTACATATTTTATTATACTTCGAATACATCATCATACTGCACCACATATTTTTTTATTAAATCCGTACACTATAGATCATATTTCGTTCTACAGTTCACTCACTATTTCCACTCAATGTATTTATTCTATACCATTTCATTTTATATATTGCTTATTATTTAATTACTCTATACGTATCCATTTTATGACACACAACGAACAGACAACTCTGAATAAATTTATAATAATTCTACGATATGGGGAAAAAAATATGGTCAACTTACGAAATCAAAAATATTCAGCTCTTATGTATTACTGACATGGGTTTTCAAATGTACACACCTCATTCATGGGTTTTCAAATGTACACACCTCATTTTGTATGTTTTTTACAGTGTTTAGCAGTGCGTAAATAATGCTGCCAAACAGCATGCGTATTTTTATTAAAACATAAATTATAATAGTCACGGTACATCCATGCCACTGTTGCAGTGTATACTACAATGGCCATGAAAAATAGCAGTCAATGGCCAGTGTAACAAAATATCTTAAATGTGATGTCTCCTTTTTTTGTATATCGTTCATTTCCAACACACACTATGGGCTGATTCGGATGTCTATGTACACTGTACCCGAATTTGATAATGGGGAGCGCTATGAAGATCAAGGAAATTGTGGGGTAAAACATGTAAAATGTAAATAAATTCCATGTCATTTGAGTTCCCGTACCACGTTAAATCATAATTACTAATTACAGTCAACTCTCGATGTATCATTATTGAATGTACCGATAAATCGCATCCATCAATAATTTTTTGTGGTCCCAGCAAAATTGATATTTAAATAATGTTAACATAACCTGCATGTATCGAATATCACAGTGCATCATTCGAAGTATATTTTGGGTTCCGTCACATAGTTTTTAAGCTGGTTGTTTATGCAAATGTGTAGTAACTGGATATGAAATACGTTGTGCGCTCTGCCGTTTTATCACTGCTCTCTGGTACTTTGTCTAGCGTCTGTCTTTTCCCAACATTGACACTGCGGTGTGTTGCAACATGCGAGACGGGCTTGCTACCTTAAACGCCTCCGAGAGGGGAAGTGGTTACGTTACCTAGAAAACTGCATGGCGACCTAGCATCATCTCCCCCCCCCCCCCCCGCCATTCTTTTTGTCTTTCTCAGCCGCCAACCTTCCTTCCTATCCTCACATGCCTTTGGGAGGGGAAACTGTTGTCTAGCAGAAGAAAGAAGCAAGTGTCTCGGCCCGCGTGCTTGCTTCAGACGCCGGCCGGCCACAGAGCAAATAAACAAACAGCGCCTGGCGAAAGTAGAAATTTTACAAGATTATCAGTCCAAAATAGTTGATACTATCATCACTAGTATTTCAAACAAACGCTTTCACCTGAAAATGCTATGCAAAACATTTTGAGGAATTATTATTTGCAGAGATTTATTGTAAGGTTGGTGTTTCATTGTATCTGGTGTAAAATTAACATGATTTAAAACTGTGATATGTATTTCACTCAAGGGGCAGCATCTTTGCGAGTATAATTATATGCCCAGAAGCATATACTTGACCTCCCCTTGTCACCAAAAATTGTTTGAACATTGTGCGACTTGTATTATAAGTGTCAAGTTCGTTTTCAGTAACTTTTTGTGGGGAAATAGGATGATTTATATTGATTTATTTCAATACACACACATCTTTTGAGTAAACTTATAAAATGTAAGGGCCTATTCGACTCCTTTTGCCGTCTAACAATGGGTAGGTAAGTAACGAACCGACTGCAGTGTAACTCGCAACACGGAAAATCAGAGGATGGGGTTTGATTGATTAATTATTAAAAGATGGTGAAGAAATCAATAATAATCACCTTATTTATTTATTTCTGTCTCGAAATTACAAGTTTACTTTGCAGTGAAATATAATTAATTATTTTAAAAGACAGACTTTTGCCACACATGTAAGATGCCACCAACATGTAGAGGCAGGAGTAATCCTCCCTCTGCCACCAGGTGCTATGAACACACGGCCCGATCGATTACTTCTCTGCGCACTCTCAGCTGACTGAGTGCGCACAGTACATTTAAAATTGAACTTCCATTCTGTGTCAAATAATGTTCATTTTCATAGGGTTTGAAAGTTTTAGGTCAGCTTTTTGTATTTGGTGTCCGATTACAATCAGTTATATAAGGTATTTTGAAATGTTATTTTCTTTATTTAACTGAGTTTAGGTGAAATCTTTTTTGATGTATTATTTACAGAAATACTTTTTCTAAAATTTCCATTTTTATTGTGTTTATTATGTAAACTTTATTCACAGATAATGTTCAGCTCTTACTATACTAAACGTAAAGTTCTATGTGTTTTATTGATTGAGACAGGCTCTACCTCTCAGGTTTTGGGTTTGTCAACACTGCCTTACTGTTACTTATCAACCCAACAAATCACTTTAAATATACTTGAGATAGTGGGCCCTCTGTTAAATGTTTCATGTTCTGACCCGATGCAAACAAGCTTATCATGCAATGTAGGTTCATTTATAGACTATATTAGCAATACTGACTTTCACTTTAATTGTTGACTGATTTTCCACAATAAAAACAAACCAGAAAACATTTTGGTTAGAGAGCATGTTAAAACTGTTTATTTGCTGTAGCACAAACATGTATTTTAAATAGTCATTAATCTAGTACCAAGGCCAATAATGTATACCATAATTCATATTAAAGTTACTTTTCTGCAAAATGGGAGAGCTGTATCTTGTTTATGCGGCATAAGTAGCTCCGTGCAAACTGTGAAAGAAAACATTCACTTGATAATGCTGCCCTGGGATCATTACAGGTGCTACCAAAAAAGTCTACTTCATACCTGGATAATTAAAATAATTTTGGCCCCATAGTGGCAAGGTACCGCTTCAGCGTGTACATGGCAGCCCCATTTTCCTGGGCTGTGCTGCACGCCGTCGCTTTACCTCGCGCTGCTAGACGACTTACTGGCTATACCATGCAATTCCGCAATGAAAGCGGACAAGGCGATCTCCACAGCCAAACAATCGCACTGCAGGACATGGTTAACAGCTTCAATGGGAAACACTTGCAGCACAACCGTATAGGGCGTCGGCTCCCTCCATACATAAGTTTACCACGTAATGAACAAGCCAGTTAATATCAAACACAACATGAAGACGTAACGGGTCTGTTTCACCGGCAGACTAAGGAACTCTTTGGAATGTATATTATCGTTTGCCAGTGCGATCACTCGTGGCAGGGGAAGCTGTAATTATGTTACAATCCCAGCAACAGTCGCAAACCAGCACTGCTTGCCCTCCGTATATAACAACTGACCCATCGCCAATACTGGGCACTCATACTGCTACTTAACTACGACGACATACCGAAGACGACTCCCGACGACGGCTACCTTGTGACTACCATACGCTTATCTACGTTTGCGACCTCAAGCGGCGACTCTCTTAACAACGTAATTATACCACATATTTACAAAGTCTAAAGCACATTATATTAATATAAAATATATTATTGATAAAACTAAAATTATAAAACATTAATCAATCCAAATAATAGCATAATAACATACATATTATTACAGGCCGGCCTTTGAAAACAAATTAAAACATTACAGGACTAACGTAATATCGTGAACAGTGGGTGTTGCCAACCTTGGCACAAAGTAACTAGGTGCTGGAAAACCACGTAACGATCTCTTAACATAATATACATATCAAAAACCTCGTCTACTGAAATCCTGCATGTATGGAAATTTTTTGGCAATCCCCTGAATAATGATAAATCGAGAGCTGACTACAGTGATCACAAATTTACTATGGGTATCACAATAGTCGCATTACATACTACCAAATGCAATAGTGGAAAGGGCTATGAAGATGGGGGAAATTGTGTGGCAAAACACTTAGATTTTAAATAAATTACATTTTTTTTGGGTTTCTTAACCGCACTTAATGCAAGAAGACACTACCAGACTTTACAATTCAGGATTACAGAGGGAGTGTGCAAACTTGAGATAATGTGTTGGAAAAAGTACAATAATTAAGCACATGTCGGTTCAGTTAAGTCATCTGCATTTTACATGGCAAATGGTAGCAGTACATAAGCCATTCAGTTGTCACTGCTACATTCAACACTTCACAACACAATTAACTACACTTTCAGTGCAAAAACTAGAGTATAATTTACCATACTTACCCATATATAGGTCGTTGGTGATTAGTGCTTACAATTCTTTTATAGGACATGTTGAAGTCTGTTCAATTTGTTGAAGTTATTCAAACACTCATATTTCCGCACACTAATTATATTTTAACACTTCACATGGACATAATTACAAAGATACATTTTTGCACAATAATTTTATTTGACACTTCAATTAAAAATAATTGCAACAAAACATGCTTAGTAGCATTTTTGCATTGCAAGCCTTCGCAAGGTCAAATTCATACGGTATGCTGAAATTGTGCACTCTCCCAGCATACAACCATCGTGTAAACCAAAATTGATGCCCATTTGTTTCCTGGCTCTTTGCATGATTGTTCAATGAATGTTTACATCTCTTTGTATCATACTTATATGTATATTTTTCTACTACAGATATGTCATGCAGTACATTTGGCTCATCAGAATTAAATGATATTCCTACAGTGCTTGAATACTGTTTTTTGTACTGTAATGGTAAAAATATAACTAAATGTGGTTGCCATTACAGATACATTCCTACTATAAATATTTTCATGGCAGCTCTTCAGAACTTATCTATTTTCAGTCCAAATTTTGTTGTGTGTACCTATGAATGTTCATTTCTAAACATTTAAGCTTGTTTAAAAAGGTGAATATGATATTTGGAGTCCACGTATTGTCGTATATTGATATTATATTAGCACAGGTATTTTGTTTACTTGTAACACATTGTTATTGGCCTATGAGAGAAGTATTTTAATGTTATTTCACTTTGTAAAATACTATTTATTGTTAGCTTCTATGAACTTTTTGAGCTAGAAGGAGAGTTTACAAGTACAGAAACAGGGACACACTCTTAATTTTGGAAAATATACAGGTCTGACTGCTGGAATATGCTGGTGGTGAAAATTTCAGTTTTGTTCCCACCCAGCCCTACATCCTAAGTATGGGCTGACACAGGAGAGCTGTTTGGAGTTCGTAATAATGGGCAGGCTTAAAGAAGAGGCCTAGTAAGCTCTGTTATTGTATTTTGAGTGATTTAATAATTGTTACCAGAAATGCAGAATCTAGTAGAAGAAATTGCAGAACTCCATTAATCATTCTTCAGAGGAACTGGAATTCAAGATAAAATATTAGCTGTTGCATTAGAACTTTGATAGTACTGTTTTAAATCTTCCCAGTAGCCCTAAAATCTGGGGTCTCAATCTTTATCAGCTAACAAAGGGCTAAGAAGTATAGCAGAATATATGCATGAAGTAAGAGCTAATTACCTACCATTGACTGAAATTAATATAATTAAATGAAGCTCATTTGTTAACGAGGTAGAATTAAATGTAATTTTCTTTTGTCTTGCTATATTGGAGATAGAATTATGAGGGTAATATTGAGTCAAGTAAGAAAGTGTTTTATTAGTTTTAAGTTTTGTCATGAATATTGTTTGTTCTGATACTTTCGTTATCTTACCATACTTATATTTCAGTTTCAGTAAAGTTCACAATTTCATAATCTACCACTACATTTTTCCTGTGTAGCATAGAAAAATTATTTGCTACATTGTGGCTAGTCTACGTGGATATGTGCATGAGGAAAGTTAATTTATAGTGGAAGTAATATTTTACACTTACTTCCCTGTGGAAAGGGTACCTAGTTTTGTCATGGTATTGGGATGTGGAGGTTTAGTACACATAGATTTGGTTGTATACTCTTAAGTGAATATTGGCAATAAGATTTTATTATTTTTTAATTCTTGCTTTTTACAAGTGTCCGTTATGTGTAAATAGGTGAAATCAAAGGTTCCCAAGTCTGGCATGCAAATCTTAGCTCGTAGATACATAAAATATTTTCCATCGACAAACTGCCTAAAACCCCCAAAATAAAACTTTATTTTCAAGAATTCTAAATAAGATATCAAGCAAAACAACATTCCTGTAATACTTCTATAACCTTCGCGTATCTGGAAAACTAATTTGGGAAAAATGTTTTGCAGATTATGGTTTAGTTTCCAGAGGTGTTCTTGCATTTAACACTATTCAGTAGCCTGATATGTGTTTTAAACCATCAACACCTCGATCTTCATAGAAGCCCTCCTCATCACATTCCTTGACATATGTACTGCAAATTATGTGAAGCTCCAATAAAATCCCTATTTGGTGTGATTAGTATTGAACATACATAAATTTTACAGGTATTATTTACCCAGTTTTCGGGAAAGCCCCTATTCTATATAATCTCCCTATTCAAATATTAAGTCTTTTATTCTATATTACCGGTACAAAACATGTTACTTGTAAACGCGTATAATGTTTTGCTGGCAAGCTAATGAATGATGTTTATTTAGAAAACTCGTATTCCGTTCACATTAAATTCTAATGACGAACCACACAGGCTGTCACAAATTAATGCTTACATTTTTCGAATGTGAATAACACAGGAACTATTCAAGACAATCTGGAGGACAATGTAGAGTGTGTGCATATATTAATAACAGTTAACAAATGTTCCAAATCTCAATCATCTGCAAGACATGATCTGCAATGCTGTAGAACAGAACGATAAACAACTACAGTTTCCATGGGAGTGAATTCACTGCCAGTAAAGACATCCAGTGTCTGTATCTTTGTGGCGTACTCAGTGTTCTTCACAGATGAAAATGTAACTGCATTAAATGTGGAGATCTGGGTGGATTCTCGACCCTTCATCTGCCAACAAATGTTTCACTCAGTTGCAACCTTATGTCTTGGTGGTAATGCACGGTACCATCCTGCTGGAAAGAGCAATTGTCATTTGGGTGTACAACAACTGGAACCATATTTCTGCATATGGTATAGTAACTTTTACCTGTCACTGTTATGTCAAATAAGAATGGCCCCAAAAGTCCTTTGGTAGACATTCCGCACCACACTGTTAACCCAGGAAGTGTAACTGATTATATCCCAATGTGGGAATTTTCATCGGTCCAGTGCACAGAGTTGTGGCAGTTGACAGATATATTCAACTGAGTAGTTGCCTCATCAGTTGACAGATAGATTCAACTGAGTAGTTGCCTCATCTGACCAAACAATTACTTACACCAGTAAAATGTTGTGGGCAAGACACTATTCGTACTCCACATCGTACACAGTCCAGACCCTCTTAAACTTGTTAGGTTATTGTGTAATTGCTACATGTGATGGTTATGCAGTATTAAATCTGCACCTCAGCCATCATCCCCTATTTCCAATAATACTTTAAAATCCACATACTTTGCTTGAAAGAAATCCTTGTGACCTCCGCCATTTACTCTAAAATTGGAGTGCTGCTCGTGGCTGCAAATGGAGCTGATAACAGCAAAATGACGATACGTGCTTGCATACACCCAACATTGTAGTTAGAGCATCAAATATACGCTGTCCCCTTAGATTGTCTTCAATCGTTTGTTTCGTATTAACTTAAAAGAAGTGTAGACATAAATTGGATTATATATGTTTACACTGCCAACAAATGTTTGATGAAACTTCAAATTTTTCTTGTGTTCATTATTGAAGTCTAGTGTGTAAAGAGAAATAAAAATATCCACAAAAATAAAGTGAATGTAACTGGTGCAATAACGAAATGCTTGGGTGAATGTTGAAATGTCCTTGATCAAGGGCAATGAAAATAACACAACTGGTGAGTTTGATAATTCATATTTTTAATTTGTGCATACTTTTGCAGCTAGCCCCCAACATCCATCAGTGGTGGTCCGATGTCTTTTGTAGCATTGTGGTAGCACTCGGGTATATTGTTTGCAGTTTTTTAATGCAGTCGGCAGGGTGGCCACCCAGTCGGCAGGGTGGCCACCGAACCGGGAAAAAGTGTGGAATTGAAAAGGACCTGCGGAAAATTTGGAAATAGTATGGAATTCCCCCCCCCCCCCCCCTTTTTCGGGGAGTTTCAAGTTTTGTCGCTGAATACTGTGATGTTATGTCGGGGTAGTTTTACGTGAACAATAATTTGTCGACATTGCGCAACATTTTTTTCGGCCGTAATAGTTTCCCAAACCCAGTTCCCGCCCACCCGCCGTAGTAGTGTGGTGCCCGAGCAGTCTAAGGCTGAGCACAAACACTCAATGAGAAATAATGTAAGTTAATTTAACACTTTTAATTAAATTAAACACTCTAACTGTTACACTTTTACTTATACATTTACTTACTTGGCGATGTGGTGGAAGACGACATGGGAATAGTTAATAATAACGGCAATGGAAGCAAATTCATGATATGACAGCAGTGGTGAAGGAGAGTGGAGTCTCAGCGCAGCTCAGGCGAGTCGTCCCAGGCGGTGATGTGCAGTCTCTGGTGTCCTCTGCTGAAGTCTCCCTTCTTCAGGCTGTGCATGGCATAATAAAGCAACATGAGTGTAGTGGGGAGAAGTCTCCCTCCACCAAGAAGTCGCATGAGCAGTCTCTCACCAATGAGTAGTCAGGGCGAGAATAGTCGCCAACCAATGAGAGAGCAAGGTTAGGGCGTCAACCAATGAACTGGAACTTTGCACACGGCCCCAAAGTGTGGTATTGAAATCATGTGATGAGAAAATAGCACGTGATACAGCACGTGATTCCAGGAGTCATGGGACGAAAATATCGTGAAAAACAGGACATATTTCCAGTCAAAAGTTGTTAGCAATCGCAGTCATACGGATACAGCTTCTTGTCGCAGGCACCGCAGAACCTGATAAGTTTCGAAAATACTTCACTAAAATGTTCTCTCTCTGAACTGGAAAACTAGCGTAGTTTCCCACACCGAGCTACATATCACTGTGGAGGGCAAGAATGTTGGCACGCGTATCATCTTACCTCTTTCGATGTCTAGGTTTTCAATGCCACTTGTTTTTAAGTGTTTCTGTGTAATTTGCTGCATGATTAAGTGATCATGTCGACTAGATATTCATCTCGTTACGAATCAGAATATCCTTGAGCTTCAGAAGACCCTAAAGATAGAGGCAGCGCGCTGTGCAAAATATGTGTTAAAAGTTTTGAAATAGGTACAGTGGGCAGGGGAGTGTTTCTAAGCCATGCAAAATCTAAACCACATCAAAAAATGCTTGCTGATAACTCGAGAAACTTGCAAGTTACTGCATTCTTTTGTGCACATTCGAATCAAACCGCAACTATTTCTTCTTGCAGCAAATGTAAGTAACTATTGCTTGTAGTATTTTGTACTGCTGTGTTTGTGTTAATCATCCCAAATGTTTCAATTGATTGAATAATTTAAACTAACGATGTAACATATCCTTAGCTTTATTTAACTGTAAAAGTTACAGCATAGCTTTACTTGTCACCCACCGGCACAGTAGGAAGCTAGAAAGCTACGAGCCTGCAACGCCTCGTGAATGGTAGACTGTTCGTAGCTTCCCTGTAATCATCGCATGCCTCCAGTGTCGCTTGTAACGATACTTCTCTCCTTCATTGTCGGTGTCGTATAGTCAGAGACGTGAATGATGCCAACGTTACTAATTTAATTTTATCTGCAAATGTCTTCTGAATAAAATGACAAGGCCAGGTGAAAGTGTATTTTACCATCCCCTAATCTCTATGTTAAAACACTAAGAAGTGCTATGACTTTTACCAAGCCGAATAAGTCCGCATTTAGTCGTCTATAGTAGAAAAACTACCATTAGCCCAATTATATATTAATTAAATATAAAATGTAGACTTTTAAAAACGGAAGATGTCCCAGAAGTATTAATAAGTTTCATTACTATAAACAAAATGCGCGATGTGCTACGTTAATTTTATGTTGCTGTTGAGTAAACTGAGCAATTTATTTAAATTGTATAATTTTGTTTTAATAAGGACACGTTCTTTCATATAAAGATGTATAAATACATAATTTCGTTACTACCTAGAAAAGTTAGAACTTTGCACAACCTGTCTAATTTAGTGAGCTTTGCATACAGCTTCAGTTGCTTCTCGTGAGAAAACCAGATGATAAATCATGTTTTAATAAGCAGCTGAATTCAGAATAAATTATACCCTAGATGTATATAAATACAGCCTCTCGTTATCGCCAAAAAAAGTTAAAACTGTGCGACGTAATTTAGGCTCGAGTGTCACTGCTTTTTAGCAGGCCGTAAATATTTTTACGAATGCGGCGTACTGTAATTGGTGTGCGCAAACTCATATTAAGAGGTATTGATGATAGTTTATGTACCATGGAGACAGACACCCATTAATATCAGAGTCAAGGACGATGGTCCAGATATTTGCCGCTGCGCTGTGCTACAAGTACTTTCCTTTTATTATTTCATATTTCTACAGAATTGTTACAGTTTTACACTAGCTACCGTTCACTTTGTCTTATCAGGAGTCTTCTAAAGTCTAACCCCCTAAACGTAAGCGAGTTGTCAAATCGAAGCATAAAACCAAAAATAAACTAGGGTCAGCAAAAAACCGTAATTCAATAAAATTGCGTACAAATATACCCAATAATTGATACTTTCAGTTCCGAACTGAGTGCAGGAAGTCAGAATCAAAATCCTAAAAATTGTCATTAACGTAGTAATATTACGTGGCCTATGCAAATCTGAACATGCATGCACACATCACACACACATGCGCGCACCCGACAATCATTCCACTCGCACGTGGGGATCAAATGAAGTAGGAACCACAGTCAATAGTCGGCGATGCATGAAAATAGCCCATCTTATGGCTGTCCCTGCTTGTAATCACTGCTCACAGGCACGCAGCATACAGCAAGGTGTGCACATTGGCCTGCAGATAAGCAGCACATGGCGCGCTGCCTATTTGGAGGCCAGCTCTATATATAATGTGCATATAAATTTGATTAGTTTTTGTCCGGGGTATATATTGCCTTTATTACTGTTGTTCAAGGATAAATCTTTATAAATAATGTAGATGTAATTCAATTTTTTAATTGGGTTTATAAATTGCATTTATTGCAGTTTTTCAAGGAATGAACTTTTATAAGTACAGTGGATTCTCGAAAATACGTTTTTCAGTGGACCAAGAGAAAAAATGTGGCATGCAGGAAAACAATGGATGCAAACTTAGATTTTAGATCTGAGAAAATCATACATAACCTCAAAATGCATGTTTGATTGAACCGACAGCTTAAATACAGTAAAACCTTGTTAATTCAAAGTCGATTAATTCAAAATCATGTATAGTTTGAAACTTTTATTTGCTCCAAAATGGAAAAATAGGATTTTATATGCTTTTAAGTTTGGTTAATTCGAAATTCGCCTTTTATGTAATTTGAAGTTTAATTTCATCCAAAAGTGTATGTGAATTTCAGATTAATTAATCAAAGCTATAACAATTATGATAATAAACATGCATTGCGTACACTGTCGCGTGTGCGTGCACATAAACCAGCAATTTCTACACTTTTGGTGATAACAAAATTTGAGCTGCACGCTGCAGAATATCCCCATGCATGTTCAACCAATCATCTGCTCATGATCGTATTGATCCAGTGTGCTGATGTAACGACCATCTTGTGAAACCTGAACAGAACCCAGCAAGCTGATCCAATATTCTGACTGTTCAATTTACATGCCGGCTCTAGCGCAAATAATACTTATTTTTTCAGGTACACAATCTGTAGAAAGTTAATAAATGCTGCAATCTTAAGGGGGTTTGGTGTCTTATATTACTATTATTTATTTGACGGACATTTTTCAGAGTTACGCACATGCATTAAAACATTTGGAAAAGGTTTAGAACCAGTGGGGAAAATGTGATGTAGGCAGACATACCCTTGTTTATAATGGCAGTTTTAGTAAAAAAAAAAGTGTTGCGACTTCCTTTGTTGGCCAAGCTACGTTCAATCCAGCGATTGATATTGCCACAATTTATTTACGGACGACAATTTTTGCCAACCATTATGTACTTGCTGATCAAATTTTAAACCTATAAAATAGTAAACAAACCTGCAACCAATTGCTTTCAATAATAATAATGCCCGTCAAATTATTGCCACGTCTTTGCAAATTCTGTTTACGAGAATATCATAGAACATACAAAACAGTCAGAGTTTGTGCAGTTGGTTTTCGTTAGTGATGGGTAGTTCACGGACTACCAGTTCATTTTGAACTGGTCTTCAAAAAGAACTAGGTACATAGTTCACCGCGACATAAAAGAACTAGTCTCTTGTGATATTGATCAGTCATTCTCTCAGTACCAGTAATTACGCCAGGTGCGCCACTGCGTATGCTCAGATAATCCATCGTTTGTCGCTCCTTGCAGCTTTCCCCCCTCTGGATATCCCTTCTCCCGTGACTGGCTACATCGCAACGTGCATACTTCTTATCTATCTGCCTCTGTCTATCGCTCATTCAGCACTGCCTCGAACTGTAGGGATCGCAGACCTACCTAGTTCAATAGTGACATGAGTCGGAAATCGGTCGGGAACTGCAGGACACACAGCGCCAGACAGTAGACAGACCTATGGCCATGCAGCGATCTTTCGTTCTATCTTACTTTCTCGTGCCGACCCCAATTGCGTAGTCGGTTGCACGTTGGTTTGCGGTGCTGTCAGGGTATGGATGTTTGTGTCGTCCATTCATCTCGTTTCATCCTCATCGGCACTAAAGACTTTGCTGTTACGGTGTCGTGAAGCCTTCTCACTCACTCATGCTATAAATACGATGTTGCCAGACGTACAGTAATTCCCGTATCTGTAAGAAAATACATCTTATAGCCGTACTAATACGAGTATAGCTACGACAGTAAAATACATGTCAAGTTTTACACACTCACAATAAAGAAGTGAAAAACTGCTTATTTTCTAGTATATTCACTCAGTACTTCGGATATATCTTTTTGACATTGTTTGCATCATATTAAAATTATTTTCGTAATTAAAGTTCTGTTCAAATGTTTACAATACTGGTATGAATAAATCCATTGTATCGGAACCATTTTTGTTGAGTTTGTACACGCCTGAGTTGGAAAAAAATTATTTTTACTCCTGGTTGTCTCTCGCAACACAACCTATTATAATATTGTCGAGATCGTTACTATGTGTCAAAAATAATTTGGTGTTATATTACACAACATAGGCATGGATAAAACAGTATAAATATATTTTCACTATTCATTTTATCTTCTATATAAAAAAGAAGTAATTTCGTCTACATACAATAAGGCACTAATTCTTTAGCAATTATTTTACAAACATCGCTTATTTGCTTGATTAGATTCTTCTGAGGAGGGGAAATGGAAGGAAACAGAGGAAGACCTATCTTTATCTCGGGCCGAGGTACAGAGAAAGAAAGACCTATCTTTGTCTCGGGCCGAGGTACAGAGAAAGAAAGACCTATCCAGTTCTCGGGCCGAGGTACAGAGAAAGACCTGTCTAGTTCTCGGACTGAGGTTATGCTTGCGCTCTGCATTTCACCAGTACGCGTAATTATTTGACTGTGACATATATAGTTCAAATGAACTGTTCTCAAATGTGACTAGTTCGGAACCACCTAGTTCATTCCAGTGAACTATATTTCCCATCACTAGTTTTCGTCATTGTTGCCAACCCAAGGTGCTGTAAATGCATTAGAAGAAGAATGTGAGATGCTTTCTCATTGTCCCCAACCTACGAGTGCAGTAAACATGGAAGAACAAAAAGAAATGTAGGAAATAGAACATGAAAAAAGTCCTCCGTGAGGTAAACAATACTCTCAATATCACCAGTTATCGATTATTCGCATTGTTTTGCATTTGTGTAGTGTTAAAACGGATTGATGTGCGTAATCTGTGATGAAAGTATAGTCTGTTTTGAACGGACGTTTGCGGGAAATCAAACAATCGGAGATCGTTGAAAGCAGTTAATAATTAGCATAGTTGTTATAGGAATTTTGACGGGACCAAAATAAATGAACTAGGAATATGGTAAAATGTGCATAACGAGAACGAATGTTCGAGAATCTACTGTAGTAACATACTGAATGTTTAAATAAATTTTTTTTTGCCTAGGGAGGTTATATTGCATTTATATTGTCTTTTTAATGTAAACTTGTACGTATTTCTATTTATAGTGCATTGTAAAAGATGGGACACTTTACAAACCTTGTTTTTTAAATGTGTTTGTAAAATCTGGAAAATTCTTAGGATAACCTGGAAAAACCCTGGAATTTTATATTTTCAATAGTAGCCACCCTGAGTCGGACCAGCTGGACTGGGCTAACAATGGGTTTTAGAGAGGGTTGTGTGGTGTTATACTGCTCTGTACAGGACCAAGTTATTCCAGTATGTTTTTTGTTTTAAATGAACAACTGAAACTCTTTTTACAATGTCTAATGTTCTGCATAATCATCACATAACTACTGTCTCAACTTAAAAAGCCTAGTTTTGAGATAACCACGTCTGAAAGATGCAATTAGAAATAGCAAATAAATTTTTCTTTGAAAATGCAAGAGTTTTTTGTAAAGTGAATATTATTGCAACATGTGTGTGAACACATTTTAGTGATTTTACTGGTTAATTTAAAGTGGTGAGTTCATTGTTGTGGCAGTTTGATATACCCCAGTCCAAATTCTAAACTACCATAGCATAGGCGTAGCGTGACTCTAAATCTTGGGCGGTTGGGGGGGCAGCACATTACCTAAAGTATTTTTAAATATAACTACATTTTAAATGTGTAAATTTACAAGAACATGCGTGGAAATGTATAACTACAGCAATAATTCTGTATAAAAGTTGGCTAGAAATTTCATTAACCTTTTGTAAATGTTGAGTTCGATTTTGGCAAATCATATAAACTTTTTTGTAGTACATGTGGGTCACTAGTCCACACACAAATTAGTATTTGTGTCTATATCACAATCACAATGTGCATAATTTCATTTTATAGGTGAAAATATTTTTAATTTCTTTGTAGTGGGGGGGGGGGGGCATGCCGCCCCCCCCCCCCCTCTGTGTCCCCCCGAGGTTACACCTATGCACCATAGTATTGATTTTAGCACCTTTTAACTTAAACAGATTTAAAGTAAGGGGCCCCCAATTCAACAGCGTAAAACTGCCACATCTCCAGATGTGTCCTGTTATGAAACACTTAAAAAAGTAAAGCTCACATCTCAGAACGTGACACTCGTGGGCTACTGTCCATATCTTGCTATTTCTGGCAAACTGTTGTAGCGGCCAGTAAGTGCAGCTCATGATAATTACCACCTAAACTACGAGGAGGTATGGATTGAGAAAGTTTCATAAACACACGACGCTGACCTACTGGACGAGGCGTATAAAACATCTGTGAACTCCACCCCCCACCCCCCAGTGACTTGACGACGCTTGAGGTACCATGACGTTAGTTGCCGAAGCTGGCAACGTGAGCATCACGACACTGAGGCCTTGAGGAGCTCTGGGTCCTCTTCTGTGTTATTTGTTTATATCCTGTGTTTGCACGGGGGATCCCTTGCGTGAACCACTGCCTGTGTAGCCTGATCACGCAGTGTCTTTAAGTGTGCTGGCAACAGACACGAATCAGCACTGCCTATCGCAGCCCAGAGCCGACCAGTGCGTGGCACTCGCCAACGGCGGAGTGGGGACTCCACATTCGCCAACCTTCATGCTCCGGGCGGCTTCACTACGGCAGCCATGAGGCACTGCCTCAATCGTTAATTGCTGTTGGCGACACTGCACCGGTGTGAGATACACCATGCGCATGCGCAACCCGTCGCCATGGCGAGACCAATCAGTGGCCTTGTCGAGCCACGGAGGCGGGGGGCCACGGCTGCCACCTCTTGCCTGTGTGTCATTTTCCTCGGATAGTAAATCTGAACGATTCTTGCAGCCAGTTTCTGTTGCTGCCACTGCGCGGGTGAGAGTTGCGCCCTGCACATGCGCACCAGTCTTGTAAGGACAACGCCACCCATGGGGCAAGCTGCTGCCCAGGAGTGAGAGGCCATCTGAACTCGCTGCGTGATCATCACAGCTGTAGTGTTCCTTGCTCTGATCGCGCAGCCATTCGCTGTTCCACCATTTACATGAGCGATGCCAGCCTATTAAACTTCATGACCACGCTTATTTTCAATACGAAACACATATTGTTAGGTTAAGTGTTCATTACAATTACTACTGTATTATTTTATTCATTTTAAGAACTAAACACATGGCCAGGCCATTTGCTATACCTCACATTTACTGCCTGCCTGAGGGTTTTTACAAGAGTTCTCTCAAATATGTTAGTGTAACATTTGTGTACTTATCTGTGAGTTGCAAACCTAGTTGTACTAGTGTAAGTCAGTGAGTATTTTCAAGTGCACAGATAAAGCACTCACCGCTATCCGGCTATAAACTACCCAGTCAGTCTTCTTGCTCTTGCAAGCCAAACAAACAATGGTGCGACCGTCTGGCACTGCCAACTTTAGGAGTGTCGCCTACCTTTCATGCAGGTATTAACTTCCCAGTTGTGTTGTTTTTCCCTTGTGACTTTTATCTTTAAGCTTACTGTGGCCACCTTAGATGTATTATTTTATTGACATTCCAATGCTTACGAAGATAAAAGTTTAACAAGGCAGCTTGGATTGCTCAGCATACTGTCTGGGTTAAACTAAGCAATTTCAATTCTATGGAACTCTAAGTTACTAAGGTTATGTGTGTAGCCCAACAGTTTGTCCGTCATAGGTTATCAAATTTAAGAAGAAATTTCTGGCAGCTATAATGTTAAGTGGACTACCAAGTGATTATAATCCAATGGTAATGGTGCTTAAGAATAGTGGTACCACAATTACAATGTTCTTGTGGAAACAGTTATTGCAAGAATATTTAAAGCATGGACCTGAAGACACACCTGATGCAGCCCTTCCTTCCAATCAAAGAAAAGAGCCTGATACAGTAAGGAAGTAGAAGAGTTTCATGTTTCGGTGTTTTGAGTGTGATGAACTAGGGCAGCGGTTTACAAACTTTTTCTCTCTTGGAACCCTTCATACACTGCTCTTTTTCCATGCCCCCCCCCCCCCCAAATCCCCACATTTTTTCCTTCCCCATTAATAATAGACATCATCTCCCTTCTTGGTACTATGCAGATGTTTACATAAAGTATTTTAGGATTGGAACAAAAAACATTTTGAGATAACAAACTTTAAATTTGTTATGAGATCATTTCGCACTGTTATGGGATCATTTCGCACATATAACTCAATGTGATGAGTGAAAGTGTTAAATTTTTGTACTGTGGAAATTGTTTTGAAATAGGGTTTTATGTTTGATACCTGAATACATAAATCTGGGGTGGCATCCAACCTGTTCCTAAATTTGTTTTTGGTGTAAGCATAAGATGAAAAGCTATATTCGCATCAGTATGTGGATACAAAAGGGAGCAGAATTAATTTAGTCTTTTCTGCTACTTACAGGTGTTGTGTTCTTCCTTCAGTTCTACCCAAAATTTGTTCAGTGGCAGACACTCGAAAATTTTGTTTTTGAAGGCAGAGCTACACTGATCTTCAATCAGCTCTTCATGCTCTGGTACGGACAGCATGGCAGGCTTGCTTCGATTGGCAAATTGGTTTTGCACCCAGTCAATATCCTTGTTGGTGTCTGGAAAGTACTCTGACAGGATTTTACTAAGTTCATTAAATGCTCACTAATGTTTTTGTGCACAGTTTCTTAGATTTCCAAATAGTTTTTCAATCAGAAACTGAGCCAAGTAAAGTAAACACTCAAACGTTTTATAATTTGCACATCTGAGCCAAAAGTTCAGTTTCATTTTCAATGATGTTATTTTTGTCTCTCATTGTAAAAACGGTAGTCGCTTTTCCCTGCAAAGACAAAGAAATTTCATTAAGTTTTCCTAATATGCCTGCAAGGTATGCACATTGCATGAGCCACTTCTCTTTGCGTAAAAATTGTGTGAATTTACTAGGAATTGAAAGGTCTTCACGCATAAGAAAAACGTGAAGCTCGTCATTCAGTTCAAAAAGTCTTGCAAGGAATTTACCTCTCAAAAGCCATCTCACTTCGGTGTGAACGAGGAGTGATGTCCCCCTGGCTTCCTATTCATTCGCATGCCTTTTTGAAGTCATGATTGCAAAGGGCGAGATTTGATATAATTGATAATTTTTACAGCCTCACTAAGAACATTTTGTAAGTCATGGAATTTTCCTGGCCACAAGAACATGCCGATGCAATACGCAGTGGTTGCTAGTAAGTTTGGTGCTACATTTTTTATTCTCAATATTGTTCCTTTTAACCTCACCATGGCTGCAGTCACATTACTGCACACAACACACTTGTTCCAATCAACGTTGTGATTGAGAATGTAACAATTAATAATTTTAAACATTTCTTCTCCAGTTGCATTGGCATCCAAAGGCATGCACAGAAGCAAATCCTCTTTGATAGATTCCTCAAAAACGTATTTCACAATTACAATCAATACTGCTAGTCCAGCAACATCTGTGCTCTCATCAAGTTACAATGAAAAAGCATTACAATTTTAAGTCCCTTAATCAGTTTGTCTTCTTTGTAGTCCGAGATTTTATGAATACGATTTGACACTGTGTTATCAGAATACTGAACTGCTGAAACAGTCTTCACCACGTCCTCTCCGAGGATGCAACAGACTATGTCACACATGATTTGATAAGATCCTCTGCAATTGTATGCAGTTTCCCAGCATGAGCAATCCTGTAACTCAGAAGAAACCATGCTTCTGTCACATTTTCGTTGTCAGTCTTGGCATGTTTCTGTAATATAACCACACCAGCATGATGCGCTTCCTTTTGTTTTTTGACAAAAAAAACTGATGTTCTTTTCTTTTAGCTGTGGGTGGTTTGTTTCCAGGTGCCTTTTCAGTTTAGCGGGGGCTGAGGAACTGTTGTAGATGATTTTGTTGCAAATGATGCATTGTCCATCTGGGAGTTCTACATTTACACTTCGAACGGAAATTAATCCCGAAGGATTGATAAGATGCATCGTATTTCCGCTGTTTCAAAAGTTTCGAATTTCTTGTTCATCAGATCGTGGGTCCTCTTCCTTCACAGCTGGCAGGATATACTCATTGATAGCCGGTTCATCTGCACTGCCTCCAGCTTTGTTAGTGGAATTTGAAGTTGTACAACCAGTACTCTTAATCTGACCAATCTTGAGCCAATTGCCCATGTTCAGCTTCGTGAAATAACATATTAATTGAAAATACTCCCCTCTTATAAACAGAATGAAAATTGACAATGGAAACCCAATATTACTAGCTGAACAGACAATTTTGAATTTGTAGGCCTACGTGTAACAATTAGAAATATTGGCACACAAATCAGATCACAGATTTCAGTTAATTGAATTAAGGGAAGTATTTTAACATAAACTAAAGAAAATATTATAATATACTGAGGCAAAGATAAAAAATGTGAAACAACATTTTTAGTAAACTGTTTTAGTGATTCAAAATTACTTAATGAAGATGTGTTACAATCGGCACTTTTTATTAACAAACTGGCTATTAAACTTGTCTACAATTTTTTTTTTTTTTTTTTTTTTTTTTATCCACGCTAAGTGGTCTAATATTCCCCACCATCAAGTTTCAGAATTCGTTAAAAATTTTGCAGACATGATCAAACAGTTATTAGAGGTAATTTACCAAGATTTTAGATCCCTAATTTGTCTAGTTTCTGATTTGGACTCATATGGGTAAAGGTAGGTTAGTAATAATGTCCATTACTGTGAATTACGTGGCATTAAAAATATTTGACATGTAGTGCTTATTTTTAGCATTCCAGCACAACTTTTTGCACAGATTACAGATATGCTAGTTTCATTATGATAGATACAAAATTATGCTCAACAATGTGACCCAGTTGGCTGCAAAGTTCATCATAGTGTGTTTGGTTGTATTTTGATCAGTTTTTTTTCGCTGAAACAGCTCCTAATCAAAAAGAAATACTTGCCTAAAATTTTAGCCATGTAGTATACATACATTGCGCAAGAAGCCATAAGTTGGAGCACACTGTGACATTGTTGCTTGAAATGTGAGACCTGTGAGACAGCGTATTAAATTGACACGTTTTCAACACCAGTTATAAAAAAGCCTGCCAGAAACAGATGTTATTCCTCATTTGATAGACTAAGTTTTTCTGTTTATGATTCATTCTTACGTTGTTTGCAATACTTCCATTACAGGGTTCTAAACAGACCTAAAATGATGACATATTTGTTAGGTGTAGCATTTCGAAACATGTTACATAAAATAATTTGTATGAGTTAGGCCATACAAGTAATAAAACGTTTTTAGAATAAAATATTTTGTGGGCCATTCTGATCATGTTTACAGTCAAGTTTCCATTGTTACACATATTGAAGTACTAAATGGTATTGGCGTGAACTACCTAACCTCAAACATTTTTTTTTAACAAAGCATCACAATAATTCATATTCATTTTTTAACATCCTGAGTTTTTTCTTTCATACAAGTTTTACTTTGGACTTAATGAATATTTGTTAACTCATAATGTATTTCAATGTTCATTGAGAAAAGGTAACCATGCCAGTTTTAGCCACATTCATCATATTGTTTGTTTACCTTCATGCTTTTGTTTCAGGGTAATGTTGAATTGTTATATTTTCTAGTGTTGGAAAATCAGTTGAACTTAGATTTTGTGCTGAGTCTTCTGTGTATTGCTAAGTGAATGCAGTGCAAGTTTATTGGTTAATTTCTACAATTTCTTTTTTCCAGGTATTTACATTGATTTTTTACATGTGAATTTGACTGACTGTTGATAAAGATTTTGTCCAACTTATACCTGTGTATAAGTTGGACAACTTATAGCTGTTGCTTTGTTTAATTTGACTGTGTATCTAATGTATCAAAGAGTGTTAACACTAAAAAAAAATAGATTGAGATTCTGTGGTTTTTAAATTACAGATGTCTGACTCTATAAAGGATAAACTTTTACCATCCTGTTCAATTGGACAAGTTTTGCATTCATCTAAATGCCATATCATTTTCCATGCAAAAACGGTGGCATTAAAAACGTATGAAGACTTCACAGACTGTGAACAGAAACTACTTGCGAGATGCTCGGGAGCTAAGCTGGGTCAGCATTCCAGAATTTGCCTACATCATGAAGCAATTTTCCTCACAAAATATGAGGCTTTGCAAAATAAATGTTGTAATCCCTTTGGCAGGATTAATGATAAAGTAGACAGGAATTAGAGCTATTGATGCAGAAACATCTGACAAAGTTAGTTCCTTAGTTAAGCATTTAAAATTGTATAAAAAAACTGTGCATGAATCTTGTCCAGTAAAACTTGCTCTTTAAAATGAACATCTGTTTTGGGTAGATTTTTTTTTTTTAATTGCCATTGAATATAGGCCAATTTGATACACTGTATTGTAAGTCTCACATATGAAAGAACATTGTGAAAAAGCTATTAGTCACATAGTGCTATAAATTTGATGGTTTACTCTTACATGCATGGATAATAAGTGGCAAAAAATTTAGGCTTGTATCTCGTTTTGTTTGGGAGTGGTTACAGCCAGAAAACTGATCAAAATACATTGAAACATTCTATAATGAATTTTTCAGCCCACTTTGAGTCAAATTTTTGTGCAGAATTTTGTATCTATAATCATAAATCTAGCATATCTAATCTGTGCAAAATGTTGTGCAGGAATGCCTCAATTAAGCACATTATATGCAATATTATTAATTTCATCCCAAGTTAAAAAGGCCATGTAGTTCATCATAATGCATTGTTTTGCTGACTTCCCTCTAGTCAAAGGAGGCTAGATTAGAAACTATACTAACTAGGGATCTAAAATCTTGGGAAATTTATTAAATTACTGTGGCCATCCTGTTGTAAAACTATGAACAAAATCTGAGATACAGTGTTGGGGACTTCTTTCAATTTTAGACCTGTTAGCGTGGAATGACCCACTTGCGTTTCAAGTTTTTCAAATCTTCCATTTATCAAATACAAATTACAATAATTTTGTGGCTTAAGATATTTAAATACAAATAGGCCAACAGCTAAAGTAATTGTAAGTTGATTTCATTCTCGAAATAACTATTTTGTAGAGCAAGTTGCCTTAATATTCATGGACTGTGTACTTTTTATTGCATAATTAACAATTTTACGTTTTGACTATATTTCACTTATGATTAGAGTGAAACAATGTAATAAATTTTTGTTAAGAAGTGTGGTTTATATAAACCACTGTACTTTTTAATTATTATTCTTGCTAATGTTTACTGTTTGAGAAAAATTGTTGGAGTTGAATGTCGAGATGTTTAAATAGAAATTGTACAAATTTCAAAATGCAGAGTACATATAACAAAAAACCTACAGGCAGATTCAAAATTGAGTTAACATGGAGCTAGTTATGTTACATTTACATTTGTGTTATGTACAGAGGTAGGTTTAATTCAGCAGTGTTTTCACCTTAAATTATCTGATATAGAGTTAATTTTTCTCTGCTATAAGTAGACTCAACTTTAACATAACGCAAACGTAACGTAGAAACAGTCAATCAAATTCAAGAAACAATGTAGTATTGTTTTATTTTCAGAAATTATATCCATTTGAATATTGAATTAACTGATGTTATTTGAGGTGTTTACAAGTTATTTCTGTGGAATGAAAAGTAAATTAATAACATATACTTTTAACTTCAATGTGAACAGTCACAAAATTTTACGTTAATTGGACATAGTGCTCCGTGATAACTCCATTGTGAAGTGCTCTTATCAATTAGAACACTGCCTGATATACGTTTTTGAGGATATGATATTTACCTGATAGCAACACTTGCGGCATAAAATGGCTGTTACGAAGACTATTACACAATGAATAAATCTTCACCCAAAACTTGCTTAAAAAACAAGAACTATCACCGTCACAAAGCACTGGACGAAATTACGGTTTGAGATGGTTGATTGTAAACCTGTACTTACTCCTATGGAAATGGGAAGGAAATTATTGAAAGGAAAGATACGTTTGGGTGACAAATGTACTCAGACATTAATAGGGATCCTCGTGCATTTAGCTGTGACAACTAGACCAGATATAGCTCATGCCATTAGCGTTCTTATTAACACATGTTATGGGGAGGAGCACTGGAAGTGTGATAAGAGAGTTGATGTATTTAAAAGGTACAATGAATTAGTCGTTATATAAGAAGAGTGATGAGGGATTAACAGGCTATGTTGATTCTGACGGGAGCAATGATGTTGATGACAGATCATACACAGGGTATGTTTTCAAATTTGGAAGTTGTGTTATCTCATGGGAAAGTAGGAAACAGAAAACTGTGGCATTATCAAGTACTGAGGCAGAGTATATGGCTCTCTCACAAGGTACTACGGAGACAATCTATCGTAGAAATGTATTGTGTAGGTTGTGTTTAAGAAGTATACTCCTCTGTAATATGACAGTCTGTCTGTTCTGAAATTGGCAGCAAATCACATGTTTGGCAATCTTACCAAACATATTGTTATCCAGCACCATTTTGAACTCTTATATCAAAAGAGATTTCACTTGGGTACATATAAACTGAAAGCAAGTTGTCCTAAGTATAAATTTTGTTTGGTAGGCTTGTGTCTTATGAATAAGATGTAAATTGCCTAGATTAAGGGATAATGTTAGAAATGATAATCAAATGAAATTTTGTATATTGTGACTTGTTCCTGAAACTTTGATTCTTGACAACATATTTTTTATTGTGTACCTTTACACAATTGCTATTTCTTTTTTGTGATGTTTTGTCTATGTATTTTTATTATTTCATTATGTCTTGTTACCAAGGTAGTGTGCAATAAAGATAAGTGAAGTTTTTTCTGTTAAATATTGAGCGGTCAGTTTTTTGTACTAACAGTTCCTATGCAAAATATTCGCTACTTGGCCCCTCACCCCCCCCCCCCTTTTACGTCTTCTCTCTTTGGTAATTAATCAGAATTGGGGCTTTTCTGAAAACAAAAGAAAATTCATGGAAAATAGTTACATCAACAATAGTGATCACATGGAGCACAAATTTGCTAAGGCCGTGACAATATTCAAAGTATGTAGGCTACTACTAAATGCGATAGTGGGGAGGGCTATGAAGATCAGGGAAATTGTGGGGTAAAACATGTAAAACTATGTACATTATGTTTCAATTTTGTTGCCTTAACATGTTTCATGCAAGAAGACCAAATCTAACATAACTTAATTTCACGATACGTAAACACACGTCACAGTGTATTCATTACTGCAGTGGAAATAGAGTTGCCGCAACATCGTAATTTGCCAATGTAGGTTTAAAAAACACATCTACAAATGTGATGTGGTAATTTAAGGTATTTTTTGGAGTAAGAATAATTTACGCTTCATTTGGCAAAAAGCAACATGCCATATCATGGCTCGCCATGTCTGCTAACTTCGCTTGGTAACTTCCCTGCCATCATATCTTAATATATTAAAATCTCTTGTCAGATGAAAATTGCAAAGTCAAAAATCATTATTTTGCTGTAATAAGTATGAAATATGCTACAATTGGAAACATGTATAATATAATAGCTTACTAGCAAAGTTAAATTTTCCGAATGTGAAAAAGACTAAGAAAAAGATAGAGAGAGCGACAAGTCTCTTCTAGCACACAGTTTTTTAGTTGCTTTCTCGCTCGATAAAAAGTCACTACCATTACAGCCTACTCACAATATTTTCTGCTGTTATTTTAAACAGTAAAAATGAGATCTTGCCCCCGGGGCTACCTAAATATATAAATCTTTGTATAGGCACCGTTTAATTTACTAATAGTAGAACTAAGTTAAAATAATATTTTAACTGAACTATTTCTTACCGGCTATTGCCAACACGTCGCTGCTCGCACTGTTGCTTATTCATGTCTAAAAATAAATAAATATTACAAGTTTTAGAAGATATTAAGGTAAAGTTTCATTTATTCAATGATACAGTACTCTAAAGTTACCGACAGTGTTATATATTTGTGGAAAACAGGTTATTGTAAAAACAGGTTGACATGTTATGCCTAGAGTGTTTTTCGAAGGTTGATTTTCAAAAGTCGCTTCTAGTCGGGTATGTACTATAGCTTACGTACTGGGTCAAAAGTTGCACTGTCATCCTATGGTGATTATTACTCTACTGATGCAATGACTCGAATAAAGTAATAAATTTGGAAAAACGAACATGTACAAAATAGAAACAAATTATTGTTCCCATGATCTAACATATTACATTGGTACAAGTTTTTTAGTATGTAAATTAAATGTTTCCTATTGATTTTTTGAATTTTTAGGTAGCACTAAAGAAAATATATTTCATTGTTACATTTAAAAATATCAGTGCAAATTAGCATGCGTATGCCCTGGTGATATGGTGTTTTTTTGCCCGAGGAAGAAAATTCAATAGTATTTGTACATGAAAAGTTATACCCCCAGTATTAAAAATGTGAACAATGTAGCTATTTACTCATAATTGTTAAATAAAAAATATTTTTAGATATGATTATGGAAGTGTAATAAAAATAATGGAAGAATAATCAAGGAAGCGTTGGTCACTTAGTATGGGAAATCAGGTAAAGTGAGCATAATGACAAATAATTTACTATAAAAATTCATGAGTTCACTTTATTTTTTTTAAATATAAATTTGTTAATCCGTGTTTTTCTTTGTCCCAATAAACAGGGTTAATTGCATGTTGATTGGGAGTTTTGTGTATTAGTTTGAGACCTTAATTTAAATTTCTCATGGGTATTTAAAAGTAATTAATTAATACATTATTTCCTTTCAAAATTGCCACCACAAACTCATTGTAAGAGAAAGACTTTAGTTATAAATAGGACAATTTGTGATGTGTAGTAGTTGGAGGATAAGGGCACAAAAACATATCTTCGCATGTATAAATACAATAACTGTAAAAAAGCTTTTAAACTCAAAGCTGTTATTTATAAAGAAAAAATAATTATAGTAGTTACAGAATTTGTGGAACTTGTAAGATGTAGTCGAACAGCCATAATAAACTTTACTATAAATGAATATGTTTGTATCAATATATTTAGTATATAAAAACTTGGCGCGAATAGTCAAGAGCCTTACACAAGATATGTGCTTACTACGCTAATGCAAATGAGTTATACATTCTATATTGTACCAAGATTTTATATACTAAATACAAATTGATGCAAACGTATTAATTTCTAGTAAAGTTTGTTACCACTGTTCGACCTCATCTTACAAATGCTACAAATTGAGTAACTACTATAATTATATTTATCTTTTTAGTGCATTTATAAATAAAAGCTTAGTTTCAAAAGTTTTTAACAGTTATTTTATGTTTCACTTTTTAGTTTCACTTTTTTAAATATATTATGTAGCAATGCATATATCCCGACAAGCTTTATGTCAATGTTTATTGCTACAAACCCTGGTCACTATCTACAACCAAATTATTCATCGAGGCAAGTCCAACAAGGCCAAACTCGATTCATTTACTATGTGAGGAGAGAAATTAATTTAAATCAGCATTTGAAAAAGACATTAAACTTTTCCATAAACATTCGCCAACATACTAAAATATTTATGCAAAACGCATTAGTTATGTAATATGAAAAACCAGCATTAATACTTTAGATAACGACACAACTTGACCCTGTGTGTGAGCACAGCTGATCGGACACACCAAGCCACCCTGCCTGATCGTGGCAGGCTTTTCACTCACACAAGGGTGACAATCAAAGACTGGGAGGTCTGGCAACATTGCTGCAGCAAGCTTAATTGGATAACGGGAAGTGCTTTAAAATAGACTTGCAAAATTTGAACAAAGCACACCCACATGCATACACACATAGATACATACTACATACATGCATAATAAAGTTAAATAAAAGCTTGTAAAAAAAGTCTTCATCCATCCATATATGCCTTTGTCAAAATATCTGTTTGAGATTTACTTGGATTTTACTAATAAACAAAACTGGCTGGAATACCTTATGGGAGATGAGAAATTAATGACTGCTGTAAGTAAAACCTGTGGTGGTAAGCAGTACCTCCACATTCTGCAAAACGACTGTGACATAAATTAACGTTAGTACACAATGCTATCGGCACAGCAGTGTTTCCACGCCTTTTCAGAAGCAGTCGTCCACCGGGAATAAATATATGAAACTATCATGGGGCACCTACTTTTACATATAATTGCAGATATAAAAAAAGCATTGTACTAAGATTTTTTTTAAATATAGCTTCTTAGCATTGTTCTTAAATGTTGTTTTTATGCCTTTTAAAGTGATTTACTTTAATTTCACCAATCTTTGTTATTTCTATTTGCAGGTTATGGAGATGATGATGGCAACATGTACGGGCACTACAGCAAGATGCGGCCTATTGAATATCTTAATATGATTAAGTTAGGAGAGGTGTCCATATCGCCATTAAAACTGTGGGAGTATACAAGAGACAATGTGCTGAACTGTACTCCATATAACACTACCATGAACAACTGTCAGAATTGGGCTCTGACAGTCGCAAAACAGCTTGGAGAAGACATTCTGAGGAAGTTGCAATACATCAGCAGGCTGCCTCCTGGCATCTCGCTCACAGTGGGAATGTATAGTGCACTAGTGACCAATCTCACCTCCAGCAACAAGTCTTAACACATGATGTTTGTCTTGTATGCAGAACGAGCAGGAAGAAATATTTTTGATCATGCTTCTAAACATTTTTATTGCCCCCCCCCCCCCCCTCCGCCCACCTTATCCGAAACTGAATATATACTTTTTACTGGAGTTATTCTTGCATTATTTTTACTGAATTATTCTGGTGCGATAAAATGTAATGTTTATATTATTAGAGAAATCAGAGGTGTTGTGTGTTATTTTAATTTATTTAAACTGTACCTGTCAATGATATGATGGTGTGAACAGGCCTTAATTTGATGGCCTGCCTGAAAGCACCATCGGACAGCTTTAATCGGGACTTGCATAGCCCGTACCCAGGATAGTAGGAATCCCCTCTACCAGTCAGGGAATCGATCCATGTTGCATTACGCCATGTCAATATGAATGCAATGCAGAGCAGCTGCAGAGGTCTTTCTCAATGTGACAACGGCCAAGATTGAAATCATACAATGGTTGGCCTAGCAGGCTTTTTAACTTATCACACTTCATAAGCCTTTGGTTACTTCTCAAGGTGGGATAACCGCCATATATAAAAGTGGCTCTCAGTAAGGTAGTTGATGAAGTAACTACGCTCCCCCGACCTTATAGTATTTTATGTAAGATCCAGATATTTAATTATGTAGCCATAGAGTAATGTACTTCTTTAAATTTATCTACATCATGTGCTCTATTACGAGATCCCCCCCAACTGTAACAAGTAAGGTATTTTAATATTTGTAGAACTTGTGCGTCAGACAAGTGTGCCCGATGCGAAGGCAAGAAAAACACTACATCTTCCCTACGGTTAAATGAAAAGGACGAGCACAAACAGGGAAGTCGGAGACGGCCCGGCCCATAACTTATTGGACAGTGGGAGAGAGGTCCATTCATGCTGCCAAACAAGGCCACGGACTGCATGCAGCACATCGCACACAGGGAGACAAAGATCACAGGGTGGAAAGCTGCATGCCTCCTTCATCGTCATATTTGCTGCTTCATTGCCAGGGATTCCCACATGACCTGGAATCCACAGGAAGACAATGTGAACACCAATCTGCACAGCCCCCGTCAGCTTCTTCCAGATCATGGGGAGAAGCGGATGAGTTGTGGATCCAGATCGAATGGCTGTCAAGGCACTCATTGAATCAGAGCACACGAGGCATTTATGGTAACACCCCACAGATAAAACACTGAGTATCGAAAATAGCAAAATGCTCTGCAGTTAAAACACTAAGACAGATGAAATCTAAAAAGGTACTGAGAAGCACAAATCACAAAGGTGCGCCCAGTTGAGATTTCCGATTGGGAACCATCCATAAAACAGCAAATAAAACCCCCGAATACAAAAGACACAAGATCAGCAAAAAGGACCTTGTAAACAAAAGGAGTGGTCAGTTTAGGAAATGCAGCCAAGTCAGGGTGCATCTCAACCTGTGTTGTCAGCCACGCCTGTTCACAAGGCAAAGGAAATACACACTGAGGCAGATTATGCCTCTGTGTATTTGAGGATATTTATACCATTTCAGGATATTTGCAAAGTGGAAAGATGCAGGCTGAGGAGAACCTGACTTAGCAGAGTACAAACTTTCATTGTGTGGTGAAGATGCCAAGAGTCCGAATGCACCCGCATACCATAGGAAAGCAACATTTGGTGTTGTCTATAATGGAGGGGAGGTTCACCAGCTACAGCACAAAGGCTGTCAACTGAGCTTGTGCGAAAATCCCCAGTCGCAATGCATATACCAGTATGGTGAACACTTGCTAATGGTGTGAGAACAGATGACTGAGCAGACGAATAAATGACACTGCCATAGTCCAGTTTGCTGCAGACCAGGGCACGATACAGCCGCAGAAGGGTGACTGTGTCAGCGCCCTAGTCCCGACCACTAAAAGTTTCCAATAGATTCAATTCGCTTACACAGCAAGACTTCAGGGACTGAATATGACTCCTCCATGTGAGTTTGCTGTCAAACAAGAGGCCGAGAAACCTGACAGTAGTAGAAACCGGCAAAACAGAGCCGTACAAATGCACCTCGGGAGAACGAAAGATGCCATATCATCTACAGAAATGGACCACCTGTGTCTTGGCTGTAGAAAAGTGGAATCCACAGCTGTCTGCCCAATCGCTGAGGTGGTGGACAGCAAGCAGTACCTGATGTTCAGCAATGCGCAGGGACACAGCACGGCAGAAGATAGTAAAATGGTCAACATACAGGGCACATCCCACAGGTGATCGAACGACAGATACAATTCCATTGATGGCAATAGCAAACAGGGTAACACTCAATATGCTACACTGTGGCATGCAGTTCTTCTTCAACGAACTCCTGAGAATAGGAAGCACCAACCCTGAAGGTATGGAAGTACGTAAATTGTTGTATGAAACCATGGAGATGTCTATGAAATCCCCAAGTGGACAGCCGTCTCAAGATACCATGTCGCCATGTAGTGTCGTATGCCTTCTCCAGATCAAAGAAAACAGCAAGGAGGTGCTGCCCTTGCAAAAAGGCAGTCTGTATGGCTTCCTCCAAGCTGACCAAATGATCCACTGCAGAACGATTTCTGAGGAAACCACACTGAAGAGGCGATAATAGCTGCCAGGTCTCCAGGCAGTAACTATACCAAACGTGCATTGACTATACGCTCCATGGTCTTACAGACGTAGTTGGTGAAACATCAAATGTCCAAATATTATAAAAAATTCGTAGCAAAAACCATTTCCCATCAAGTGGGAGGTATTACAACATAGCATAATGGATATTGTCGGGGTCAACAGATATATGCTTTGAGTGCGCTAAAGACTGCGCCAATTCAAGAATGGTAAAAGGCCAGTTGTAGTCTTCCTCACCTGAATCACCAAAGTGGACACCCACCGTCTCGAATGTCTCCTTGATGGTTTGAACCGAGGCAGTGTAATGTGCACTGCTCAAACATCTACAAAATAATGGCCCAATAAATCTGCTACATTGTTCCCCTCGGTAACAATATTGTTGTTGACCCTACGGAAGGAAACCTGTGTGGCGATAGATTGTCTGCACAACTTCCTAACGTAGCCCCCAGACAAACTTACTGGTAGCATGTACCGTGACCGATGAAATGAAGTCTCTCCAGGACTTCCGCCGGCTGCCCTTGATGACGCGTCGAGCGCAAGCACGATAGATGCAAAAGAGCTCCAGGTTAGCTCGAGTGGGGTGAGCACTAAAGCATCTGAGCACATATCCTCGAGATGGACAGCATCCCTGCATTCGTCACTCCACCAAGGAACACTCCTACGAACACAAGGTGAATATTGCGTGATAGAATCCTCCCCAGCTGACATGACAATAGAGTTGAAGAGTTTGACTGCCATATTCACGTCAAGAGGAACCTCAACAGGGAAGTGGAGGGAATAATGGAAATAAGCCCAGTCTGCTTTCTTAAGCACCCAGCAAGGTGGTTTGGGTTGGGGCCGCAAATTAAATGTGATCTAATTCGATTGGAAAAGGGTCACTTCCGCAGAGATCCGTGTACACAGACCAATCAAAGTGGATGACAAAAGCTGGGCTACAAAAGGAAAGGTCGATGCAGGATGAAGTACCAGTATGGGAGGTGAAGTGTGTAGGAGTACCAGTGTTCAACAGGGCAATACGTGAACTGGTGAGCCACGACTCTACCACATGACCTCGACCATCCCTGTGGTCTGAACTCCATATCCGATTGTGCGCGTTGAAGTCGCCAACAATCAGAAATGGAGGTGGGAGCTGAGATGTAAGGACCTCTAAATCAGCCAACCATACACGCTGGCAGGGAGGGTTATATATGCAACACACAGTGATAAACATACCGAGGAAAACCCTAACCGCCACTGCCTCCAGAGCAGTGCAAAGGGCAACAGCTTCATGGTAAACAGAATCCCTCACAAACACCTCCACAAGCACAGTTCACCACGAAAGTGCATCTCCTGAAGGCAAATGACTGTAGGTGTGCGGGACACTAGAAGCCGTTTCATTTCTTCATGATTATTTCAATATACTCTGCAGTTCCACTGTATGAGATACCTAAGTTATGGAAAGAAAGTTTGCAGAAACAACTATTTTAATTTTGCTCTGTCAGTTTATCGCTGGCTTAAATCCCTCTGAGCCTTCACCAGTGTTGGTAGAATCAACATCAACCACCATCAAAGACTCATGCTCCGAGGAGACAGTATGGCAAGGGCGTGAGCTGATGTGATCCTGCGAATCACGGCCACTAGCTGGAAGGGATACATGAGATGACGTCTTTGGCTTGTTAATTCTCTTTGTGGCAGCCTCCTGACGAGAAATGCTAACAACAGTAGTTTTCGACAGTTTAATTTCAGCTGGCCTACACTGCGTATCGAAAGACGTAGTGTGGGTCATCTGGACTACCTGTGGCTTCGGTGTACTCGCAGACAATTCAGTCTGGGTAGCCACATTGACTGTATGTGTACACGCATCCTTAACTACTGGTCGACCATTAGCAACAACACTATAAGGCTTCGGGACCTGGAGAACACGGAAACATTTCCATGCCTCTACAAAGGATATCTTGTCTGTGGCTCGGATCCGTTTAACAGCTTGCTCCTCCTGGTACACAGAGCACTCCCTCGACCAGACACTTCAGCGGCTCCCTGCACTGAGTATCTGGATGTGGTGGGTCAGCACACTTTGGCCATGCTGGTACATTCCGACATTTTGCAGAAGAACGTCCAAAGTGTTGACAGTTGTAGCAACAGAGAAGAACAGGAATAAATTGCTTAATGCACATATTCAAGTACCCTACTTTGATAACAGAGGGAAGATCACACACACCAAAAGTCAAGATGGGAGTAACTGTAGGTGTCTTGACACCATCATTTGTTTTCCGCACACTGCGAACATCTGTGACATATTGTGTTTGCAACTCACGTTGAATCTCGTGTTCCGGGATGCTGATCAGGTCGGGATACAAAAATGACGCCCTTGCTCGAGTTGAGGGACACGTGGGACTTGACCTCAACAGGGAACTTTGCAGTCGCCCCATTGAAAGTCTTCATTGGCAAGAGTGTCTGGGCGGCATTCACCGTCTTTATCAAGAGCTCACACCTTTCGCTAATCTTTTTGCAGTCAGTACCAAGACCAACAGCTGCTCTACCGATGACTTTTTGCAGTTCGAAAGGCGACACCTTGTCAAAAGTGTGCCCTTCTAGACCTCGGATGGCCAAAAAGCATGGCGTAGGTAAAGTAATATCTGTAAAGTAACGCACTGCAGAATCACAACCCGAGTCACTTCCAGTATCATCGCACTGTCGTTTTAATTGGCTGTTAAGGGTGCCACCCTTTTGGGTCCCCGTATTAAGATTCGTCGGCCTCCGCCTGCTGTTCAGGGGGAAAAGAAAAGCCAGCAGTTGAAACACCTCACATGCTTTACTGTTAGGAGTGTGACCAACCTCCCACAGACCTACATAGTACATGGGAACAGCTACCCTTTGCTGTTATTCATGGCAAATTACTGCCCTAGTAGCACACCGAAGTGTACACCAGGAAAAACCAGGGACAAATCGTACATTCTGAGCAAGACCAGTTTTGTTCCCCTACCTGGGAGGATATCCCAGGCTCACCACAATAGAGGACACCCTTGGGTATCAGTTCAGGAGACTTGTGGTTGATTACACCGACCTCCTCCATACAGCGGTAACACGTCTTCCTGGCAGGTTTGGGCACATGGGCTAGTCGGCCATAACACCACTCTTGCCAAGAAGGCACCAATTGGTGCTATGTGGGTGTACATGTACGTGGACATGGGCTCACCACCTAGAATTGCCTGCTGGGCCAGTGAGAAGGGTTTGCTAGGCCGTCACTAACAAAGGCTCCATGTATGGTCACGCAATTTGGAGGCAGCACTTTTTTGTGAGGACAGACCCTTATTATGAAGTAGGATATCGCCCTGGCCTGAGACGATGTTGTAGAGAAGGAATAAGCGACGGGACCTTGTGATATAGAAACAAAAATTATAGTAAAAGAGAAGAAGACAAAGAATTGAGTATGATATGATGGTCCGAACAAATTGCAGATTCCAACCGCGTCCTGATTAGTGGCCTCTTATGATAAGCACAGAGTGGCTGTGGTGGTATTCTAAAACCCTGCCACCACGGGCCGGGGGGTGGGGGGAAGAGGGATTAAGTAGTCATGACCATGGTTTTAGGCCATGACTACTTCCCTTAGTGAACATAGGTTATAATTAAGAAGGGGAGAGAAAAACCGGCATGGTACCGTAAAAACACTCCCGACAGGAAAGAGTTCAAAACTTGGGAAACATTAATGAAAATGTTGCCAGGAGACAGCAAGTGTGGAATCCGTGCCATTTAATAGGTGTTTGTAAGAAGATAGGGCAGGGTTTGTGGGCATTGGGCGCCCTTGACTTGCACTACTGCCAATATTCCTGTGCAGGCAAACCAGCACAACAATATTGGCAGTAGCGATTTAATGCAGGGCCTTCCTGCTTCTCATCTAGTGCACTGGAAAACTGGGCAGCTCAGTCATGGCACCAACGCCATCTTCTCTCATCTATGCCGACATGAGCATCTACACACTGTGTGTGAAGGTGGAGCGGTCCCCAGGGGACCCACTTCCTCCCGCTCCTCCAAACTCTCCATCGGTCTTGGGTGAGCAATTAAAAGTGCTTGGTGGGACATCCAGAAGCTACCAGCGATGGTGACGAATCTGCTGGCCCAGGTGTGAAGGCTGACATCGGGGAGCTTCGAAGGTCCAATGCATTACAATCCATTCCTCGCGCATCCGCAATTGACAGCCCGCCGAATCCACCAGAGAGGTTTGTTACACTTCGCCATTTGGCACCTCAATCATTGGGCCATCTCCAGCAGATGCACTTCGCCATCTCATACTGAGCCATCCAGCTTCCCGACATCCACAAATATGGTGTTGTGGCGCCCGCCAGTTTGCCCATGGTCCGGTATTTGAATATTCCTAGACACCCCAGAGCCTGGGGATCCCCGATCCGCCACCTTGGGACACGTCGAGTTGCGGAATAGTCGCCACACCTAAGTTGCCATAGTTCCATCACACTCGCAGAAGCACCTCGCTTTTCGTGGTCCCAAGGGGCGGGCAGATCCCGGAGAGTGAGCAGCCACGAGCGCGATGATCATCCCACGGCAGCCCAGTTACTCTGAAACGCTTGTCATATTTTCGTTTTGTTAGCGGCAAAATGTGCGAGAGTTCTCGTATACAGACACGAGTGATTTGGAATGATGAATTGTGTATAATGTATGGTGCATCCATTCAAATCAGCACAACTCTCTGACACTGTTAAAAATAGAAGACGGGATGTCGAATTGAAGGCTAAATGTCGAATTGACCCAAGTGTCACTTTTCTATAGCATTGTTATAAACTATTTTAATTAATTTAATTTTATAAATATACATGTGTGAGATTTTTGGTGCTGCCCAAGCATTATTGTTGCTTGATACGAGAAATAAACATAAAGGTTTTGAAAAAGTTGCGCATGGAAACAACAACATCAAAGTTACTAGTAGCGTTGACAGACGTCAGTTTTAGTGGATGTCAATTTAGTGTCTTTCGTGCACAAATGTTTAACAAAAGAGATAATGGATCGGTGCCTATGTGTTTTTATGGTGATTTGCTGTATCATTAACAGAATATTTTGTTTATTGGAAGTGATTATTCCTGTTTTTTAATTTGGACTGTGGTGTTACTTTTGATGCGCCTTGTTCACCGCTTATCTGATTTTTTTTTGTTCTGCTCAACCAACTTCATGTCGTGATAATTGTAATTTAAATTGTTTCTACTTTTTTAGTTATGTATTTGTTTCATATTACTTATGTTACAGGCTGCATGCGTCCGTTGTTGATGTAGGTTTACGTTACAATAGAGAATTTCTAGGTACCCAAGCCCCCTAAAGTTGCATTATAGACTTTGTTTGTTACAATCAATAGGCTACTAATGTAAAATCATGATTCGTCAGTGACGAGGTAAACTAAAATATAATTGTAAGTGAGAGCAAGAGTTCGAGTGGGTAGTGTCTGATGTTAATAATATGTATAAAATGAAATGCAAAGTGTATAGCAAAAGTTTCGCAGTGGACAGTATGGGAAGAAATGATGATGTTTCACACAGCAAAGGAATAGAATACATTTCAAGATTAAAAATTCAGAACACCACATCACCATTGATATATTCATTTGCATCTCCATAAACAACTGCCCCTCCATCAACTGCCCCTTTAAGAAAACATTGTACCATATTGATCACACTTGTTTGATGTCACATCCCCTCTAGTGTATTATACCTCTATGATATGTTATTAAGTAAAACGTTATTATATCAAATTCTGACATTGCAAATCAATCGCTGGTGTCATGAATAATTACGTTATATACATAAAAATTCAGATGAACAGTTACATCATAATTAACATTGTACGTAGATTCAGTTATTTTCTTGATAAAACGATGACTTTTCAAACGTAAACAAATAATTTCATGGTAGTCTAATGTCCTTTCAGTGCCACATGAATTTAATATGCACTACAATTAAATAATAATTATAAGTGTGATAACAATGCAGATATTACAAGTTATTTGTCTCTCGCAGTAAAGAAATAATAAAAAATAACACAACCTCTGCATAGGACCACACATCGTATTTTTCTAGTATTACAGCAATCTGCCACTGTACTCGACATACTCTCATGACATTAGGTAGTAGACATGGTCCAGTTCAGTCCCACGAAAATAAATATAATATTTGAATAGTATCCATTCTGTTTACAAAATTTCAGATGCATGCTAAGGTTACAAACAGATCGTTTAATTATATTGTTAGATATTCATGAGGAAACTTAACACTTAATAATGTACCAACATTGTATCACAAAATAAAATGACTGGAATAATACATATCTTATATATTTATAATATTTATTTTGTTGATAACGTAAAATAAGAAAAGGTTGTATCACAGAAATGCTTAAAACATATTAAATGTACACATACATACAATAATTTATACGAGAAACATACAAAAAGATGCTGTTTACAGCCATTTTTTTCTTGATTTCGGAATCCCACTATCATTTTCTGGATGTCTCCTTTTCTTCAAAGCCTGTAGGGCTTCCCGAATATAAGGTGGATCCCGAATTGGCAGTGAACGTCGGTGGCGGGCATTGACAAGTTCAGGAAGAAGGTAGTCGCTTGCATTTCCTCACACGAAAACTTGTCATCTCTATATATTACGTCTATCTTTATCCCCAGTGCTGTCCAGACTCCATAGTAATACTTGTTCTGTTTGGTTATGTGCAGTTGTCCCTGAACTCTAAAGAAATGCTTGTGTTTCCTGTTGATGCCAGTAATTTTAGTTTTGTCTTTGTTTGCATTCCAAAATGTTACTTTTGTGGAAAAAAATAGCTGCTTCTGGGGTGAGATTCTTTGCTGAAGAAGGACACTTCACTTAAACTATAGCATCAAAGTCTACTAAACCATTAGGTGTAACACCTAAGCTTGGAATGTCTTCGACAAAAAGACCACATTCTGTTATATTTATTTTAAGAAAGCTCCCAATCTCTTCTAGCGCATCTTTTTTGTGGTCCCTTCCATACTGTAAGGCACCAAAATCTATTTTTGCATACAGTAGCTGCTTTACAAGATTCTGGCGACTTGTTTCTGGTCGTCTGCAACAAACTGTCCCAAAATTTGATGCAGTTAACAATTTCCTTCTTTCTTCCAACCAAAACCCGCTCTTTCTTTGAAGTACTGTTGCTCATTCTAGTTCTGCAATTTCGTATTTTGTATGACCCAGACACTTGAGAAAGTCATGTATCTTTTCTTTATAAATGGCTTAGGGTATATGTGGTTTTTGAGCATTAGGCCCATAATATTTGTTATGTGCATGGCATGTGTTTGTATACCTATTTTCTCTTCTCATGGGCCTGGTCCTCGTGCAGCGTTTCTGGATTGAACCCAGTCGACATGTTTCATATAGTTAGGTGTACTTCCCAGGACTGTTTTCAGTGCACATTGCCTTGTGGAGTAAGTATAGAGGCATGTGCATGTTGTGAGACATGAGTACTGCAGTGCAGCGACCTTGGTAAAAGCGCTTCTGAATGTAATTTACACATTTCCCACCAACAAATTTGGCAACAAGAGAACAAAATTGTTAGACTATTTTGCTGGTCAAGTTCTTCAACAAACTCCGGCAGTGATTGGTGAGGCCACTAATAATTTTTTTGCAGAAGTGTATAGAGCCCTGCTGCTGTTAGATCTGGTACATAGTTCACCCTTATTTGGCCCCGTAACAAAAATAGCCTATTTTTTTAAATTCCGGTGTTCCCCAAATATGTCACTGGGAGAGTTAAAGAGGTTTTTCTTCTACACTCGTAACTTTGTCATAACTCGGAGGTTTTGCATGCTGCTCGGTATTTGGCAGCTTTCTGAACTGCTGTACTGAATTTTAAAATATAAAATATTCGCCCCAATTGTCTGGCGCAGTTTCACATTTCCTAGTTTCCCATTTTTTACCAAATCTTTCAACTTGGTAACATAATTTCTTAGAATGTGGTTTGTACACTCTATCTTATCCACTGTAAGATCGTCATATGGTCTTGCTTGCAGTATTTTTGAATAAACATTTGCATCTCTGTCAGCAATAATAATCCCATATTTGACACCATACACTTCCATGCTAGATACAAACCCATCAACTATAATATCAGATTCCATGCTAGAAGAGCTGACAGTAATATTCTTATAACAAGTGTGTTGTTTAACTGCAACACCTGTATTTTCAGCTCTCTTGCACAAAGTTCAGTACTTATTCCTCCACCCTAGGGAAATTACTTTTCCAGTTCGAAATCCCAGAATAGCTGCCTGAAATGAAAGGAAAATGACCAGGTGAATATTTATTACAATAAAAGGTATGGTAAGTTAATGATGAATATAGCTAATCAAAATACAAACTAAATTTTATAGTGTTAGGATAGTTGTGAATGGTTAAATATGATAAAATATTAGGTGTATTTTCGCGGCTGAATCGGCAGCAGGTAGTTAGCATGCCTTTTACATCAGTTCACAATGAAGCGTACTCATCGCCAAAATACAGGTTGTTTACAAAAATGTTGACTTCGAGAGGGAATTTTGAAATAATGTTTCGTCTGTAACATGGTCAGATACAAAAAGCAGAAAGTGCGGATATGTTCTCTTTTTAAATACAGAAACTAACTTTTCTCAGTATCTTCAGTGTATTGTTCTTATTATGCTGGAATGACAATTATATTTTCGTCTGTATCTATATAGCCTAGTGAAAAAGGGTTACTATTCATTAGTGAATTTCGGACGACAAAGAGGACCTTTGATTGTATTATCTATACTTTTTTTCCCCTCAAGGTTTCACAAACAATTCAGCCGTGTATTATATATGCTAATCTTAGAATTTGTTAGTATCTGTTCTTGAATGGAATTAGCTCTGACACATTTCAGAAATATCTTCCGTGTTCGTGGCGAAATCCCAAAACAATTCTTCTTAAAACCATAATAATTCTTTGGCCAATAGTTATTCAAAGATACAAAGTGGATAACCAAGCATTAGTTTCGGGCAGTGACGTAATAATATTGAATTTGTATGATTTTCGAGGTACACCGAGGTATGGTGAATTGGAGTACGCTATTCGAATATATGATCTCGTTGCCACTCTTCCTGCTACCGGACCTTGTAAACGTACTCATTACTACGTTATCAGGGAATCGCTAAAGGCGTGAAACTATTTGCAATGCGTTTGCAAACAATGCTGCAATCGGAGGTGCGAAACCATCGCGTTTAGAGAATTAGCTATAAATTTAACCGCAAAAATATGCCTACTAGCCAGCAGTACCAAAAATAGTCACATGGGTACAAACGAGACAAGTTTTTAGTAAACTTGATCAAACATAATTTAACATACCCTTGCATAATAAAAAATTACAAAATGGGGTAAAACATTGGCAAATGTTACCCAAAATTTCTCAATGTACCAAAAATCACCAAACAATGCCTGATGTTGCCAAATATTAACTAATGTTTTTGAACTTCACAAACTGTAACTAAGCATTAGCAAACATAATCGGCCATGACCGATGTAACAATACATCTGTAACCTACATGTTCAATCTAACCAGAAGTGGCCAAAATATATTAAATAGTATCGAATGTAATCAAGAGTAGCCACCTATTTGCACGTGGCAAAACATTGCATAACATGGCCAGATATAAGATATTATTTCAGAGCTTGTAGTAAAAAAAATTAATATATCCAATAAAAATTTCTATATTCTGTAGCCATAATTAAGTGTGACATTAAAATGAATCTATAAAGATATAACAATATATAATTGATACATGTAAGTCTATGTTATATGCACTTTTAAATTTAAAAAAAATGTATTTCAGAAAGAGTCAGTGGGATTTCTAAATAAGCTGTGAAGCAGAAACTGCTCTGGCAGAAAGGAAAGGAATTTATATTTAAAATGTACTATTGAGAATGAAATGTAAATGCAATAGGTGTATGAAGAAATATGCTATTGACATTTATGTCCAAGAATCTTACAAAAATTATAATCAAAATTAAAAGTCAGTTAAGGCAAATATCTCGCTACTGACTAGTGCCTCTTGGGGGCACATTTTCTTTAATTAGAAGTAACACAGGGCTTGTTAGATAAACAGTATGCAAGGACGAAAATACTATACTGTTTTTTTATCAATCTCCCTGATAGCCACACAGTTATTTTACCAGGGACAGGATTTTCTGTTGATTTACTCAACAAGTGATATTGACTTGAAGTATAGAATCTTTTGCCGTATGACTCGTCGTTGTTAACTCTACGAGATCATAAGGGAAAATGATTTCAGTAAATATTATAGTCTTAAATTGTTTCTGATAAGAACATTCCTCAGCAAAATGCTAAGATCTCTGAATTCGCAACATTGAAATGTCAGGTGAAAAACTCACCACTTCAAACAGAGAACTGTAGTTGTTCCTAAAAGAACACTTAGGCCAGCTGCAACAACTGTTAGAATAGGAAGTCCATTTCTCCATGCTCGACAGCTGCTTCATTTCCTCAAGTGCTGTTCGCTCGAAACCATCAAATACTTTGTCTTGATATCTTGAGAATGTTTTGGTTGCCATACTAGGTATATTCATCGCCGATGTCAGTTCTGCTAGGACAGAAAACCCAAATCCTGATGCAACATATCCCGCAGCAGCTGTTGTGTTAATACTCATTTCACTCATTTCATCTGTATCTTTTGAATCAGTGCTTACACTCTATACCAGGTTACACATTCTATATTTGAAGGAAATAACACTTCGTAGACCACGACGAACTTCACAAAAAAGAAACATATCGCTAAATTTACAACTGAATGATCCATAATCGTCTAACTTAATAATTGTGTTTAATAGATAATTGATATCAACAATTCTTCTACCAATAAGTTCTAATGCATTAGTTTTTGAACGACCTAGTTCCTACAACAACTACACCTACCTAGAACAACCTACTTCCACCACAAGGTTTACAACTGAATGATCCATGATCGTCTAACTTAATAATTGTGTTTAATAGATAATTGATATCAACAATTCTTCTACCAATAAGTTCTAATGCATTAGTTTTTGAACGACCTAGTTCCTACAACAACTACACCTACCTAGAACAACCTACTTCCACCACAAGGTTTACAACTGAATGATCCATGATCGTCTAACTTAATAATTGTGTTTAATAGACAATTGATATCAACAATTCTTCTACCAATAAGTTCTAATGCATTCGTTTTTGAACGACCTAGTTCCTACAACAACTACACCTACCTAGAACAACCTACTTCCACCACAAGGTTTACAACTGAATGATCCATGATCGTCTAACTTAATAATTGTGTTTAATAGACAATTGATATCAACAATTCTTCTACCAATAAGTTCTAATGCATTCGTTTTTGAACGACCTAGTTCCTACAACAACTACACCTACCTAGAACAACCTACTTCCACCACAAGGTTTACAACTGAATGATCCATGATCGTCTAACTTAATAATTGTGTTTAATAGATAATTGATATCAACGATTCTTCTACCAATAAGTTCTAATGCATTAGTTTTTGAACGACCTAGTTCCTACAACAACTACACCTACCTAGAACAACCTACTTCCACCACAAGGTTTACAAATGAATGATCCATGATCGTCTAACTTAATAATTGTGTTTAATAGATAATTGATATCAACAATTCTTCTACCAATAAGTTCTAATGCATTCGTTTTTGAACGACCTAGTTCCTACAACAACTACACCTACCTAGAACAACCTACTTCCACCACAAGGTTTACAACTGAATGATCCATGATCGTCTAACTTAATAATTGTGTTTAATAGATAATTGATATCAACAATTCTTCTACCAATAAGTTCTAATGCATTAGTTTTTGAACGACCTAGTTCCTACAACAACTACACCTACCTAGAACAACCTACTTCCACCACAAGGTTTACAACTGAATGATCCATGATCGTCTAACTTAATAATTGTGTTTAATAGATAATTGATATCAACAATTCTTCTACCAATAAGTTCTAATGCATTCGTTTTTGAACGACCTAGTTCCTACAACAACTACACCTACCTAGAACAACCTACTTCCACCACAAGGTTTACATTATGTAAACTATCACAGCAAATTGATTCAGTGGGTCCTCTTTCTTGATGTACAGTATGATTATCGTTAAATGTCACTGATTCGTCGGAAATGCTATAGCGACAAACATAAGTTTCTACATCTTGTGATACAGCTATTTCCTTGTTGTCTGCTTCACTGCTAAGGAGTGACTGTGACCAAGCAACTCTGTCGGTAGAGCACAGTTTGTTGGTAGGGCATGCCTGTGCCAAGTCCACTTCACCAGTGGAGCATGGCCCTGATAAGCCTACTGGCATTGTGATAGTTGCTACATGTTATCTGATAAAAAAAGACAAATACAGATTGAATGTATGCTGTAAGCAGGCGGCTATACCAAAATTATAGAAGTGGCATAGATTAATTCAAGCAAATATTTCTGAGTTTTCAATCATTGTAATAATTTGGTTCATGAGGTTTTTTTTATTAAAAATAACTGATGATTAACTTCATTTTGTATACGAGTCATGAGTAGGGACACCCAAATTTCGCGAAAAGATTTCTGCTAATGGTGTATTTCAATACCCAGCAGTTTTCTTTTCCTTATTGGTGGCGTGTCTTTGTGACAAAACATTTTCTTACTCGACTGGCTAACCAGAATTAGGTTACTCTAATTCTGTACATCTGTGATTCGCAGGCACATGCCTAAGTCGTGTAACAATTAGCTCATCAAATCACGAAAGTGGGTCTGAGCTAAAATGTTATGAAATACAATTGGCTGTGAAATCCTTTCGCAAAATTTGGGTGTCCCTAGTCATGAGCAATCTGCGAGTAAGTGTTCGTGTGCCTTTAGCAGTTAATTACGACAAGGGTGCAGCTGACTAATTAATTAGAAGTCACTACTGGATAAAAGAGGTAAGTTACTGATGCTTGCTTTTATTGTTACTATACATACACATAAACGTGCCAATGAAATTATGATACTCTTAGTCATGACTAGCCAATTCCGCTTGGGTGCTCCCCTTCTCACAATTAATCTATCACACGCCTAGATGAATGATCTGATCATAGGTGCATGAAAGCACAACCTGGTGGACTGACGGTTTTTCCCTGTAGACAGGACACGGTGAATTACAAATGAAACCCTCAATGAAAACCTTTTAACACATTTTACTACTTGGCATCACTAACACAACTCGTCTGGGATCGCCCACCAGCACGTGGGTAGTGTGGTGATGGCATATACACAGAGTCGGCTAGGATGGTAAATGCACCGTACACAAATTGCAAAATTACACAAAATACATAAAGACCTTTAAAAGATGATGGGACACGAGATGAGTATTCACAATAAACACACACATGTGTGAAAACAAGCTTAGGTGGCGTGGATGCCACTGGATAATGCTCATAGCAGACCATGTGGTGCAGATGAAATGGCAATATTTCTTCTTGAAAATGGCAAATTAAATTCAGACAAAATATTATTCTAAGAGAGAAAATTATCCTCTTTACAATTTGAGTTATTGCAGGCGTGTAGCATGCCTGATGGTGGTAAAATCCAACATTAGCATGACCGCGTGGTCAAGTACAAAAAGCATCAATTACACGAAAAATACACTGAACTCGGAATGAAACACACATAGAACCCTGAAATAAATTGTAGCGCACATGATTTTATGCAAATAAACTCTCAAACTGCATGGATGGCGCAGATATAGACTTGGCATAGGTTAGCCATGTGGTTGTACATGCAATTGCCGTAAAATATTCAAACATGAAAATACCCTTAAAATACATAAATAAAAACAAAGCAAAATACATACATAAAAACAAAGCCCTTAAAATTTCATGTAGCAATAATACAGAAATTACACTAAAACGCCACTAACATAGGCGGATGGTGCTTGATTCAAGTTGCGTGGGTCGCATGACCTCTCTGACATCTTTCCCTTCTCTCCTCGATTAAGTTTTAAAAATACCACAAGGGCAAAATAAATGAGTTAAATGGAAGCATAATTCTGGGGAAATGTACGCAAGCAAAGGTTGACCAGTAAACTAAATTGACTATGGAAACCTACATCAGTAAACAAAAGTTGTCGTGCGCACATGACAGTGCCTTGCCTCAAAAGCTTCCTACGACAGACTGTCCACAGGCAAGCGTCGCACGGACCTACCATGGCCGCCTACGGGGTTCACATAAGTGGAAGTGCTATGCACACAGAGTAAAATATTTATACTTTGAAAAATAAAAGTAGCACATATTAAATTAGATATGTTTTACATTTTTATAATTTTCTTTTGGATTTTTTAATATAAATTCAGTATCCACCCTGGAATATCAGCGTTCTTAATCTCGGTGCTGCGGGTACTTTGAATTTCAGAACCAAAAATTTTCACAACAATAAATACTTTAAAATATTTCAAGACATATTTAACCCTGCAAATACAAATACAAAACACGTTTTACACTGCAAAATATTATTGATGTGAGAGTTCAAAAATATTGGCCACTTTGTGCACCTGCGTTGACATGTGCATGGACATGTGACGTGTGTGGTGAGTGCCATCATAGGCTCTAGTGCCGCTGGCTGTTAGCCGACATCAGTACTATGGGACATAAAATGTACTTTGGTAATATGGCGAAGACTTTGATATTTAAATACGTGAGCATATGTAAAATGGCTCGACTTAAGAAAAACATTGTGAGGAAGAGTTTTGTAGATAATTTTAAGCTCTTTAATTTTGTATATAGGTATATTTTTCCTCAGATTAAAGGTAAGAGTTATTGCAAAAGAAATTTATTTTTAGCCACCATTTTCCAATATGGCGGCCATCCTGACCATTTTCCAGGATACCTCTATGTGTAGTCTTATTCTGTATGATAAAAAGTACCGTCACACCAAATTTCAGACTTGTATCACAATGTGCAACGTTTTGTTGAAAAATGTGTTAAACCGCTCTACTATAACCAATAATTCTCATGACAATACAAGTCATAATATATAAATACAGTGTGAATTAGGGCCTGAGTGTTACCGGAAGTATTGTAATGGGATCAATGAGGATACTGAGCTTGAAGTAACTGTAATTGATAAAGACTCTAAAGGAAAATTTTATGAACCTGACGAGTCGGAAGTGGATTCTTGTACTGAAAGTTATGCTATAGATAGAGGAGAAGTAGATTTGTCATCCTATACCCAATCAGGAAAAAAGCCAGAAAAATATTTCATTGTTACCTGGAGTTGTTTACTACTTGTTACAAATATGCAATGACTGCAAGAATGAAATTAGCCAAATTAGCAAGGGAGCTATGATCTGCATAAAAATTGCTTGTGCTTGCGGAAATGTATTTTAATGGTATTCTCATCCTGTTTTCAGCAAAAGACTGGAGATAAATTTGGAGATTGCCTCATCCTTGTAATTGTCAGGAATTTTGTTCAAACAGTATAAATAACTTTGTAGGTCTCTGGATATTACAATGTTTTCAAGAACGACATACGATAAAATTATTAACAGTATAATTAGTCTAATTATAAACTCGGTGTGGAAAAACGAAAGAGGAACAAATTTAAAAGAACTACAAATATCTTCCAATGTTTGCTTAGCAGGCGACGGACAGTACAATTTTCCAGGGTTTTGTGCAAAATATGTAGTTTACTCTCTCATGGATTTGCATAGGTGGATTATTATTGATTTCAAACTTTTGCAGAAAAGTATGGTGAAAACCTGGAAACCTGGAAAAGAATGCATGTGAAAATTTAATTTCAAAACTAACAGCGAAAGAAAACTGTCATACTAAGCTGTTTTAAGTGACAGAAATGTAGGGGTACGCCATTATATAAGGACGTAACATCCCACTATAGAGCATGAATTCAATGTGTGGCACTTGTCAAAAACGTTAATGAAAAAAAAATTAAAAAGCAAGAATTGGAAAGCAAGAATTCAGAAATCCATGCTTGGAAAGGAAGTATCAAAAAACATCTTTGGTGGGCGGCTCAGTCATGTGGCGGAGATGATGAATTGTTAACTGAAAAATTTGTGACTGTGTCGATTCTCCATCACATAAAAAAATGAGTACTAATGGTATGAAGGAAGTGGGAAAAAAACTGTGAACATGAACCATTTCGTGAAGAAGAAAAATCAACGAGACTGTGGCTCAACAGTGGTTCTAAAACTTATAATGCACTCAAGAAAATAGTATTAGATAAATCTTTCTTGAAGGACCTGAATCATGTAAAACATTATGTACATACCGGTAATTTAGAAAGTTACCGCAAAGTTCTTTTGAAATATGTACCAAAAAAGATCACTTTTCACCCATATCCACTGAAAACCACATACACCGCAACACAATCCGAGATCCGACTGTATTGTGTGTAATTTGTTATGCGCACCGGACCGATACGGAGAAGACAGAATGCAGAAAGGTGAACGTGCGTGGCTGCTTGACTGCAGACAATGCCAACTGGCCTGATCGGCGACGGACGAAGGGATGTCACAGCTCGCTTCATATTTATCTATTTCACACCGTAGCTCTGGTGCAGCGCAGCATATTCGCACCAGGTTTGTTGCATTTGTTTTAGGATAATTATAGCATTCATTTACAACAAAAACTAGGAAATCGAAATTTGTGTTGTGGCCCTTTTAAGTACTTAAGTTGGTTGTTTCTAATCAACTGTTTTTTTTCTAGAAAAATAAGGGTCTAATGATTTGGAGAGCTCTGTGTGTGGGTAATACTCCCTTGTCTGTTGCATAATAATATATAAATAACTGAACTATACTTTGTTGATAGACTCTGTGGAGTTTTTAAATTCTGTTGTCAAAAAAGAACAATTAGGAGAGCAGCTTAATTACTTTGTTGTTATAACTTTGTGGGTGGCCGAGAAAGACAAAGTTTTGATGTTGATTAACCAAGGTATGTTTGAGTTAGAGGCTCAGAAATTTTGCTGATGTTAATGTCATAAGCAATTGTGAAGTGAGAGCCGAATGAGATAAAGAAAGTTTTTTTTATCTGCTATAAATAGTCATGTTTGGGGGATCTTCAGGAGTAAATGAAAGATTTGAATGTTAAGTATGTGTTATGTATGTAAGTATGCTTATTAGTGCCACGTGTATTTGTTTAGGGGCTAAGACAGCCCAATTTTTAGACATAAAGGTTACTGGGGCATTGAAAGCCATCAGTCTAGAAGTAAAGTAAGACGTAAAAACGTTTATTTGACGAAATTATGATCCTTAACCGCTGAAAATAGAGAGAAAGGATCATAGGATGGGTCGCATTTTTCAGAAGAGGTGACCTGTCACATGACCAGGGATGTAAATGAGGGCTTAAAAAGCCACGTGTCGCAAAAACCCAGAGCCTGTAAAGCTATGTTATAGTCAATAATTTATGTGTAAGATATTTTGTTTAGAAGTAAGGATGTTCTTAGAATAATGATGTTATAAATTAATAAAAGTCTTGTGCGCCAAGTCGCTAATAGTTAATGTTTTCGTTTGTTAGTGTGAAGATACCCCCCCCCCCCCTTTGACACAAGTTTGCCTGTAAACACTACAAGAGGCTGTACTAAGTCATTTAGGAATACATCATTTTGTTTTTGAGGATCTGTTTGAAGTTTGGTTTTTTCCTTTTTGTTTTGAAGGGGTAAAATTTCAGGTTTTGGGTAGAATAGGTTGGGTTAGGAGCAGACCGGCCTCTCGATCCTTCTTTTTTTCTGCCCTACCTTTTAATCAAGTCAAGAAGAGGGGCGTGGTTGGTGCCATTACTGAAGAGTTTGAAGTGAACTGGACACTTGTGCTGGGTGCACTGTATGCTGGGATGTTCCAATGTATATGGAGAAATACTGGGTAACGTTGCCATTTCTGTCGAGGGATGTGGCTCTTGGTACCTTCAGGAGGGAGTTTTAAATAAAAAGGGTCCCTCTCCCCCAGAAAAACCACATCTTGTCCTGGAAAGCCTGTCGCAGAGGCGGACAACCCAGTCGCCAGTTCTTGAGGATGGTGTCGACAGGTTGATTGGATCCCTGGCAATTCCAGCAAGGGGAATCTTCCGAGGATGTCCCCCCCCCCCTTGTTTGCGACGACCTGCTGCCCAGAGGAGTCCACCACCAGTAGGTCGAGCCCACACAGAGAGATGGCATAAACTTCAAGGCTGTTGCATCGAGGCATGTGAGGGATTAACTGTTGTGATGAGTTGCTAATGCTCTACTGGACATTCCCTCACATGGACAGTATCCTCTCCTCTTTTCCTAGTTCCGTGTTTTTAGTCATTATACCCGTCCTTTCAGAGATTGTTGATTCCTTGTGATAAGATATGCGTTTAGGAGAACCAGATGTTAAATAGGAGATTTTATTGTGGGTAGCTTTAAATTTTTTTTTGAAGGACTTAAGTACAGTGTCTCTTCCCTTTCACCCATTAGTCGTAAATAATGTGTTGTTTTCACTTTAAAGTAGAGGCTTAACGCTAGTATGGAAATCAGAATTTTTTTTGGATAGTAAACTGAGGCCACTGTGTAATGACGTATGTTGTCAATTGTGTTGCTGTTCTGAGGCTGTTTGTCCTAAGTGTTCAACTGTGTCGGAGGAGAGGTCCTGGGTTTGCCTCTGCAGCTGATTGTTACTGAAGTGAAGCTTGATTCACTGGGACCGGTCCTTTTTGGTTTAGTTGGAAGGCAGCATGGCTGTGTTGGGAATGACTCGCACCCCCTCCATCTTAATTACGCTTCAAGGTACCAGCTTGGCGACTCCTCAGTGACCCCTCTTCAAAAATTCGATGCAGATTAAGACTATACAAACTTTGTTGTTTTAATAAGTTTATCTGTTTTGAATTAATTTTTGGTGAGTAAGATGTTGGAGATCAGTTAAGGACTTGTTGCTTTGAGACGAATGAATGAACGACAGTAACTAATCCTGGTTTCTCTTTTTTTTTTTTTTTTTGCTCGACACTTGAACATGAATAATTTATTTTCGTAATTTGTTTTGTCAAGATGAAATGCTGTAAAAGAATTATCGTTACATTTAAATATAAAATGTGAAAGAAAGTCAGGTGTGCAATTTTGGAACACCAAAAATTTAACTAATAATTTTTTTAGATTCTGTTGTTGAAATTTAAATTTGTGAGATCATCAAATCAGCTAAGCGAGGAAAGATGTTGCGTAGTCATAATTTCGGGAAAACAAATTTTTTATTGGTTTCCTTATTTTTGTTTGGACGGGGAGTCACTGTTTCTTGAGTTTTGGATCAGTTTTTTTTTTTTTGTAAATTTTTCCTAGAGTTATTAGCTTGGGGATTAGTATATTTTATTAGGAACCATTCTGGTATTAACTTGATAGAGGTGTTTTGTGGCCGTTTTAAATTTGCAGTTTTTTTTTTTTTTTTTTTTTTTTTTTTTTTTTTTTTTTTTTTTTTTTAATTCTCACCCAGATTATAGCCTGATGTCTGGTCATAGATTTTAAGATTAGCTCGAGCGCCATGCAATCATGAGTCGCAGCTGTGGTGTTGGTACTGACCTGGGTTTTCGTTTGGGCAGCCTGGGTGACGGATATGTCCACATGGGTCATGGCTGGATGGATGGGAGTTCAGCGAAAGCAGACGGCGCAATGGCATGACTCGTGGACTTGCTGAGGTGCGCACGGGCGGAAGGACGGCCGTACGTTAACTCCAGGGTGCCCGAAGGTTGGGGGAGGTAGAGAATACACTATTTGGGTGAGGTGGCAGACAGTGGCAAGGTTTTCGCTTGCGACCGCCTGGCAACAGGGAACCTTTGAGAGCATGGGTGACACATAGGGCAGATTAGTGTGGGCCGCGGCGGAGTCGTGAAGCAACTACCGAGAGAATTGGATGCGTAGCAAAGCAACTGTGAAGGGAAGAGTGGAGGCCGGAGGAGCCTCGAGTTTTCTAACAACATGTAGTTGTTTACGGAGATAAGTACCTGCCTTTTTTTTTTGTTATGTAGTTGTAGAGATTAATTTTTGTTTAGTTCCAGGAGCTCCCTTAAGGCAGTAGCAACTTAATTTTTAAGTTTAATTTTGTTTTATATACTTGGAGCTTTAAAAATGGTTGGACACTAAAGTATTTAGAGGATTGGAAATTTCAATGTAACAGTGCCAAATGTTTGAACTAGTTCCTTTTTTTTTTACGAAGCTAGATGTTAAAGTATGACATTGAGTGTGGTCTAGAGTGTTTTGTTTAGAATTGTGAGGACAGAACCCACTTAGACGCTGAGGATTGCTGTACAGATGAGTCATTTGTTTTTTGTATGACGAGTGACAATGTTCCCTCGCCAAGTCGATGAATTTGTGCACTAGCTATTTTGATGTGCAACTCTATAACACTTTATTTTTATTCTGGAATAAATCCGAGATGTTAAAGAAATCAGTCGCTAAATTATTGTCATTATTTTTGTGTAATGATAAAACAATAAGTAAATAGTTTTGAACATCTATATGAGAGGCAATGGTTGCTGAAGTTATAGTTTTCTCTTGGGTTTGTAGTTTTCAAAATGTTCTAAGATGGCTGCTTTATTCCTGTTGAATCTGTATAACTTGTAAATGAGATGATTGCTAAAACTGTATATAAGAGCATTTATTCATTAGTTTTTTAGTTTGTTTACAAAAACAAAGTCCATATACCGAAGTCTGTTTTGTATACCTTATATAAAAATTCTCAGTGTCTGATATTGATTGATATTTTTGTTGACATTTTTATATAATTTATTTTGTTGGTTTTAGTAAATCACATTTTTTTATTCACACTTTTTTTTAATTATATTTACCACATTTTTCATTTTCATTGGTATAAGACAAATAAATCCATTTGGTAATTAATTATTTTTACATTCAGTTGTGTTTTTCAGTTGGTGAGACAGTGTAACCAAGTCTAAGAGATTCCTAAAATAATTGTACCTCTCATGCCTTTTCTAATGAGGGAGTGCTTTAGACGATGTGGTGTTAAATAGATCTCTGTGATTTTTAAGAGACCACTCCCCTCCCCTCCATTACCCCCGCAACAATATGATTTGGGAAACATTGGTTCAGGTTCAGTAGATGGATGTCATGTTCGATCGGTCAAATCAGAAGATATGGATGCATATGTCAACAGAAAATGTAATTTTTCTGTACATCTGCAAGGCACTGTGAATAAAAACAGGAAATTTATGGAGATTATTGTTGGATATCCTGGTTCAGCTCATGATGGTAGTGTGTTTGCCAACTCTTCATTGTCTGATCTTCCAACCTTATGTGAAGGTTTGTGTAACTCTCAGTATGTCATATTACAAACAAATTTGAAAGATTTAAAACAAGCACTTTTTTTAATTACTGACTCAGGTATTGTACATTGTACATTTTTTTGAGTAGAAGTTATTAGTTATACATACCAACAAACATTGTTAAGCACATCAGAATATAAATATTGCTCCAATTAGAACCAATAAAATTTACAACAATACTAAATAACATGGCTTTCACAGAGGTGGTCAAAATTTTCATATACATTATGATTAGAGATGGGACAATCAATACAATGATACCTCGAAACCACTCTATGCTGGGCCGTATAAAAAGTATTGAGTATCGTAACGTGTATATCAATACTTTTATTCAATACTTTTTCCTGACACGTGTATTTGGCTTGGTTTACCATTTTTCTATTGTCAATAAGCGGCACCATTTTTTTTTCTTTCTGCAGTTTATTAGTTTCGGAATGCCAGTGAAGAGTCTATTTATTTATTGATTCAGCTAATTATTTTGTATCGATAGCAGAGAAACGTGTAGTAAGGATTGCAACAGAACAACATGTATTCTGGAGTTGTAAATAGAAATTACAAAGAGTAATTCAGCGTGTATTGTAAATAACATATTTTGAAACTGTTATTAGAGTGTTTGAATGTACGTGGCCTGAAAAAACACAATTTCAACTCTAGTTTTGCAGTGTAAAAATAACACATTTATTGTATGGAAAACTAACTTCGCCAAAAATATTTATGTCCCAAATGTGTTTAATATTCGAATTTGTACAAACTACATATTTATCACGTTTTCTTTCGGTGAGGTTAAAACTTGACAGGTTATGTTTCTTTCATACGAGCGAATTCTCGACTCATCCACTAAAACAATATGTAATTTAAGATGATTCAGCCTTGTAAGAAGAGGTGTAGACAATGCCGTCTCATGGAAAGGCTATAAACTTAGGTTTCTCCCAACCCCATCCAATCCAATGGCAATAAAATTAATGGAGCCCCAGCAGTATGACTTTGCCATAACAAAAATGAAGTAGGTTGGAATTGTAACCTACATTGATCATTGCATTTGTTTACACTCATTGTTTTATTCATTGACAGAGTAACTGTGGTGCAAGGATACATTGTGACCGTGATATGTTTCTATAACTGTCAAAATTGAATTATGTTAGGTATTCTGAATGCAAGTACATATATTTAAATTTTTTACGTGCCATTTGCGTTTAAAACCGGTATTTCATATTTATTTTACATGTTCTGCGTGTACACAATCTGTGAAAACGACCAATGCGAAACAATCAACAGAATAATAAAATTATCTTACTCCAGTACTAAAATAATTGCTATTGTTTTTTATCCGGTGATAAACAATTCCCACATTTCTTCTGTCTTACTTAATCCAGAAAAAATTAAATGCCTATTTTTCAATAACTTTTTTAAGCTTTCTTAGTTAGAAAATTGACATGCCTAATGTGTTTCTTTAGTATCATATAATTATTTAACACTTGGCAGGCCTACCATAGATGCAATGTTATATAATGTTCAAATTAGTTCCCATCATCTGTAATATTATCTTGTGAGATTTTTCTTTGATTTTAAACTTTATCATAAATTTGGTTAAGCGCAATGAAAATATAGTTTACAAAAATTTTATTGCATTATTGAAATTTTTTTTACTTAAAAGTATCAAGTATCGAAAACATGATATCGTCCCACCCCTAATTATGATACATTTGTCTTATTAACTCTTCACAGACTGTCTTAGAAAGAGAAAAGATTTTACATTAATCATGTACTATTAAGTTTAATATATACAAAACAAAAAAAGAATATTATTCAGCAATTACAAAACTTATGGACAGCAATTTTAATTTATGTGTTTGGGTAACAAATGAAAAAGAAAACTATGTAAATATTTCAGGTGGTGGCCATGTCCATGGGGATAGCGCATATCCTTGCACTCCACAACTTATAACTCCCTACAAGGATAATGGACTTTTGACCCAAACACAAATGAGTTTCAATAGGGTCCATAGTTCCTGCAGGATTACAGTGGAGCATACTTTTGGCTGTCTCAAGTAGCGCATCAGGCACCTGTATCATTTAAAATTGAGGGAGATGCAAAGAGTTGTTCAACACATTCATGCATGTTGTGTTCTGCACAATCTTGCAGATGAAGTTGATTTATCACATCTGGGACCACTTTAAAGAGATGACCATCCCGATCAAAATGCTATAGAACTACTTGACTACAGACACGGAGATGGTAACTTAATGCCCATGGAAGAAGATGGTGATCCAGATGACACAGTTTGAGACACACTTCAGAAATGAGTTATGTCATCAGTTGGCTCTGAGGTAATAGTAGACTGGGCCAGTTTTCTTATACATCTAATGCAGTAGAGCAGCCAGTATGTTCAAAAGGCAGCTTTTTATTTTTCATGTTTATAAGCAAAGTACTAGGTAATATTTTTCATTGTTACAAAATGGTAATTATTGTTACGATAAATAATTATTTTGCAACTTGTAGCAGTACCAACATTTAAAGTCTATTTGTTAATGTTTCTTCTTCAGAGTATGTGCAAAGTGGACAGACACCGGCTGATGATAACTTTACCTAGTGGAGTACAACCGTTCATAGGGCCGACAGCGATAAAATCAATGAGGTGAAAGTGCGAAGAGTGCAAATGCACCAGCATCCCATAGGAGAGCAGAAGTTGGTCATGCCTGTAATGTAGGTGAGGTTCACCAGCCACAGCACAGACTGACAACTGGACTTGTGTAAAAAATCCCAGTCACAATGCAGATACCAGCATGGTGAATACTCCTTAACAATTTTACCACAGATGGCTTAGCATAAGAATAAACAACACTGTCATGGTCTACTTTGCTACAGATCAGGGCAAAATACAGCTGAAGAAGGGTGACTGTGTCAGCACCCCAGTCATGTTCACTCAATTTTTTCATGAGATTCAAGTCCCTTACATGGCAAGACTTCAGGGACTGAATATGACTCCTCCATGTGAGTTTACTGCCAAACAAGAGGCCTAGAAACTTGATATTAGAAACAGGCAAAACAGAGACATGCAAAAGCACCTCAGGAAACAAAAGACGCCATATCTTCTCCAAAAATGGACCACTTCTGTCTTGGAGGTGGAAAAGAGGAATCCACAGCAGTATGCCCATTCACTAGAGGAATCTACAGTAGTATGCCCATTTGCATAGGCGGTGAACGGCAAGCTCAATCTGAAGTTCTGCCACGTGCAGATGCAGCATGGCAGAAAAAAGTGAGTCACCGACATACAGCACACATTCCACAAATGGTCAAACGACACAAACAATGCCATTGATGGCGATAGCAAACAGGGTAACATTCAGTATGCTATCCTATCGCACACCGTTCTCTTGAACAAACACCTCCCGAGAAAGGAAGCACCATTGCGAACCCTGAAGGTGTGGAAGTACATGTATTTCTATATGAAACCAGTGAGATACACCCGAAACCCCCCTGCAGACAGGTGTCGCAACATATTATGTCGCCATGTTGTGTCGTATGCCTTCTCCAGCTCAAACAAGACAGCGAGGAGGTGCTGCCCTTGCAATAAGGCAGTTTGTATAGCAGCATCTAAGCTGGCAAATGATCCACTGCAGAAAAATTTAGGTGGGAACCACACTGAAGCGATAAAAGCCACCAGGTGTCAAGGCAGTATTCAAGACGTGCATTAACCCATGGTCTTACAGACACAGCTGTTTACTTAAACTAGAAATTAAACTATAAATGAGTAATTTATCTAATCGTCTTTTCTGGGATGCAGTAATAACAATACTCTTTAGTGTGATGCCTTAGAGTTCAATTCTCTTAGATAGGTCTCATGTAACTAGTCGTTTTTGGCATGGAATTATTACAATTTGCATAAGAGATTATGATAATTTAATTCACCTAGGTTGAAGTCATGTCTGTAATTAATCTTTCTAGGATGCAATTATTACAATTCGATTTAGTGGGATGCCACCAGTTCGATTCACCTAGGTACTAGTCATTTATGCAATTGTCCTTTATGAGATGCAAAATTTATAATACTTTTAATAGATATGACAACATAAAATTCTACATAAGTGGGAGTTATTTATCGAAATGTCCTTTCTGGATTATAATACTTACAATTCGATAAAGATTGATACCATCAGTTTAATCCATCAAGATAGAAGTAATTTATCTAATAGTCTTTTCTGGGATGAAATTATTATTATAAGCTTAAGGGTAATTCCTACCATTCAATTCTCCTTACAGGAATCATATCAGCTGTTTGTCCTGAGACGCAATTATTACAATCTGTCTCAGAATGACATCAACAATTCTATATACCTAGTTATGAGACGTGTATCTATATGCTCTTTCAGGAATACAATTACAACAATTCGCATGAAAGTGATGCCAACAGTTCAAAACTCGTGGGTAAGAGTCGTGTTAGTAATTGTCCTTTAACGCAATAAATACAATTCCCAGAAGAATGATGCCAACAGTTCAATTCACCTAAGTAAGAAGTAGGACTCTAAATAACACTTCCGAAAAGGTATTATTTCAATTCACTTAAGATAATGCCTACAGTTCAATTCACCTAGAAAAGATTCATGAAGCTAGTAGTGTCTGGATAGGTTTTAATACAAATTGCATGAGTGATGACAACAGTTTAAATCACCTAGGTCGGAGTCATGTCTCTAATTAATCTTTCTAGGATTTAATTATTACAATTCGATTTAGTGGGATGCCAACAGTTCGATTCACCTATGTACTAGTCATTTATATAATTGTCCTTAATGAGATGCAATTTTTACATTCGTTTAAGTGATATGACGACAGTTCAATTCGAGCTAGGTGGGAGTCATGTATCGAAATGACCTTTATTAATTATAATTCTTACAATTCGCTAAAGATAGATACTATCAGTTTAATTTGTCTAGATAGTATTAATTTATCTTCTAGTCTTTTCTAGGATGCAAATATTTCTTTTATCCTAAGAGTTATTCCAAGACTTCAATTTACCTCGGTAGGATGCATGTTTCTTAAAGTAAATAGGGGATGCATTTATTATTGTCATTTATTTGGAGTATTGCCAACAGTTCAATTCACTAGAGTAGGAGTCAAGTGTCCAACTGTTCTTTCAGCGACACAGTATTTAAAATTCGTTTATGATTGATACCATCAGTTGAATTCACATAGATAACAGTCAATTATCTAATAGCCTTTCCCGGGATGCAATTATTACCATTCGTATAAGAATGATTACAACAGTTAAATTCACCTAGGTAGGAATCATGTATCTAATTGCCCTTTCAGGTATATATTTATTTCAATTCCCAGAAGAGTGATGCCAACAGTTCAATTAAACTAGAAATGAGTAATTTATCTAATCACCTTTTCTGAGATGCAGTAATAACAATACTCTTTAGTGTGATGCCTTAGAGTTCAATTCTCTTAGATAGGTCTCATGTAACTAGTCGTTTTTGGCATGGAATTATTACAATTTGCATAAGAGTGATGATAATTTAATTCACCTAGGTTGAAGTCATGTCTGTAATTAATCTTTCTAGGATGCAATTATTACAATTCGATTTAGTGGGATGCCACCAGTTCGATTCACCTAGGTACTAGTCATTTATGCAATTGTCCTTTATGAGATGCAATTTTTATAATACGTTTAAGAGATATGACCACATACAATTCTACATAAGTGGGAGTAATTTATCGAAATGTCCTTTCTGGATTATAATACTTACAATTCGTTAAAGATTGATACAATCAGTTTAATTCATCAAGATAGAAGTAATTTATCTAATAGTCTTTTCTGGGATGAAATTATTATTATAAGCTTAAGGGTAATTCCTGCCATTCAATTCTCCTTACAGGAATCATATCAGCTGTTTGTCCTGAGATGCAATTATTACAATCCGTTTAAGAATGATATCAACAGTTCTATATACCTAGTTATGAGACATGTATCTATATGCTCTTTCAGTGGCCACCAGACTGGGGTTGCAGTGACCGGTACTTGGTTAGGGAGGATACTTATATTTTATATGCGCAATGAGTGCAAGTACACATTGTCTGGTCGGGAGTTGTAAGTAGCTGATTTTGAGAAGAGGGGAGGGGTTAGGCGTGGAGCAGCTGGCGGCACACTAAGGAGGATGGAGGGGAAACGCATTTAGGTCTTGTTTCGTTGGGAGCGGAAACAGACTGAGGAATTTGGAGGGGAAATGCATGTAGTAGCTGGTTGAGGGAGGGTGGGCACAGTTGCATAGGATATTTAAATAGATAATTGAAGTGTGCAGTGAATAAATAGTTACTTTAATTAAAGATACTTGTGTATTTGCACCCTCGCATATGCAACAATGAATTACTTATTACTTGTGCAAAGAGAGTAATTACCAATTACCACTTACATGAGTGTGTGTGTATCGAGACCCTATTTTCAAGTCTGCTTGCTACCATTGCTTGCTCGTGAATGATCTCTCATCACCAGTATCAAGGGCGTATATCCCCAAGCAGGATGGAATGTAGACCAGCATGCACACAGCCCAGCTCATCGCCTTTCATGCCTTCTCCGCTCGCTCCTGCCTCAGGCCCAGCGCAACCACTCGCATCTCCTGCCATCGGCCCACCAATTATCCCAGCGCGATATCTACTACCTGCATGTAGAACATATTATACAGTCCTATACTTATACTAGTTCAGTAAAGAATGCATAAATTTCCTGTTGTCTCTGATAGTAAATGGTATTCGTGTTGTAGCAATGCATAGCAAGCATGCATACTCCCAACTCCAGAAACCGTGTTGACGCGACACTCGGGTAGCCTATTGCCCTGACCATTACTGTCAAAACTCATTTGAAATTAGATTTTAGAATAATATATTTCATTAAATGAAGTTTCTGACATATTCGTTAAGTAGTCCTTGTTTCGCACTATGTCAGTAAAGTATCTTGTAGTGTCTTAGCCAAACCTCTGTGTAAGTAAATTTTTCGTCTCATTTTATTATTATTTTAGAAATATATATTAGGCTATCTGACATGCTTTTTTGGTAATCCATGTTTATCCTTTTACATCGCATCATATGACTTTACCTCAGGGGAACGAGGTGCCTACGAGCCACGCCACAGAGTGCAGGCCTGCCCAAGTCAGCGCTCAACTACTCCGCACAGATCTGGCAAATCCCAGCGCGACATCTCGCTGTAGGCCAGGTGATGCCTGCAGAGTGGGGGCTTAAGCTTCCACGTTTACCTACTGCTGGGAAGCAGCACTGCACAGAGCACTCTGTCGCACAGTTCCACTCCAGACAAACGGTGCCCACTAAAATGGGCCTATACCTCCAACTCCGCTTGGCCGGCAGCTTGCTTCAGACACGCATGTGTTTACACACTTGCGCGAATGCAAACTATTCGCTCAAACTAATAAAATATGTGGATATTCTATAATTCTTACTTTCATATACCCTACAAGCGATATACCTTACAAGCTAAGTCTCCTGTTTGTCAACATTAATTCAAGTCTAAAATTATTTCATTTAATGAAGAAAATTACCAATTACTGTTCAAACTCACTCCTAATTTTCATAGCGTAAACATTTTAGGTGTTCCCAATCTGTTATCAACATTGTATCCATCATTTACTCTCACTACATGAAACAGGTGAATAAGCATTTTACATATAACTTCGGAAAATTATTTTCATATTACTGTTAAATTATATCACACAATTCTTCTCACACAAGAGTTTATTTAGTGTGATTGCTACACACAAATTCATTTTGTTTACAACGGAGTCTTTTCCCATTTATTTGTTACACTCCCTGAAACCTTTGTCTCAGTTTTAGTAAAAAAATTTTGTATTACGGGAAGTGCTCTGTGCGGGCGAGAGATCGAATTTTTTGTAAAGCCCCTGTTTTGTAACGAGAGTTAATTATATATATTTCAATAGAAAAAGAGTGTCGGTAGAGTATAAACAAAAAAGTAGACCCCTGTTAAGAATATAATTTTCTTGTTTTTTCCAGTACATTTTTTTAAATATTTGCTCCTACATTGACTCACTGACTCATTCCTCTAGAGTGTCTTAAATAAAAGTTACAAGCTAGACAGGGCAGGCTTGGCACAAGTTAGCTGGGGCAGGGTTGGTGCAAGCTAGCCGGGGCAGGCTTGATACAAGCTTGCCACATTGTGATTAGTTAGCTTGATTCAAGCGTGATTCCAGCTTAATGGCTTGTTCTGGCAAGCTTGATTTAAGTTTCCAGGCTTTTCAAGGCAAGCTTTTTCAGGCTTGGAACAAGCATGTTCTGCTATGTGGGTTCTCACCACTCGAATTTCACACTCATCCCTTCAACTCACCATAGGCTGTACCTAGTAACCATTGTGCTATTCATCTAACAATGGCATCTGGGGCTTCTCCTCCATGTCCCAGTATGTTAGTATAGACCATTTGTACATTCATTTCGAATTTTCACCTGTTGAGGTGAAGGGAGATTGTATATTTGACTTAACATTTGAATTAGGGACAATTATACTCTTTTTGCTTAGCAACTTACTGTTCCACACTCCTGCTAAAATCCTTTTTCACCGGTCCACACATGAATACTTCCTGATCTTTGAAGAATGCATTGTAAATATTCAGTTTTTCCCCATGCTCAATATAACACCATTCCCATACTAAAGTAAGGTGATTTTAGTAACCCATGTGCGGTTGTCTTATATTTCTGACCCAGGGATGTTCAGATGGAAGTTGCAGTGAAACTGAACACAATAATGTGGTTGTTTAAGTTGGTAATGTCGTTTTCTCTAATTATGTATCTGTGTGAATCTTGTAATCCTTGCAATGTTGCAGAACATGTTTACTTGGTGATGTTGACTCAACTGTTGATGAGTAACTGATTCATACTAAAGTGAGGTGATTTTTGTAAACAATGTGTTGGTTGTCTTATATTTCTGACCTAGGTATGTTCAGTTGGAAGTTGCTTTGAAACTGAACACAATAGTGTTGTTGTTTAAGTTGTTAATGTCGTTTTCTCTAATTATGTATCAATGTGAATCTTGGAATCCATGCATATTGCAGAACTAGTTTACTTGGTGATGTTGACTCATCAACTGTTGAAGAGTGACTGATTCATACTAAAGTAAGGTGATTTTTGTAACCCATGTGTTATTTTTTATATTTCTGACCCAGGTATGTTCAGTTGGAAGTTGCTTTGAAACTGAACACAATAGTGTGGTTGTTTAAGTTGTTAATGTCGTTTTCTCTAATTATGTATCAATGTGAATCTTGGAATCCATTCATATTGCAGAACTAGTTTACTTGGTGATGTTGACTCATCAACTGTTGAAGATTGACTGATTCATTCTAAAGTAAGGTGATTTTTGTAACCCATGTGTTGGTTGTCTTATATTTCTGACCTTGGTATGTTCAGTTGGAAGTTGCTTTGAAACTGAACACAATATTGTGGTTGTTTATGTTGGTAATATCGTTTTTTTAATTATGTATTTATGTGAATATTGGAATCCTTGCATATTGAAAAACATGTTTACTTGGTGATTGGTCTCATCAACTGTTGAAGAGTGACTGATTAATACTAAGGTAAGGTGATTTTAGTAACCCATGTGTTGGTTGTCTTATATTTCTGAACTAGGTATGTTCAGTTGGAAGTTGCATTGAAACTGAACACAATAGTGTGATTGTTAAAGTTTGTAATGTCGTTTTCTCTAATTATGTATCAATGTGAATCTTGGAATCCATTCATATTGCAAAACTAGTTTACTTGGTGATGTTGACTCATCAACCTTTGAAGAGTGACTGATTCATAATATAGTAAGGTGATTTTTGTAACCCATGTGTTGGTTGTCTTATATTTCTGACCTAGGTATGTTCAGTTGGAAGTTGCTTTGAAACTGAACACAACAGTGTGATTGTTTAAGTTGGTAATGTCGTTTTCTCTAATTATGTATCTGTGAATCTTGGAAGAATCCTTGCATATTGCAGAACATGTTTACTTGGTGATGTTGACTCATCAACTGTTGATGGGTAACTGATTCATACTAAAGTAAGGTGATTTTTGAAACCCATGTGTTTGTGTGTCTTATATTTCTGACCTAGGTATGTTCAGTTGAAATCTGCTTTGAAACTGAACACAATAGTGTGGCTGTTTAAGTTGGTAATGTCGTTTTCTCTAATTATGTATCTATGTGAATCTTGGAATCCTTGAATATTGCAGAACATGTTTACTTGGTGATGTTGACTCATAAACTGTTGAAGAGTGACTGATTCATACTAAAGTAAGGTGATTTATGTACCCATGTATTGGTTGTCTTATATTTCTATCCTAGGTATGTTAAGTTGGAAGTTGCTTTGAAACTGAACACAATAGTAAGATGTTTAAGTTGGTAATGTCGATTTTTCTAATTATGTATCTATGTGAATCTTGGAATACTTGCATATTGCAGAACATGTAAACTTGGTGATGTTGAATCATCAACTGTTGAAGAGTGACTGATTCATACTAAAGTATGGTGATTTTTTTAACCCATGTGTTGGTTGTCTTATATTTCTGGCCTAGGTATGTTCAGTTGGAAGTTGCTTTGAAACTGAAAACAATAGTATTGTTGTTAAAGTTAGTAATGTCGTTTTCTCTAATTATGTAACTATATGAATCTTAGTATCAATGTATATTTCAGAACATTTTTACTTGGTGAAGTTGACTCATCAACTGTTGAAGAGTGGCTGATTCATACTAAAGTAAGGTGATTTTTGTAACATTGTGTTGGTTGTCTTATATTTCTGACCTAGGTATGTTCAGTTGGAAGTTGCATTCAAAGTGAACACAATAGTGTGGTTGTTAAAGTTGTTAATGTCGTTTTCTCTAATTATGTATCTATGTGAATCTTGGAATCAATGCATATTGCAGAACATGTTTACTTGGTGATGTTGATTCATCAACTGGTGAAGAGTGACTGATTCATACTAAAGTAAGTTGATTTTTGTAACCTATGCATTGGTTGTCTTATATTTCTGACCTAGGTATGTACAGTTGGAAGTTGCTTTGAAACTGAACACAAAGTGTGGTGTTTTAAGTTGGTAATGTCGTTTCTCTAATTATGTATCTATGTGAATCTTGGAATCCTCGCATTATGAAGAACATGTTTACTTGTTGATGTTGACTCATCAACTGCTGAAGAGTAATGATTCATACCAAAGTAAGGTGTTTTTTGTAACCCATGTGTTGGTTGTCTTATATTTCTGGCCTAGGTATGTTCAGTTGGAAGTTGCTTTGAAACTGAAAACAATAGTATTGTTGTTAAAGTTAGTAATGTCGTTTTCTCTAATTATGTAACTATATGAATCTTAGTATCAATGTATATTTCAGAACATTTTTACTTGGTGAAGTTGACTCATCAACTGTTGAAGAGTGGCTGATTCATACTAAAGTAAGGTGATTTTTGTAACATTGTGTTGGTTGTCTTATATTTCTGACCTAGGTATGTTCAGTTGGAAGTTGCATTCAAAGTGAACACAATAGTGTGGTTGTTAAAGTTGTTAATGTCGTTTTCTCTAATTATGTATCTATGTGAATCTTGGAATCAATGCATATTGCAGAACATGTTTACTTGGTGATGTTGATTCATCAACTGGTGAAGAGTGACTGATTCATACTAAAGTAAGTTGATTTTTGTAACCTATGCATTGGTTGTCTTATATTTCTGACCTAGGTATGTACAGTTGGAAGTTGCTTTGAAACTGAACACAAAGTGTGGTGTTTTAAGTTGGTAATGTCGTTTCTCTAATTATGTATCTATGTGAATCTTGGAATCCTCGCATTATGAAGAACATGTTTACTTGTTGATGTTGACTCATCAACTGCTGAAGAGTAATGATTCATACCAAAGTAAGGTGTTTTTTGTAACCCATGTGTGGGTTGTCTTATATTTCTGGCCTAGGTATGTTCAGTTGGAAGTTGCTTTGAAACTGAAAACAATAGTGTTGTTGTTAAAGTTAGTAATGTCGTTTTCTCTAATTATGTAACTATATGAATCTTAGTATCAATGTATATTGCAGAACATTTTTACTTGGTGAAGTTGACTCATCAACTGTTGAAGAGTGACTGATTCATACGAAAGTAAGGTGATTTTTGTAACCCTGTGTTGGTTGTGTTATATTTTCTGACCTAGGTATGTTCAGTTGGAAGTTGCATTCAAACTGAACACAATAGTGTGGTTGTTAAAGTTGGTAAGGTCGTTTTCTCTAATTATGTATCTATGTGAATCTTGGAATCAATGCATATTGCAGAACATGTTTACTTGGTGATGTTGATTCATCAACTGGTGAAGAGTGACTGATTCATACTAAAGTAAGTTGATTTTTGTAACCTATGCATTGGTTGTCTTATATTTCTGACCTAGGTATGTACAGTTGGAAGTTGCTTTGAAACTGAACACAATAGTGTGGATGTTTAAGTTGGTAATGTGGTTTTCTCTAATTATGTATCTATGTGAAACTTGGAAGAATCTTTGCATATTGCACAACATGTTTACTTGTTGATTTGACTCATCAACTGTTGATGAGTGACTTATTCTTACTAAAGTAAGGTGATTTTTGTAAAATGTGTGTTGGAAGTCTTAAATTTTTGACCTAGGTATGTTCAGTTGGAAGTTATTTGTAACTGAACACAATAGTGTGGTTGTTTAAGTTGGAAATGTCGTTTTCTCTAATTATGTATCTATGTCAATCTTGGATGAATCCTTGAATATTGCAGAACATGTTTACTTGGTGATGTTGACTCATCAACTGTTCAAGAGTGAATGATTCATACTAAAGTAAGGTCATTTTTGTAAACCATGTGATGGTTGTCTTATAGTTCTGACCTAGGTATGTTCAGTTGGAAGTTGATATGAACTGAACACAATAGTGTGATTGTTAAATTTAGTAATGTCGTTTTCTCTAATTATGCACTATGTGAATCTTGGAATCCATGCATATTGCAGAACATGTTTACTTGGTGATGTTAACTCATCAACTGTTAAAGATTGAATGATCATACTAAAGTAATGTGATTTTCGTAACCCATGTGTTGGATATCACATATTTCTGACCTAGGTATGTTCATTTGGAAAGTTGTTTTGAAACAGAACACAATTTTGAGGTTGTTTATGTTGGTAATATCGTTTTTTTAATTATGTATTTATGTGAATATTGGAATCCTTGCATATTGAAAAACATGTTTACTTGGTGATTGGTCTCATCAACTGTTGAAGAGTGACTGATTAATACTAAGGTAAGGTGATTTTAGTAACCCATGTGTTGGTTGTCTTATATTTCTGAACTAGGTATGTTCAGTTGGAAGTTGCATTGAAACTGAACACAATAGTGTGATTGTTAAAGTTTGTAATGTCGTTTTCTCTATTTATGTATCAATGTGAATCTTGGAATCCATTCATATTGCAAAACTAGTTTTATTTGGTGATGTTGACTCATCAACCTTTGAAGAGTGACTGATTCATACTAAAGTAAGGTGATTTTTGTAGTCCCATGTGTTGGATATCACATATTTCTGACCTAGGTATGTTCATTTGGAAAGTTGTTTTGTAACGGAACACAATGGTGAGGTTGTTTATGTTGGTAATGTCGCGTTCACTAATTATATCTCTATTGAGTCTTGGAATCCTTGCATATTGCAGAACATGTTTACTTGGTGATTCGACTTATCAACTGTTGAAGAGTGATTGATTCATACTAAAGTAAGGCGATTTTTGTAACCCATGTGTTGGTTGCCATATATTTCTGACCTAGGTATGTTCAGTCGGAAGTTGCTTTTAAACTGAACACAATAGTGTGGTTGTTTAAGTTGGTAATATCGTTTTCTCTAATTATGTATCTATGTGAATCTTGGAATCCTTGCATATTGCAGTACATGTTTACTTGGTGATGTTGACTCATCAATTGTTGAAAAGTGACTAATTTATAATATAGTAAGGTGATTTTTGTAACCTATGCATTGGTTGTCTTATATTTCTGACGTAGGTATCTTCAGTTGGAAGTTGCTTTGAAACTGAACACAATAGTGTGGTTGTTTAAGTTGGTAATGTCGTTTTCTCTAATTATGTATCTATGTGAATCTTGGAATCAATACATATTGCAGAACTTGTTTACTTGATGATGTTGACTCATCAACTGTTGAAGAGTGACTGATTCATACTAAAGTAAGGTTAATTTTTTAAACCATGTGTTGGTTGTCTAATATTTCTGACCTAGGTATTTTAAGATGAAAGTTGATTTTTATTTGAACACAATAGTGTGATTGTTTAAGTTGGTAATGTCGTTTTCTCTTATTATGTATCTAAGTGAATCTTGGAATCCATGCATATTACAGAACATGTTTACTTGGTGATGTTGACTCATCAACTGATCAAGAGTGATGATTCATGCTGAAGTAAGTTGATTTTTGTAACCCATGTGTTGGTTGTCTTATATTTCTGACCTAGGTATATTAAGTTGGAAGTTGCTATGAAACTGAACACAATAGTGTGATTGTCAAAGTTAGTAATGTCGTTTTCTTTAATTATGTATCTATGTGAATCATGGAATCCATGCATATTGCAGAACATGTTTAATAGGTGATGTTGACTCATCAACTGTTGAAGAGTGATGATTCATACTAAAGTAAGGTGATTTTAGTAACCCATGTGTTGGTTGCCTTATATTTCAGACCTAGGTATGTTCAGTTGGAAGTGGCTTTGAAACTGAACACAATAGTGTGGTTGTTTACGTTGCTAATGTCGTTTTCTCTAATTATGTATCTATGTGAATCTTGGAATCCTCGCATTATGAAGAACATGTTTACTTGGTGATGTTGACTCATCAACTGTTGAAGAGTGACTTATTCATAATAAAGTAATGGGATTTTTGTAACCCTGTGTAGGTTGTCTTATAATTCTGACCGAGGTATGTTCAGTTGGAAGTAGCATTGAAACTGAACACAATAGTGTGGTTGTTTAAGTTGGTAATGTCGTTTTCTCTAATTATGTATCTATGTGAGTCTTCGAATCCTTACATATTGCAGAACATGTTTACTTGGTGATGTTGACACATCAAATATTAAAGAGTGTCTGATTCATTCTAAAGTAAGGTGATTTATGTACCCATGTATTGGTTGTCTTATATTGATATCCTAGGTATATTAAGATGGAAGTTGCTTTGAAACTGAACACAATAGTAAGTTGTTTAAGTTGGTAATGTCGTTTCTCTAATTATGTATCTAAGTGAATCTTGGAATCCTCGAATTATGAAGAACATGTTTACTTATTGATGTAGACTCATCAACTGTTGAAGAGTGATGATTCATACCAAAGTAAGGTGATTTTTGTAACCCATGTGTGGGTTGTCTTATATTTCTGACCTAGGTATGGTCAGTTGGAAGTTGCTTTTAAATTGAAAATAATAGTGTTGTTATTAAAGTTAGTAATGTCGTTTTCTCTAATTATGTAACTATGTGAATCTTAGTATCCATGTATATTGCAGAACATTTTTACTTGGTGAAGTTGACTCTTCAACTGTTGAAGAGTGACTGATTCATACTAAAGTAAGGTTAATTTTTTAACCCATGGGTTGGTTGTCTAATATTTCTGACCTAGGTATTTTAAGATGAAAGTTGCTTGGAATTGAACACAATAGTGTGATTGTTAAAGTTGGTAATGTCGTTTTCTCTAATTATGTTTGTATGTGAATCTTGGAATCCTTCCATATTGCAGAACATGTTTACTTGGTGATGTTGACACATCAACTGTTGAAGAGTGATGAATCATACTAAAGTAAGGTGATTTTGTAACCCATGTGTTGGTTGTCTAATATTTCTGACCTAGGTATGTTGAGTTGGAATTTGCTTTGAAACTGAACACAATAGTGTGGTTGTTTAAGTTGGTAATGTCGTTTTCTCTTAATATGTATCTATGTGACTCTTGTAAACCTTGTATATTGCAGAACATGTTTAGTTGGCGATTTTACTCACCAACTGTTGAAGAGTGACTGATTCATACTAAAGTAAGGTGATTTTTGTAACCCATGTGTTGGTTGTTTTATATTTCTGACCTACGTATGTTCAGTTGGAAAGTTGTTTTAAAACTGAACACAATAGCATGGTTGTTTAAGTTGGTAATGTCGTTTCTCTAATTATGTATCTATGTGAATCTTGGAATCCTCGCATTATGAAGAACATGTTTACTTGGTGATGTTGACTCATCAACTGTTGAAGAGTGACTTATTCATACTAAAGTAATGGATTTTTGTAACCCTGTGTAGGTTGTCTTATAATTCTGACATAGGTATGTTCAGTTGGAAGTTGCATTAAAATTGAAAACAATAGTGTTGTTGTTAAAGTTAGTAATGTCGTTTTCTCTAATTATATAAACTATGTGAATCTTAGTATCCATGTATATTGCAGAATATTTTTACTTGGTGTAAGTTGACTCAACAACTGTTGAATAGTGACTGATTCATACTAAGGTAAGATGATTTTTGTAACCCATGTGTTTGTTGTATTATATTTCTGACCTAGGTATGTACAGTTGGAAGTTGCTTTGAATCTGAACACAATAGTGTGGTTGTTTAAGTTGGAAATGTCGTTTTCTCTAATTATGTATCTATGTCAATTTTGGAAGAATCCTTGCATATTGCAGAACATGTTTACTTGGTGATGTTGACACATAAACTGTTGTAGAGTGACTGATTCATACTAAAGTAAGGTGATTGTTGTAACCCATGTGATGGTTGTCTTATATTTCTGACCTAAGTATATTCAGTTGGAAGTTGCTATGAAACTGAACACAATAGTGTGATGGTTAAAGTTAGTAATGTCGTTTTCTCTAATTATGTATCTATGTGAATCATGGAATCAATTCATATTGCAGAACATGTTTACTTGGTGATGTTAACTCATCAACTGTTGAAGATTGATTGATTCATACTAAAGTAAGGTGATTTTTGTAACCCATGTGTTGGATATCACATATTTCTGCCTAGGTATGTTCATTTGGAAAGTTGTTTTGAAACGGAACACAATTGTGAGGTTGTTTATGTTGGTAATGTCGCTTTCACTAATTATGTCTCTATGTGAGTCTTGGAATCCTTGCATATTGCAGAACATGTTTACTTGGTGATTCGACTTATCAACTGTTGAAGAGTGACTGATTCATACTAAAGTAAGGTGATTTTGTAACCCATGTGTTGGGTGTCTTATATTTCTGACCAATTTATGTTCAGTTGGAAGTTGCTTTGAAACTGAACACAATAGTGTGGTTGTTTACGTTTTTTATGTCGTTTTCTCTAATTATGTATCTATGTGAATCATGGAAGAATCCTTGCATATTGCAGAACAAGTTTACTTGGTGAAGTTGACTCATCATCTGTTGAAGAGTGATGATTCATACTAAAGTAAGGTGATTTTTGTAACCCATGTGTTGGTTGTCTTATATTTCTGACCTAGGGAATGTTCAGTTGGAAGTTGCTTTGAAACTGAACACAATAGTGTGGTTGTTTAAGTTGGTAATATCGTTTTCTCTAATTATGTATCTATGTGAATCTTGAAATCCTCGCATTATGAAGAACATGTTTACTTGGTGATGTTGACTCATCAACTGTTGATGAGTAAGTGATTAATACAAAAGTAAGGTGATTTTTGTAACCCATGTGTTGGGTGTCTTATAATTCTGACCAAGGTATGTTCAGTTGGAAGTTGCATTGAAACTGAACACAATAGTGTGGTTGTTTAAGTTGGAAATGTCGTTTTCTCTAATTATGTATCTATGTGAGTCTTGGAATCCTTGCATATTGCAGAACATGTTTACATGGTGATGTTGACACATCAACTAATGAAGACTGACTGATTCATACTAAAGTAAGGTGATTTATGTACCCATGTATTGGTTGGCTTATATTCTTATCCTAGGTATGTTAAGATGGAAGTTGCTTTGAAACTGAACACAATAGTAAGTTATTTAATTTGGTAAATATCGTTTTCTCTAATTATGTATCTATGTGAATCTTGGAATACTTGCATATTACAGAACATGTTTACTTGGCGATTTGACTCATCAACTGTTGAAGAGTGACTGATTCATACTAAAGTAAGGTGATTCTTGTAACCCGTGTGTTGGTTGTCTTATATTTCTGATGTAGCTATGTTCAGTTGGAAGTTGCTTTGAAACTGAACACATTAGTGTGGTTGTTTAAGTTGGTAATGTCGTTTTCTCTAATTATGTATCTATGTGATACTTGTAATACATGCATATTGCAGCACTTGTTTACATGATGATGTTGACTCATCAACTGTTGAAGAGTGACTGATTCATACTAAAGTACGGTGAATATTGTAACCCATGTATTGGTTGTCTAATATTTCTGACCTAGGTATGTTGAGTTGGAATTTGCTTTGAAACTGAACACAATTGTGTGGTTGTTTAAATTGGTAATGTCGTTTTCCCTTATCTTGTATCTATGTGAATCTTGTAATCCTTGCATATTGCAGAACATGTTTAGTTGGTGATTTGACTGATCAACTGTTGAAGAGTGGCTGATTCATACTAAAGTAAGGTGATTTTTGTAACCCATGTGTTGGTTGTCTTATATTTCTGACCTAGGTATGTTCAGTTGAAATCTGCTTTGAAAATTAACACAATAGTGTGGTTGTTTAAGTTCGTAATGTCGTTTTCTCTAATTATGTATCTATGTGAATCTTGGAATCAATGCAATTGCAGAACATGTATACTTGGTGATGTTGATTTATCAACTGTTGAAGAGTGACTGATTCATACTAAAGTAAGGTGATTTTTGTAACCTATGCATTGGTTGTCTTATATTTCTGACCTAGTTATTTACAGTTGGAAGTTGCTTTGAAACTGAACACAATAGTGTGGTTGTTTAAGTTGGTAATGTCGTTTTCTCTCAGTATGAATCTATGTGAATCTTGGAAGAATTACTGCATATTGCAGAATATGATTACGTGGTGATGTTGACTCATCAACTGTTGAAGAGTGTTGATTCATAATATAGTGATGTGATTTTTGTAACCTATGCGTTGGTAGTCTTATATTTCTGACCTAAGTATGTTCAGTTGGAAGTTGCTTTGAAACTGAACACAATAGTGGGATTGTTTAAGTTGGTAATGTCGTTTTATCTAATTATGTATCTATGTGAAACTTGGAAAAATCATCGCATATTGCAGAACATGTTTACATGGTGATGTTGACTCATCTACTGTTCAAGAGTCACTGATTCATACTAAAATAAGGTGATTTTTGTAACATATGTGTTGGTTTTCTTATATTTTTGACCTAGGTATGTTCAGTTGGAAGATGCTTTGAAACTGAATATAATAGTGTGCTTCTTTAAGTTGGCAATGTCGTTTTCTCTTATTATGTATCTACGTGAGTCTTGAAATCCTTACTTATTGCAGAACATGTTTACTTGGTGATCTGACTCCTCAACTGTTGATGAGTGACTTATTCTTACTAAAGTAAGGTGATTTTTGTAAAAAGTGTGATGGTAGTCTTTAATTTTTGACCTAGGTATGTTCAGTTGGAAGTTACTTTGTAACTGAACACAATAATGTGGTTGTTTAAGTTGGAAATGTCGTTTTCTCTAATTAATTATCTATGTCAATATTGGAAGAATCCTTGCATATTGCAGAACATGTTTACTTGGTGATGTTGACTTATCAACTGTTGAAGAGTGAATGATTCATACTAAAGTAAGGTGATTGTTGTAACCCATGTGTTTTTTAATGTCTTAAATTTCTGACCTAGGTATGTTCAGTTGGAAGTTGCTTTGAAACTGAACACAATAGTGTTGTTGTTTAAGTTGGTAATATCGTTTTCATTAATTATGTATCTTTGTGAATCTTGGAATCCTTGCATATTGCAGAACATGTTTACTTGGTGATGTTGACTTATCAACTGTTGAAGAGTGACTAATTTATAATATAGTAAAGTGATTTTTGTAACCTATGCATTGGTTGTCTTATATTTCTGACCTAGGTATGTTCAGTTGGAAGTTGCTTTTAAACTGAACACAATAGTGTGTTTGTTTAAGTTGGTAATGTCGTTTTCTCTAATTATGTTTCTCGGTGAATCCTGGAATCCTTGCATATTGCAGAACATGTTTACTTGGTGATGTTGACTAAATCAACTGTTCAAGTGTGATGATTCATACTGAAGTAAGTTCATTTGGTAACCCATGTGTTGGTTGTAGTATATTTCTGACCTAGGTATATTCAGTTAGAAGTTGCTATGAAATTGAACACAATAGTGTGATTGTTAAAGTTAGTAACGTCGTTTTCTCTAATTATGTACCTATGAATCTTGGAATCCATGCATATTGGAGAACAAGTTTTCTTGGTTATGTTGACTCATCAACTGTTGAAGAGTGAATGATTCATACTAAAGTAGGGTGATTTTTGTAACCCATGTGTTGGATATCATATATTTCTGACCTAGATATGTTCAGTTGGAAAATTGTTTTGAAACTGAACACAATAGTGTGGTTGTTTAAGTTGGTAATATCGTTTTCTCTAATTTGTATCTGTGATTTTGGAAGAATACTTGCATATTGCGGAAAATGTTTACTTGATGATGTTGACTCATCAACTGTTGATGAGTAACTGATTCATACTAAAGTAAGGTGATTTTTGTAACCCATGTGTTGGGTGTCTTATATTTCTGACCTAGGTATGTTCAGTTGAAATCTGCTTTGAACTGAACACAATAGTGTGGTTGTTTAAGTTGGTAATGTCGTTTTCTCTAATTATGTATCTATGTGAATCTTGGAATCCTTGAATATTGCAGAACATGTTTACTTGGTGATGATGACTCATAAACTGTTGAAGAGTGACTGATC